>CM042232.1:1197500-1300000 GCA_023566465.1 Cottus gobio
AGAAACAGAAATCCAGCCAGTAGGATGTGTCTCACCGTTCTCAGATTTGTGACCAACAACATGTGCTGATTAGGTCTGTTTTGTTTCAATACATTTATCATGAACTCCAGTTGGACAGCAGACGAGCTGCAAGTGGTTTTGTCTAATAATTTATATAATTTCCCAGAACTCAAATTAATGTTTGTGAGTTTCTTTTTTTGTCTCACCTACTTTTCAAAACCCTAAATATTTAAGACAGAAATCTTAAATCTGTTAAGTCTTTTTATTCACTAATTTGATAAATGTTTCAGTCCTGGACGGCCGACCTTGTTGTCAGAAATTCAAGAAAGTGCAGAAACAAAACAGAACTCAGTGCTGACATGAACTGTATGTCCAACAGGACTTGAACGCATCATAATGTTTGTTAAATAAATCTAAATAATAATGAATCTTCTGAGCAGGTAAGGCTAACATCAACGTCCAGTGGGAAGAGGACCCCTCAGAGGCCGCCCAGCTCGCTCCGGCTCGGATCGCCTTCGTCCTGGTTGTCCATGGCCGAGGCTCCCGCCAGTTCCAGCGTCTGTTCAAAGCCATCTACCACACCTCGCACTACTACTACATCCACGTGGACCTGGTGAGACCGCTCTCTGACTACACACTCATGACGAGCCTTAGCGTTGCAGCCAGACGCCACTGAGGTATGTTAGTGAATGCTGATCCCGCCCTCTGAAGAGAAAACGCTCACATCTGATTGGCAGAGATGAGAGCCTGTTGGAGTTGATGGGTGCTGATTGGGATACGTGGCTAACCACTAGCTGCAGGGTGGGCCGTTCAGTCCGGTAGCACTTTCACATGCCGGGAGTCCTTTCATTCAGTGAGGTAAATACCTTCATGAAGCCCGTTAACCCTCCTTCTCGTGGTCCCACCCTTCTCAGAGGTCCAACTACCTCTACAGTGAGGTCCTGTCTCTGGCCGGCGGCTACCACAACGTCCAGGTGACTCCCTGGAGGATGTCCACCATCTGGGGCGGGGCCAGCCTGTTGACCATGTACCTGCGCAGCATGGAGGACCTTCTCCAGATGTCCGACTGGTCCTGGGACTTCTTCATCAACCTCAGCGCTGCAGACTACCCCATCAGGTGAGCCGAGAGGTCACCTATAGGGATTTGAACCTGTTCCTACAGGTAAGCTAGATGGGAGGTTCAAGGAGAAAGTCCAGGTCAGTTTATCATGTTTGCATTAAAAACAGAATTTAGGGGCCAGTTGTTCAAGCTGACCAGCCCATCGTGGCCCTTGTCCGGTTTGCTTATTCCAACAGATGTTTGTTTTAAACTAACGGATCCGTAAAGGTTTGGTTGAACCCCCCCCGCTGGTCCCTGTTTGTAGAAGACTGTCGGAGGTTTATCGATCCGGTTCCATCCAGACACGCAGCTCATTGATCTGTTGAAGCTTGTTTGGTTTGTTTCTTACGGATTAGGGTGCCTGGCCAGTAGACCAGAGTCGATAGTCTTGAAGAAGAGCTCTGTAATGGCTGTGTTGCTGCTCGGGTGTGAAGGGATCTGTTTGGTGGAGGACCTCTGTGGTGGTCTTAACACCACGAGGGCTCATGTGAGCAGGAAGCAGGAAGAGGTCCAGATGGTGGTGTCTCCTAAGACCGGCTCGGTTCTGCATGGACGATGCCATAATAACATGCATGTTTGAGGATTGGGTTTGGGTTTTAAAGTCTACCAATTTAAAGCACTTTGCCGTTATTTTAAGGAAATATTCTTTTAACAACCACTCGCACATAAAAAGCCTGCAACGATTATTTTAATTATTAAGTACATTTGCAGATCATTTCATAATATAAAACCTCACCTCGGTGAGTCCACAATGTGCCGAAAGTTAGCTCACACACACACACACACACACACACACACACACACACACACACACACACACACACACACACACACACACACACACAGATCCCTTCTCTGTCCTTCCATCAAAGTGACTGTCTGAACGCCCTTCCAGCTAAAATCCATAACACATCCACAGCATTAGCACAGGACCATCAATAGCTATGACATCAGCAAGGCACATGGCGAGGGAGTCAATGGAACTGTGTGTGTGTGTGTGTGTGTGTGTCTCTGGTAAAAGAAGGTCACACAAACTAATATGAAACTGAATATCATGTAACTTCAGAGGATCAAACATGATCAGCTGTGGGTGAAGTGTTGACTTCCTTATAGATACAAGAGGGATGACATCATCTCTACCAGTGGGTCTCACTGACGCCACATGTGGGTCAGTCCAGTGTCTCCTGTGAAATGTGACCAAAACACACACATGCACACAAACACACACATGCACACAAACACACATGACACAAACACACACATGACACATCCTCGGTCTGTGTGCTGCAGGGCTCGCACTGCATGCTGGGAAGCGGCCGCTTCAGGCCTGCAGCCTCCAGCTGTTCGCTCTCAGCTCCACAGGAAGCTGAGTGAAGCTCCAGCTGTCTCCAGGACTCGGTTCCCTTAAATGGAAGATTTCTTCTGCATTGTTTAAAAGAAGCTCAAATATTTAACGGCGTCCTGCTTAGACTGCGTCCATTAGAGGAAGAAAACAGTAACGAGTCTGTTTGATGTTTTTTTGGTTTGAGGACGAACAAGAACACACAATGTCCTGGCCAGAGGGCGGTTCCTGTTTACGGTACTGAAGTACGTTCTCCTCGTGAGGTTCTCCTCGTGAGGTTCTCTTTGTGAGGTTCTCTTCATGGGGTTCTATTCATGAGGTTCTCCTTGTGAGGTTCTCCTCGTGAGGTTCTCTTTGTGAGGTTCTCTTCATGGGGTTCTATTCATGAGGTTCTCCTCATGAGGTTCTCCTTGTGAGGTTCTCCTCGTGAGGCTCTCTTTGTGAGGTTCTCCTCGTGAGGTTCTCCTTGTGAGGTTCTCCTCGTGAGGTTCTCCTTGTGAGGTTCTTCTTGTGAGGTTCTCCTCGTAAGATTCTCCTCGTGCCACTCTGATACGTCTCAGAAGGAAATAACTTTCTTTTTATTCCACTAAATTGATCTGACAGCTTTAGTTACTTTACAGATTCAAGTCTGAAAAGTTGATAAATCAAATCAAAAGTGTTATTAAAAGGTTATAGAGACCATTATATATATATATATATATATATATATATATATATAATGGTCTCTGGTGGCACTGGAGGACCCCAGAGGACCAAAGTGGACCAATCGACCGCGTCGCTTAGCAGCATTCGGCCCACAGATCGATGGAGCGACATGTGGGAGGAGCCAGAGGGTACAGTGTGGGAGGAGCCAGAGGGAACAGCGTGGGAGGAGCCAGAGGGTACAGTGTGGGAGGAGCCAGAGGGAACAGTGTGGGAGGAGCCAGAGGGAACAGTGTGGCGCTGGAGCCGTGATTGACAGCTGCTGTCTCTTTTCAGGACCAATGAGCAGCTGGTGGCGTTCCTGTCAAAGTACCGAGGCATGAACTTCATCAAGTCTCACGGCAGAGACAACGCTCGGTAAGAGTCTTCATCGCTCTTCATCTCCTCTTCCTGTTTGTCTTCCTCTGAGAAGGGTCTTCTTTTTATGGAGGGAGTAGTGAGGGATGGACAAAGATCTTCTTCCTCTCCTTCATGATAGTATCACCGTTCCCATGAACAACAGTAGTTTAACTTAGATTTTAGTATTCAGCGTATTTAAAAAAAAATTGTTGAAGAACATTAAATAAATACATTTTTTTCTAACTTCAATCCCCTGCTGAGTCACAAAGACACTCACAGGCTGAGTAGTGAGATGTACACACAAGTACACTTTACCAGTACACAGTACACGCAGTACACAGTACACGCAGTACAACGTAAAGTATTCAGCAGTAATGAACACTGGATGCTGTGTGTCCTCTCAGCTTCATCCGTAAGCAGGGTCTGGACCGCCTCTTCTACGAGTGCGACACCCACATGTGGCGTCTCGGGGACCGCAAGATCCCAGAAGGCATTGCGGTGGACGGAGGCTCTGATTGGTTCCTGCTCAACCGGCCCTTCGTGGACTATGTGGTGAACTCCAGAGACGAGCTGGTCGGCAGCATGAAGCGCTTCTACGCCTACACACTGCTGCCTGCCGAGGTAACACACACACACACACACACACACACACACACACACACTGCTGCCTGCCGAGGTAACACACACACACACACACACACACACACACACACACACACACTGCTGCCTGCCGAGGTAACACACACACACACACACACACACACACACACACACACACACACACACACACACACACACACACACACACTGCTGCCTGCCGAGGTAACACACACACACACACACACACACACACACACACTGCTGCCTGCCGAGGTAACACACACACACACACACACTGCTGCCTGCCGAGGTAACACACACACACACACACACAAACTGCTGCCTGCCGAGGTAACACACACACACACACTGCTGCATGCCGAGGTAACACACACACACACACACACACATACACACGTACATATGCACACACACACACACACAAACACACAAACACTGCTGCCTGCCTGCCGAGGTAACACACACACACACACACACACACACACACTGCTGCCTGCCGAGGTTACACACACACACACACTCACACACACACACACACACACATGCACTCGAGTAACCCTGCAGACTCAGTGTGTGTTGGTGTCCCCTAGAGGAGGGCAAAGACAGAGAGCGTGTTTCTTGCTCGATGTTATTGTAACATCTTCAGGTTTTGGATGGTTGGAGAAAATGTGATTTTTTACATTTTTAGGTTAAACAATTTTACTTATTTTTATTTAATCGGGTAAGCCTGACAAACTAAATATGCTGCAGTTTGATTATTGTAATATTTAGTCAAATACAATCCTATAAAAGCTTTAAACAGCATTTTAAACCAAAGATAAACCTAAAGCACGTGTCCTGCAGTCCTTCTTCCACACCGTGCTGGAGAACAGCGCCCACTGTGAGACCATGGTGGACAACAACCTGAGGCTCACCAACTGGAACCGCAAACTGGGATGCAAATGCCAGTACAAGCACATCGTGGACTGGTGCGGCTGCTCGCCCAACGACTTCAAGGCCTCGGACCTGCCCCGCTTCCAGGTGAGACCTATGTATATATATTTATGTTATATTACCACTGATGATGTCACACGCAAACATGGCGGTCACCCTGTGAAGAGGAACACAAAGATTATTAGATTAAAGGGTATTTAAATTAAAGGAAAACATAGTTATGAATATCATTACATTTCTGCCGACACGCTGGCCCTTTAAATGTCCTCTGTAACCATGGTGAAAGTCTGTCTGGTTTCATGGTGTGACGACCGTAACTTCTGCTGACGATGTCATGGGAGATTATTTCTGTAAATTGGCATTCCCGAACTAGCTTGGCGTTCCCAAACTAGCTTGGCGTTCCCAAACTACCTTGGCGTTCCCAAACTAGCTTGGCGTTCCCAAACTAACTTGGCGTTCCCAAACTAACTTGGCGTTCCCAAACTAGCTTGGCGTTCCCAAACTAACTTGGCGTTCCCGAACTAACTTGGCGTTCCCGAACTAACTTGGCGTTCCCGAACTAACTTGGCGTTCCCGAACTAGCTTGGCGTTCCCGAACTAGCTTGGCGTTCCCGAACTAGCTTGGCGTTCCCAAACTAACTTGGCGTTCCCGAACTAACTTGGCGTTCCCGAACTAACTTGGCGTTCCCGAACTAACTTGGCGTTCCCGAACTAACTTGGCGTTCCCGAACTAGTTTGGTGTTCCCAAACTGGCTTGGTGTTCCCAAACTAGCGCCGTTAGCTCCCTCTCCACAGACCTGAGGACAGCGTTAGCTCCCTCTCTGGTTTCTATAAGAGGAGCTGATCCTGGAAACAGCTGCAAACTGTATTTTTAGAGCTCTAAGGTTGTCATTATCATAATGCCGGGTTCGCCCGCTAGAAAGACGGATCGGACCTGAAAGTGAGGGTCAGGTCGGAGCCCACAAAGAGTACAGAGCACCCTTTATGTCCATCAGTTAACCCTTTGAATGTAGGTCAAACACCTGTGTTTAAATAAAGCTGCACAGCTCCGACCAGAGCTTGGATCTCATTGGCTCACACGAGCCTCCTTCAGGGACACTCAGTGAAAGCTGAGTTCCTCTGAAGGAAACGAGTAGTTTCCTCTGTTCCCCGCGTGAGGACTCGGCTCCAGAATGAGACCAGCAGTCCAGTCCGCATGGCTCTCATTAGGTTGGGGTTTCGGTGAGGCCACACCCTTCCGATGACATCATCGGCTACGCCCGTCCTCTCTCCAAAGCGTGTCTGTGATTTGATATATTTAGTCGTCTCCATCTGGCAAGTGACGTTAACTACGTGTTTACGCCGTTTAAAAAAGGATGCGTCAGCTGTTGTATAGAAGTTTTATATACTTTTATAGCAGAGATTATTATTTATAGGGCCGCCTCTGAATGACTTATTTACAAGGTGTTTTTTCTCCACACACAAAACGTTCCTTTAAATAACAACATCCATGTTTCACCTTCCGGTTGGAGCACCAACTGGATCTTTCTAACCTGTCACACTATTCATAACTCATATTGTGACGTGAACCTGATTTGCTGCATGTTGCCGTGTGCAGGAAGCCTCTCTCTTGGTTGAGTAACGTCTGCTTGTGTTTTAAATGTGACGTCTCTATTGGTCGGTGGGTCTCACGCCTCCTCCCCTGTCTGAGCAGCAAGCCTCCAGACCCACCTTCTTCGCCAGGAAGTTTGAGGCCAGCGTGAGCCAGGAGATCATCAACCAGCTGGACGCCTTCCTGTTCGGGCCGTACGCCCCGGGCACCCCGGGCCTCCACGCCTACTGGGAGAACCTGTACGAGCAGGACACGGACGGCCTCGCCAGCCTGTCGGACTCCATGCTCAGCCACCAGCACGCCTTCGCCCGCATGGGGCTGTCGCGGGCCGCCAGCTCGCTGCAGGGGCATCCCCATGACAACAGCTGCAGGTAAACACCTCCAGGTGTGGGCTCATGGAGCTGCAGGGGTTCGCCAGGGGGGTGGTTCTGCCTCCACTTCCCCTCCTAGTGGCACCAGCTGGGGATTAAATGATTAAAGGGGTTCTTGATGTGGTTCAAGGGGTTTGTGAAGGAGCTGGTGGGGGTTTTGAGGAGCTCCAGAGTTAGGGTTGGGGCTAGGGGGGTTAGGGGTTAAGGCTTAGGGGTTAGTGGTTACATTACATTACATTTAATTTAGCTGACGCTTTCATCCAAAGCGACTTACATGATACACAGTAGACACAGCAACGGTGAGCAATGAGGGTTAAGTGTCTTGCTCAAGGACACATCGGCATGGACTAGTGGAGCCTGGGATCGAACCACCGACCCTCTGATTGAAAGACAGACTTGCTAACCACTGAGCCACTGAGACACAGTCGCCCCCCGGTTAGGATTAGGGGTTGAGGGTTAGGGGATAGGGGTTTAGGATTTGGGGTTAGGGGTTAGGGGTTAAAGATTAGGGTTTAGGGTTAGGGGTTAGGGGTTAAGGATTAGGGGCTAGGGGTTGGGGTTAGGGGTTAGGGGTTAGGGGTTAGGGGTTAAGGATTAGGGGCTAGGGGTTAGGGTTAGGGGTTAAGGATTAGGGGTTAGGGTTAGGGGTTAAGGATTAGGGGCTAGGGGTTAGGGGTTAAGGATTAGGGGCTAGGGGTTAGGGTTAAGGATTAGGGGTTAGGGTTAAGGATTAGGGGTTAGGGGTTAAGGATTAGGGGTTAGGGTTAAGGATTAGGGGTTAGGGGTTAAGGATTAGGGGCTAGGGGTTAGGGTTTATAGTTAGGGGTTAGGGGTTAGGGTTTAGGGTTAGGGTTTATAGTTACGGGTTAGGGTTTATAGTTAGGGGTTAGGGGCTAGGGGTTAGGGGCTAGGGGTTAGGGTTTATAGTTAGGGGTTAGGGGCTAGGGGTTAGGGTTTATAGTTAGGGGTTAGGGGCTAGGGTTAGGGTTTATAGTTAGGGGTTAGGGTTAGGGTTTATAGTTAGAGGTTAGGGGCTAGGGGTTAGGGTTTATAGTTAGGGGTTAGGGGCTAGGGGTTAGGGTTTATAGTTAGGGGTTAGGGGCTAGGGGTTAGGGTTTATAGTTAGGGGTTAGGGTTAGGGTTTATAGTTAGGGGTTAGGGGCTAGGGGTTAGGGTTAGGGGTTATAGTTTGGGTTAGAGCATCCAGTCGCTGGCTGAGAGAAGCAGCTCCATCACGACCAGCCAGACGTGTTCCCAAATGTGTGTTTGTTTTTCTGAGTCCAAATTAAATATCAAGATAACGGCAGCTTGTCCTGAGGTACAAGCACCCTACAGTGTCTGCTCAGACGGGATATTTCCAGCAGAGAGTGTGTGTGTGTGTGGGTGTGTGTGTGGGTGTGTGTATGTGGGTGTGGATGGGTGGGGGCGGGGGGTGTTGACCACAGTAGGTACAAGGAGGTACTTGTGCTTGGACTTTGGGTGGAGATTGGTAGGGAGCGTGGGTGGGGGCATCATTATGGGAAGTGTGTGTGGGGGCGGAGGGGGGTGGGGGGGGGGGGAACAGGACCCGTCTGTTCCCTCCTGTGGTTCCAGGCGATCCACCTGAACTCCTGATGCAGACGCTTGAAACGCGGTTCATCTTCCTCTTTGGAAAGTGGGCGTTACCGATGATGACGAGCGAGCTGTTTGTTTCCGTTAAAGAAAATAAGAAATAAGTCATAAAGAAGTTAGTATGAGTTGAAAAAGTCATAAAATAAATATTATATAATATTATAGTAATATATATATATATATATATATATATATATATGATATACTCAAAAATACCATAAAGATCAGAGGATATGTTGGAACAAAATAAATCATTACGTCGTCGTATATTAATGAATAGAGTCGTGATGAAGTGAATCCAGCTTATTGTTGTGAGCAATAATAATATTATTATAATAATAATATATAATAATAATAATAATAATAATAATAATAATAATAATATAATAATAATAATAATAATATAATAATAATAATAATAATAATAATAATAATATAATAATAACAATAATGTGTCTCTCTCAGGTTCATTGCCATGAACCACCCTCTGTCGGTCCACCTGTACTTCCTGTCAGACCGGTTTCAGGGCTACCTGGTGCGCCACGGGGCCACCAACCGGGCCTCCACCCAGCAGGAGAGCCTGGAGACCTGGGTGACCCCCAAAGACCACTTCAGCCTGGCCAGCCCCGCCCCCCCAACCAACAGGCTGCAGCACGTCCAGGTCAACACACCTAGACCTAGAGACCTGGAGACCTGGACCTGGAGACCTGGAGACCTAGAGACCTGGAGACCTGGAGACCTAGAGACCTAGAGACCTAGAGACCTAGAGACCTAGAGACCTGGAGACCTAGAGACCTGGAGACCTAGAGACCTGGAGACCTGGAGACCTAGAGACCTGGAGACCTAGAGAACCTGGAGACCTAGAGACCTAGAGACCAGGAGACCTGGAGACCAGGAGACCTAGAGACCCAGAGACCCGGAGACCAGGAGACCTGGAGACCTAGAGACCTAGAGACCTAGAGAACCTAGAGACCAGGAGACCAGGAGACCTAGAGACCAGGAGACCTGGAGACCTAGAGACCTTCCTTCATCAATCTATTGCGTAACAGATGACCCCGGACCAGGACCCTGACCCTGTCTCCGTTCTGCAGGTGGGGGCGGACTGGGATCCAAAGGAGCGCCTCTTCAGGAACTGGGGGGGTCTGCTGGGGCCCACGGACGAGCCGGTGGCCGTGCAGCGCTGGAGCCGCAGCCAGAGCAACCTGACGGCCACCGTGGTGTGGATCGACCCCACCAACGTCATCGCCGCCACCTACGACATCCTGGTGGACGCCGCCGCCGAGGTCACCCACTACCGGCCCCCGCTCAGCCCGCCGCTGAGGCCCGGCCTGTGGGTGCTGAGGGTGCTGCACCACTGGAACCCGCTGGGCCAGACCACCTTCATCGTGGCGCCGCTCGAGTTCCACCGCCAGCAGCCGGTGCTGCAAGGTGAGCGAACCAAGCGCCCCCGTTTACGAGCAGGAGGTTACTGCAGCCAGTGAGGCATTCTGGGAAATGTGACAGCCAGGTCACAAAACACCTGAAAGTCATGAAGAAGTCGTAGCGTCTAGAAATGTAGCAAAAAGTATATCATGTATAAGTATATCATGTATAAGTATATCATGTCAAATAAAGTCGTAGTACTATGAGTACTACGACTTTATCAGGTTCAGGCAGGAAAGTACACACAGAACTGTATTTGTATATTTAGCATAGCATCAGGGAAAGTCTGTTTTAGCCTCAGATACACGTTTAATACACATTAAAACCTAATACTTTAGAGCAGAGGTCTTCAACAGGGGGTCCACGACCCCTAGGGGGCCCCAGAGGTACTGCAGGGGGGTCGTCTTTGGTTGATTAGACAATCTTTCATATAATAAATAAATAATAAAATCCATATTAACACAGAACACGTTAACATGAATCCAACAAACTGTAGGGAACGGATTCATGGAGGCAGAAGACTAATAAACATAAATATATACAGATACTAATAAAAAGGCAGCGTTGATATTGTTATTGTGTGTTTATGAACAGGCAGTGGCGTGTGTTAAATATGTATTTAGTACACACACACACACACATATATATATATTTAGAGTGTCGGTACACACACACACACACACACATATATATTTAGAGTGTCGGTACACACACACACATACACACACACACACACACACACACACACACACACACACACACACACCCCGGGTCACCTCTATCAGAATTAGCCTGCTGTGTGACGTGTTGGACCTTGAGGCAGCGTGAACAGTCAGCAGCTGTCAGAGTGAAGTCATCATGTGTGTGTGTGTGTGTGTATGTGTGTGTGTATGTGTGTGTGTGTGTGTGTGTGTGTGTGTGTGTCTCCAGAGGATGCCCTGCGGCTGCACGCCGGCCCGGCCAGGAACTCCTACATGGAGCAGAGCTTCCACGGCCTGAACCCGGTGCTGCGGCTGCCGGTGAGCCTGGGCGCCGTGGAGGAGGCCGAGGCCAACGCCGGCCTGACGGGGGCGCCGCTGCGCCGCTGGCTGGACCGGCTGCTGGGGGGCCACTGGTCGGCTGCCGACGTCTGCTCCATGGGCCCCAGCGCCTGCCCCGTCATGCAGCGCTGCTCGCACACCGGCTGGAGCTCCGCCAGCCCCGACACCAAGTCCCAGCTGAGCCCGCCCAGAGCCGACGGCCGGATCAGGTAGCAGGAAGTGGACTAGGGGAAGTGGACCAGAGGAAGTGGACCAGGGGAAGTGGGCCAGGGGAAGTGGGCCCGGAGAAGTGGACCCGGGGAAGTGGACCCGGGGAAGTGGACCCGGGGAAGTGGACCAGAGGAAGTGGACCTGGGGAAGTGGACCCGGGGAAGTGGACCAGAGGAAGTGGACCTGGGGAAGTGGACCTGGGGAAGTGAACCCAGGGAAGTGGACCCGGGGAAGTGGACCAGAGGAAGTGGACCTGGGAAAGTGGACCTGGGGAAGTGGACCTGGGGAAGTGGACCAGAGGAAGTGGACCTGGGGAAGTGGACCCGGGGAAGTGGACCCGGGGAAGTGGACCCGGGGAAATGGACCCGGGGAAATGGACCTGGGGAAATGGACCCTGGGAAGAGGACCAGAGGAAGTGGACCTGGGGAAGTGGACCCAGGGATGTGGACCCGGGGACGTGGACCCGGGGAAGTGGACCAGGGGACGTGGACCAGAGGAACACATGAAGGAAGGCACGCAGCTGATGATCCCGTTTGTGTCTCGTATTTATTTATTTAAAGTGTGTGTGTGTCTATACTTCTTGTTGTGAGTGTGTGTTCATGTCCGAGTGCTGAAAGGGGGCGTGGCTTCGCATTCTTAGGCCCAAAACTTTAATCCAGGCTTTTTTGTTATAAATGATGTTTTTAAAAGTCTATGTATTTTATGTTCTCCAGAGATTACAGTTCAACTCCAACAGGTTGAAAGGAGACAAATGACTTTGTGAAGACAGTTGACAAGCCGGCGTTATTTTTATATTCTAATTATAAATCAACAGTTAGTGCATAAGCTTCACCTCCTGTGAACAAGCCAATTGGCTGAAACATGAGTTCTGATTCAATCTTCAATAACTTTATTGAGATAACGAGGCTGGGACCCAGAGCCTCTTGTTGGGTCTGGATGTGCAAAGCGGAGACTTTCTTCTGTTTGAACCATCGAGATGACCTTCAGTGACCTTCACCATGTTTTCATTTCCTGTACTCGACACCGACGTCTTCCAGTGGGGGTCCAAGTACTGAGTACTTTTACTCAAGTACATGTAGAAACATAAAAACATTATATATAGTTAGCTGAAGAACTGTTTTTTTAGTGCATATTATTATTATAAGAGTTTATTATTGGTGGAAACATGTTAATGATCATTTTAATTCTTATAATTTTATTTAAATTTAATATAATGTTGGATTGTTTAATCTATGAACATTAGTCATATTTTAGAAATTGTTGCTTTATTTGTGTAAAAATATGAAAAGTAACCAGCAACTTGATAGATGCAGAGAAGTACAAATATTTATAGAGTTGTACTTGAGTAAAAAGGTACTTGGCTACTTACCACGACTCAGACTGTGGCTCCTCCTCCTGACGCTGAGCGGCTGTCTGGGTCACACCCCCTGAACCCCAGAGGCTCCTCCTCCTGACGCAGAGGGGCCGTCTGGGTCACACCCCCTGACCCTCAGAGGCTCCTCCTCCTGACGCAGAGGGGCCGTCTGGGTCACACCCCCTGACCCTCAGAGGCTCCTCCTCCTGACGCTGAGCGGCTGTCTGGGTCACACCCCCTGACCCTCAGAGGCTCCTTTTCCTGACGCTGAGCGGCTGTCTGGGTCACACCCCCTGACCCTCAGAGGCTCCTCCTCCTGACGCTACGCGGCCGTCTGGGTCACACCCCCTGAACCCCAGAGGCTCCTCCTCCTGACGCAGAGGGGCTGTCCAGGTCACACCCCCTGACCCTCAGAGGCTCCTCCCCTTTTACTTACACATTGTTGGGCTGCTCTTGGCTGTAGAAGCTGACGTGACTGTCAAACTGAGACTTTACTTATTCAGAAGTTTATATAAAACACTTTTCTTAGTTTTTTAGTCAGTGACTAATATTTCATATGCTGATATTTGCAGCGATTAGTTTTTGGACAGAAGAGTCCTTTGTTCTGAAGGTTAGGGAGTAAAAAGGTAAATGTTTAACGCGACTCCTCCTTCGGGTTCTCCAGAGTTCAGATATTTATTTGTTTTATTGACGCTTCAACTGGACATTTGTGGGCTGTCAGTATAATTTTTGTATTAATCGTTTCACACAATGTCAAATATAAAATCAAATCATCAGTTGGAGCACACGTTAGTGTTTACAAATCCACATTGAGCAGTTTGTGTCCGACCCAAAGAGAACAATGAGAACAACGAGAACAAAGAGAACAATGAGAACAAAGAGAACCGGCTGGCTGCCGCTAAGACAAAAAGAACCAGAACCGCAATTAATTTCATTAAAAAGGTTTTGAGCTGTAGCTTCAGAAGTTCAGTTTATTACTCGTTTGATAGTAATGAGGCTACAGACACTTAGCTTAGCTTATTTTAGCTTATCTTAGTTTAGCTTATCTTAGTTTAGCTGAGTTTAGCTTAGCTTAGCTTAGCTTAGTTTAGCTTAGCTTAGCTTAGCAAAATAAGCTAAGCTAAACTAATCATTTAGTCTGTGTGAAAGTATTACTTTTCAACAGATGTTCATAAAGTGTCAAATATAACTGTGAATTGCACTTTTCGATCAAAGAGAATAATCCCTGCTGGGTCGACCTCTCCTGAGACATAATGTACGAATAGAAAAATCATATTTAATCAGAGGAATGTTGACGTGTTTCCATGAGACACTGATTGGGACCAAACTGGGAGCAGTGGGAGGGTTTCTCTCCAGCAGCCGCTGCGTCATATTTATTCTACAGAAGATTGAGTCCATGTATTAATTTATTATTATAAATAATGCTGCAGATCTTTGAGTTGTGGATAAGCACAGTGTGTCGGTGGGTTTAACCCCCGAAGAGCCAAACAAACAAACAAACAAACAAACAAACGGTTAGAAACGGCACCAAACAAACAGGATTTTAGTTACGAATGAATCCGTCATTTGGTTTAAAGTTTGCATCGTAAATTTCAGAAGTCTCAGATTTTAAAAAGATGTTTTTGACAGATGTCAGAATCCCTTTTATGATAAAGTTGAAACATTATTTATTATTACGTCTTATGATCCATAAATACAGTTTTTATTTGTCTTCAAAACAAAATCCTGAACATAAAGAAATTATTTAAAGATTTTATTTTATTTTCTGATCCCGTTTGAGTTGATACATGAGGATTCATGTGCAGTCGGATATGTATTTTTACGAGGGATTAAAAAGTTTTTTTTGTTAAATGTAGTTTTTAGGATTGTAAACAACATTCATCATGTGAGTCGGTACTTTGTTTTGTTTCAGGTACAAAGATGAGATGCTTTTAGTTTGGATGAAGTCTTCATCACTTCATATCTTCATGTGTTCACCTCTGTGGGAGCAGTGCTGTGCCTTAGCTGTACTCCTGTTTAGGAAATCCTCTGAAACCATCAAAAACTCTCAAATGTCCAAAAACAAGAAGAACAAAAAGAAAAGTAGTGATGCCTTATACACGACCGCCGGGTTTGAAGTACAATGTTTTGAAAATAAAACTGAATCTCCCTTTATGTTGTGTCGTGTTTATGTCTTACTGATGCATGAACAGGTACTGCGAGGGGTTCAGGGACCCCCAATAAAATCAGAAGAACTGGAGCGCATCAGTAAGTTCAAGTTCACGGTTCTTCTCAACATGCTGAACTTTTTACTGAAGCAATTATTAGACATTTTACCTTTTATATGTTTTATACAACAGAATATTTATTCTAACGTAATATAATACACTAATGTACAAGTACTTTTAGTTTATGGAAATATATTTGTATCAATACTTAAGAATGTTCAGAATCAAGGATTTTTTAAATATTTATATATATTTTGTTTATATATATTTTTGCTGTACATTTTATTTATAGAAATACGTTTTACTTGATTTTAATCCTATTTGATATTGTTTCCAATGGATTTCATCCTGCATCAGTATATCTTTGTTTTTTTAAGTTTGGGGAATAAAGTAGATCAATTAAGGCTCATTAATAAAAAAACAAGAACAATAGTGCTCCTAATCATAAATCTATGAAACGTAAAGATATTTTCCCATGAGGTCTTTTGAGATAGCTCTGCTGCCCCCGGTGTTCACTGTATGAATTACAGACAGTTTGGCCACCTTGGTGTCGTTTCTGTATTAAACAGTATTTCAGATTGGAACGCGGCCTCAACAGATGCACCTGTGAGAGAATAACTAAAGATGTGCTGCGACAAAAAGAGTTCAACAATATTCTGTTTAAAGATTACCGGTCGGATCCTCCATCTTCATCCTAAACTACAGAACAGGTCACATGGCATCGGTCATGTGACTCCAGCCTCCTGAAGAAAAGAAGACTCGAGTCGATGCTCATGAAAGAAGGAATCAGGACACAAGTCAGCTCGTTTTTTAACATATTTTAAGAAAATACCGACAGATGCTCCTAATGACTATATACAAAGGGTTGTCATGGCAGCAGCTCCTCTGGGTTGCCAGTCGGGAACGATGGGCGATGTAAAAACTGGACGATGGACAGATGTGGCGTCTCACTTCTTGGACAACTTGACTTGTTTGTTTTTGGGGGGCGCCCACTTCAAACACATGGTGTCCACTAGGGGGAGACAGAGCGCAGCAGGAGGTGAACCACAGAAGAAGAAACCAGGAGGAGCAGGAACGCCATCATGACATCATCACAAAAAACATGAGTCGCTTAAACGCACCACTTAAAATATCTAGAAAATACACAATTAATGCCAATTTAATAGGTTTGTGTTTGTTTTGACATTAATAGGAGTATTAGTGGAATATTCATTTTAATTAGTCGTAAACAGCCGTGTAGGAATATTGTCTTTTTAAGGGCAACAAGGGAAATCATTATGTAAACATACTCAATATGGAGATAGACCTTTAATTAATACTTTCTTAATTAATTAATTAAAGGTCTATTATCTCCATATTGGAAAATAAAATGAAAAACAGATGTGATTATCATCTCAGAGATATTATAACGCTGTAAATTCCATTTTTTTGGTCCCAGCTCCCAAAGAAAGTTTAATTTGTGTTTTTTCTTGTTTAAGTTTGGGAATCCAAAAGATCTAATGACATAACCACAATGTGAACTGGACTCACCTGTGATGGGAGGCTTCTTGTACTGGGCGCTCTTCAGGTGCTCCTCCACCAGTTTGGGCGTCACACAGATCACGTGCTGCCCTTTCCAGTACTTCACCATGTTGAGCGACTGCAGCGTGCTGATGATGTCACTCTGTGTGATGCTGGTCATCTGGCTGGGGGCGGAGTCAAAGGGGGCGGAGTCATTGGGGGCGAGGGAGTGTGAGGTAAGGCAAGGCAAGGCAAGTTTATTTGTATAGCACATTTCAACACAAGGTGATTCAAAGTGCTTCACATACAGCCATTAAAAGCATAAAAACACAATGCAGAATAAAAGATTTAAAAACAATTAAAAACAATTACACAATCCAAAATAAAAGATTTAAAAACAATTAAGAACAATCATTAAAACAATAAAAATCAGTTAGAAGGCAAAAAGCAGAAATAGATAGATACAGAATTGAATAAAAGTTGCAGTGCAGTTTAAGATATAAAATGCAGTAGTGAAATGTAGAATCTGGTTTAATTAAAGGCAACAGCAAACAGAAAGGTCTTCAGTCTGGATTTAAATGAGCTGAGGGTCTCTGAGGGTCTCTGCAGACCTGCAGCTCTCTGGGACCTTGTTCCAGATGTGTGGAGCAGAAAAGCTGAACGCTGCCTCTCCGTGTTTAGTTCTGACTCTTGGAACAGAAAGTAGACCCGTCCCAGACGACCTGAGGGGTCGGGATGGTTCATAAGGCAGCAGCAGATCACTAATGTATTTAGGCCCTAAACCATTCAGGGCTTTATAAACCAGCAGCAGGATTTTAAAGTCAATTCTTTGTTGGACAGGAAGCCAGTGCAAAGACCTCAGAACTGGAGTGATGTGATCCACTCTCCTGGTCTTAGTGAGGACTCGAGCTGCAGCGTTCTGAATCAGCTGCAGCTTTCTGATTGACTTTTTACTGAGACCTGTGAACACACCGTTACAGTAGTCAAGTCTACTGAAGATAAATGACCTGTGAACACACCGTTACAGTAGTCAAGTCTACTGAAGATAAATGACCTGTGAACACACCGTTACAGTAGTCAAGTCTACTGAAGATAAATGACCTGTGAACACACCGTTACAGTAGTCAAGTCTACTGAAGATAAATGACCTGTGAACACACCGTTACAGTAGTCAAGTCTACTGAAGATGAATGCATGGACAAGTTTCTCCAAATCCTGTTGAGACATAAGTCCTCTAACCCTTGATATATTCTTCAGGTGATAGTAGGCTGATTTTGTAACTGTCTTGATATGGCTGTTCAGGTTGAGGTCTGAATCCATAACTACTCCTAGATTTCTGGCTTGGTTTGAGGTTTTTAACATCAGTGATTGTAGCTCAGCGCTCACTTTCAATCGTTCGTCCTTGGAACCAAAAACAAGTACTTCTGTTTTATCTTTATTTAATTGAAGAAAATTCTGGCACATCCAGTTGTTGATTTCTTCAATACATTTAGCCAGCACTGGTATGGGATTATAGTCCCCTGGTGATATAGTTATGTAGATTGTGTGTCAGGTGTGTGTATATGTCTGTGTGTGAGGTGTGTGTATATGTCTGTGTGTGTGTGTGTGTGTGTGTGTGTGTGTGTGTGTGTGTGTGTGTGTGTGTGTGTATATGTCTGTGTGTGTGTGTGTATATGTCTGTGTGTGTGTGTGTGTGTGTGTGTGTGTGTGTGTGTGTGTCTACCTCAGGTCTTTGATGGACAGCGTCCCCCTGAAGTCCCTCAGGATCTCCAGCAGGACCCAGGACCAGTAGCTCCGGTAGCTCAGCTTCCCGAGGTCCGACAGCGGCTTCTCTGGAGAGCCGACGGCGCTCTCCAGCTTCGACAGCTCGTAACCTGGAGCAAGGCAGCGGTCGTTAGGGGGGTGGGGGTCGTTTTGTCGCTTGGTCACATGACCTTTCATGAATCCGGGCTTATTAATATGAACAGACGGGTGACGCTCGGCCTCCTACTCACTGAAGGCGATGAGGAACTTCCCGTAGCCGCGGCGCTGGTACGGCGGCAGCGTGAGGATACACGCCACGTTGTTCCCGTCTGGAGACTCCTTCTCCTGCAAGACAAGACCCGGGGAGAAGGAGCTCAGACACACAGCGGCAAGAAGGGTTAGAGAGAATACTGCAGATGGGTTATGGATGGATTCATATTCTTTATCATATATAAGGTCAAAGCTTTATTTGAAATTTAAAATGATATAATAT
Organism: Cottus gobio; assembly: GCA_023566465.1. Taxonomy (NCBI): domain Eukaryota; kingdom Metazoa; phylum Chordata; class Actinopteri; order Perciformes; family Cottidae; genus Cottus; species Cottus gobio. The sequence goes on from CM042232.1 coordinate 1,216,079, forward strand.
CAAAGCTATCATTTTTTTAAATTAAATATACACGTTTTGTGAATTTTCTACCTTTTGTGAAAATCTACCTTTTTCCAATAATAATAATAATAATAATGTTAGCTTTAAAACACAATGAACAGACACACAACATTTGAATGTTAATTTAGAATCTGATGTTATGAATGAAGCTTTGAACCAGGCGGTCAAGAGTTTATTTATTTGTGTTATTCTGTTTTGAACCAGCTTGACAGTCCAGGAGCCTTAGGAGTCTTACTTTGGAGAAGTAGCCCACGATGTGCGCCCCCTGCTTGTTGACCTCGGTGAGGATGTAGAAGATGAACGGCTCCACGTCGAAGTACAGCGTCTTGTGGTCCAGGAACAGTTTCGCTAGAAGACAAAGATTTTGACAGTAGATCTGCAAACAGAGACAATGAATCACAACGAGGAACCAACCAGCAGCTTTAAACCAAAGGTTTTAAATCAAAGGTTTTAAATCATCAGCATCTTTAAATCACCAGCTTTAAATCCTCATCTTTAAACCATCAGCAGGTCCTCGGTGGACTCACCTTGTGGTCTCGTCCGTCCACCTCAAACACCGATATGTTGCTTCTCCTGTAGATCTCTTTTCCTGGAGGCTGCTTCCACTGACAGTGTGACTGAGGACGAGAGGTCAAAGGGTCAAGCTTCCTGCTGTCGTTGTTGTCGTGGCGATGAACAGGCGGCACAATGAAACTACCCACTGACCAGGTGATGCCTGAAGGTCTTCTCGTACTTCATGTATTTCAGGCAGTACTCGCAGATCCACAGCTTGGGCTGCTTGCCGTAGTCTTCGGGAAACGGGGAGAAGTACCAGGCATCGATCTCGAAGTTCCCGATCTGGATCTTGTCTACGTATTTTACTTTGGTGATCTGAGGGAGAGGTCACAGTGAGGGGCGTGGCCACACAACAGGAAGTACGCCGCTACAGGTAGAGAACACGCCCCCGTACCGCCTCGTGCTCCTTCTCCAGGGCGGCCGTCGTCGGGTCCATCTCTGCGTACGTCTGCAAAAGGAAAAGCTGCATCAGATGAACGCCGACCATGTGAAGGCGCCAGGGCGCCACGGGGCGACCGCGTCAGGCTCCGCCCCCTACCTTCTGTACGTGGTTGATCTCGTCGTGCTTGCGCTTCTGGTTGCGAGTGATCTTCCGTTCGGGCTGTTCGCCCAAATCCCCGACGATGCCGATCTGTGTGCTCTTCCTCACCGCGTCTTTCACCGTCTTGGTGAGCGCCAGGCGGGCCTTGCCCACCCACTCATCCAGCCGCCTGTTGACTGCAAAGCCAAAAAGGGAAGAAGAAGAGGTCCATGTTAAAGGTGTAGGGGAGGGTCAACATGATGGAGGTGTGACAGGTGTGTTATGAGCATCATGGACACGTGAGGAACTCGTCGTGGACTCACATCCCACGTAGTGCACGTAGAACTCCTCTCGGCCCTCCTGCTCGTTCAGCCGGGACTGGATGACCTCTGCTGTGTCTGGAGGGAGGAAGACCCAGCAGTGAGATACACCAAGCGCACCAAACTCCATTCATATTTATACGACTTTAACACATCTTTGACTATGAGCCAACAAACTTATGATTAATTCTCTTGATAAAACGCGGGCTGCTACGTGTTGAGTCGTTACTCAGTTCGGCAAAACTCATAAAGCTAAAAAAAACATGTAAATAAACAATTTCCTCCAGTGAAACGTGAACTCCTGGCATTAGCTCTGCTGCGCATTGCACTGTTGTGGTGTCATCGGCGGTCATGTCTCCCGCACGGGACGCCGGGACCCGGCAGCACTCACGCCATGTCTTGTCGGCCCGTTGGCATAAATAAGTCTCTCCGATCTCGACCGACACCTCCTGCTCCCTGCCGCCGCAGAACACGTCGCCTCCGTCCGGGGCGTGGTGACTACTCGAGCCCCCGGCTTCTCTCAAACGGCCCAGGGCCTCCATCTCGTCCTCCTCCCCGCCGCTGCCGTTGGAGGAGCACGCCGCCGGGACGCCGCCGTCCAGGTCCCCGCGCTCGCTCCCCATGTGACTCGAGTCCATGCGGGGCTCGGAGTCCTTGCTGCTGGTGTAGCTTTTGTGAAACTCGGTCCCGCCAGTCATCATCACCTCCTCGCTTTGAAAACAACAACACGCCTCTGCGAACCTGCGCAGACTGTCCGGAGGGCTGGTCTTCACGGGAGCGACGAAAAAAAGAGAAGAAGAAAAGCAAGATGGCGTCCGGAGAAACGTAGGCTCCGCCCCTCGTCCTCCCGGGAGTGACGCGTTAACATTCAAAACTACATCTCCCATGAGGCTTCACGTTGTTTTTTATATATAATAATAATCATGATGACGTTGGTGATGACGATTAAACTAATAATAATGACGTTAGTGATGATAAAAAATAAAAATAATGATGACGTGATAATAATAATCCCTTTAAGAGGTGAGATAGAGAGAAAGTGAGGTTTCTCTTCCTGTGTATATGTATTGGTAATAAATGTGTAATTACATAATTACACGTCTTGAGGACAATGCAGCTCATAGAACCAGGAACCTCCGGCTGTGGGGTTTGAACCGCTCACCTCCAACTCTCTGTTGGGCCTCAGTACCACGAGGAAGAGATCAAAGTACTTACTAGTACTATGAATACTGTCAGTGAAAGGTCCTACATGCAAAAAAATACTTTAGTAAAAATACTGCATTAAATATAATCATTATCAAATTTATTTAAATTAGGCTGTAAAAAGTAAAAAGTACTCACTAATCAGGAAAATTTTTTTGTAATATTATACAACTGGAGCTTTATTATTATTCCTAATTAATGTATAAGCTCCTTATTATACATCAGAATGTGACTTAAATAAACGGAAGACTGAAACACACCGACGGAGACAGAACATTTAATTTGTAGTTCTTTCAAGTCACATCGCGCCACAACAAACTGCAACAACCACCGGCCTCCAATGTTAGTCTGCATGACCACCAGAGACCAGGAGCCCCGGGGGCCCTGGGAGCCCCTGGTCCCTCTTGTCCCCCTGGAGCCCCTGGAGATCCGGGTGCCGGGCTCTAAGCGGCGCTCTAAGCGGCGCCCTCTGGTCCTGAAGGCACACACACGTTTGTTCGTTGGCCCTCCGGCTGCCCTTCGTCATAGCACCTCCTCTCCCCTCCTCTCCCTCTCCACCACCTTGTGCTGGAAGCCCCTGGCGTGGCCCCAGCGGGGCCCCCCTCCTCTGCCGTACAGGTTCCCGTGCCCTCCTCTGCTCTTTGAAGCGCGCCCGTCCCAGTGATAGCGCCCGCGGGCCCCGGCCTCCGAGTCAGGCCGGTGTGGCCCCCGCCTCCGTCCCCGGGGGCCACGGCCGCCTGCAGCAGCAGCGTTTGGGCATTCGGCCTCCCAGGCGGCCTGGCTCAGCCCGTCTGCGGGCCCCGGGGCCTCTTGGTGCTCTGCGGGCCCCGGGGCCTCTTGGTGCTCTGCGGGCCCCGGGGCCTCTTGGTGCTCTGCAGAGACCCCCCTACCCGTCTGGGACTGACCCGGCTCTGCAGGTACGGGCATCAGTTGGTGACCCTGAGCTTTCATTGGCCCTTCAGAGCCGGCTGAGGACAGAGACAGCTTGTCCAGGTGCTCTGCGACGGGGGCGGCTCTCTGGTGGTGTGGTCTGGAACGGCCCCCTCTCCTCGGGCCCCTCGCCTGGTTCTGGCGCCTCTGGCCCGGACCCCTGCAGTGGGGCAGTCCGGACGCCGACTGGTCCGCTCTGACTCCGGTTTCATCGGAGGAGACGTGAGAGGAGGACGGTACTCGGGCTCCAAGGGAGGCGTCGGCGTCCAGGTGTTCATTCTCTGCAGCAGGCGGAGTCTGTGGGCGTCGACAAAGCACTGTGAGCGCTTATGTACATATATATATATATACATACATATATATACATATATATACATATATACATACATACATAATGTGATTACAGGTGTAATCAGATTACAGGTGGATCCCATATTGTCTGAACCAGCAGGCTCACAGTGAGGGAAGAAACATGGTCACATGATCCAGTATGAACCTGAATAGTCTTTATTTAATCTTTAGGTCCTACAAGTTGTAAGATATATAATATGAGTTATTTTCCTTCCTCCGTTCATGTGGATGGGAGGGCGGCTTGGAGGCGGAGCTAAAGGAACACGAGGCTCAGAAGTCAAACTGTTGCTCCCTGAGTGTGATCTTTATTCTTCTTTATATCGTTACTATAATAAACTAACGATGACTTGTAGTATATTTATATTCCTCACCTCGTTGGTGTGGATGAGGAACCGATTGGACTCCACCTCCGGGTCGATGATCCCACCTTTGGACTTCTGTCGTTCCAGAAGCTTCTGGAGTTTCCGCCACTTCAGCTGGAAGCTGGAGCCGATGGCGGCTCCGTCCAGCTGGGGGAGGAACACAGAGCTGTGAGGGCGGGGCCTGTGGGGGGGCGTACACCTGTGAGGGAGAGGAGGGCGTTACCTCCGGCAGCTGGGGGGCGGGGCTACACAGCAGCTGGTCCACGTCATAGGTCAGAGGCTCTCGACACACCGGACACACCACGGTCAGCTCCTGGAGCGAGAGCGCCGAGGACACCGTTAGAGAAGAACGCTTGTGATGCGTGATGTCATAAGTCATGTCGTGTTTGTGAAGCGCGTCATGTGACCTGCTGCTCGGCTCTCTCGCGGGTCTTGTCCTCCTCCAGCTCCTTCTCTCGCAGGCGGAGCTCCGTCTCTGAGTGGCTGGCGTAGCGGCCGAGGCAGTGAGAGTGAAAGTAATGATAACAGCTGGTCTTAGAGAAGGTCTCTCCCTCCTGGAGGGGGGGGGGAGAAAGAGAGAGAGAGACACACACACTTTTTATTGCAGAGACCGGACACGATACACAGAGATCCAGTGTGCGATGTGTGTGTTTTATTTGTTTTCATTATCAATAAATCTGTCGACTATTTCCTTAATTCATTTTATGGTGCACACACACACACACACACACACACACACACACACACACACACACACACACACACACACACACACACACACACACACACACACACACACACACACACACACACACACACACACACACACACACACACACACACACACACACACACACACACACACACACACACACACACACACACACACACACACACACCTTGAAGCCGTAGAGGCAGATCACACAGTTCCCGTGGGGAATGTTGCTCTCCGTCAGGATTTCTTTGGCTTTCTGGAGGAAGAGAGTTATGAATAGTTATGAATATAACGCTCATCATCATGTATTCATAATGTGTATTCTCTTAAAGTATTAAAGAGCTCTACGTATAGTGACCTCGATGAGCTGATACAACACAGGGGAGCCCAGACAGGACTGAGCCTCGGACTGAAGACACTTCTGGACACTAAGAGAAGGTTCATGAGTCACACAGGATATACATCATAACAATATATATATTCATTTAATGAATCATATAATGAATCATATAATAAATCATATAATGAATCATATAATAAATCATATAGTAAATCATGTAATACATCATATAATGACCCTGAGCAGCGTACCTGCTGATCTTGTCATCAGAAAGGCCGCGTGGGTTGTGAATGGAGATGGCTGGAGAGGACGACGGGTACTGAGCAGACAGGACAGACTCACTTTGCTTATGTTTATATATATTATATAATATTTACTTTAATTATCAACACTTTGAACTATAACTGAGAGCACATGTTGGCATTTACCTGCTGATCCAGGGTTAGAGTCAAGGTGAGTCGGACGAACTGGGAGACGGAGTCCTCAGCGGTGGACGGGTACAGGACCAGGCTCACCTCCCAGTCCCTGAGGACACACACACACATATATATACACACACACACACACACACACACACACTCTCTCTGAGATACAGTACAGTAAAAAGTACATGTACCTCTGAGATGCAGTATAAAGTACAATAAGTATCTCTCAGGTTCAGATAAGTATAAAGTAACATACACATGTACTTCTACTACAAGTACACTACTCCAGTACCACAAGCTGCAGAAACTAAGTTATGTAACAGACTCGTACCCGTCCTGCTTCCGGCGGACCAGCAGCTCGTCCAGGTAGATCGACTCCAGCACCTCGATCTCAGACAGCACGCTGCGGAGGAGTACACACAAATTACTACACAAAGTATTTAAAGAGTACTGCTGTCTGGCTGCCTGTGTTGTTTTATAGCACTGAGCTAGCTAGCGTTAGCTTAGCTGCTGACGTCACGTCTCATCACATTTAACCGCCACTGAACAGACAAACTGTGGATTCACAACGAGACGTGTTTCGTGTTTAAAAGGAAAAGATTCACGTCGTCATGGGACTCACTCGCTCTCCGCCATGTTGGTGTTTCTGTCCGAGCTAACGGTCAGCTGCTGCTGCTGCTGCTGCCGGGCGACACGGAGCGTTACTAACGCGACACCGCACCGGAAGTAGCTTTCGTTAGCTCGATTCTTCACTACGCTACACAAAAATAATTACACAACTACACAACACGGGAGGTGACGACTGCAACAAGCGTCCATATTCACGAAGGCAAAGGCCGTATCAAGAGTGCTGCCGACCTTTACTTTGAAGGTCTTTACCGGAAAAATAAACATATTATTAAGTCTGACTTTACAGAGATGTGGTTGCCGGTGTTCCTCGCCCTCCAGTGGCCACAGTACGTAACTACAACTATGTGTTGGAAATTATTATTATTTATTATTATTAGATGTAAATTTGTTTAGGATTCGGATTGTATTTATCCTATACAGGATTGTACAATTCTCAACGCTACACACAATCAACAAACAAATAGGCAATAAAATAGAACTAGAAAGAGCATTTCCTGCAGAAAATGCGTTGGAGTGCTAAAAGCTGAAGCTTAAAGCTTAAATATTTGAAAAGAATAAGTGAAAATAGCTAAATTAAGCTGAAAATAGCTGATAGTTGAAAATAGCTGAATAAAGCTCAATAAAGCTGAAAATAGCAGAATATAGCTCATTACAGCTGAAAATTGCTGAATAAAGCTGAATATAGCTGATAGCTGAATATTGCTGAATTGTTCAGAAGGCTGATCTCCCAGGTTTACACAGTCTGCATTAGAAGGCCCTGCTGCACGTGGATCATCACTGGGTTGTCCTCTCTTTACAATATCTGCATAAGATGCCTGTTGTACACATGCAGTATCAGGCTGACCTCCCGGTTTCACACTTCCAGCATAAGACGCTGCAGACATCTTTACCTCTCCATTGTTCTGAGGACCAACACATTCTGCTTCTTCAGTCATTTCACAGTGATTCTCCTTGGACCTCTGCCAGCGCAGGCTCTGAGCTTGTGACCTCTTACCCTTCCTTGGCATTGTTGTAACGTTTCAAAACCACAAATTATAAATTATTATAAATTATTAAAATTGTGTGAAGTCAAATGTGAAGATAGTTGCACAAACCTTTGGGTACAAACTACAGTTCTCCAAAGAAAATTGCTAAATTAAGCTGAAAATAGCTCAATATAGATCAAAGACAGAGCGAACATCAAAGACAAAAAACCCCACGCACCATGGTTACCATGGCGATTGGAGAAGCACAGCTCTGCCCCGTAGGGAGAGATATTTAATTAAATTCAAAAATTCATAGTTTAAATTTCTTAAAAGATAGAAAATATTTAAAAATATGCAGTCATAGATGAAAAATATGTCTACATTTTAAAGTTGAAATGGTATCTTTAGCTGAAAGTATGCTGAACCTATAAGCTGTTAAAGTTGAGGATTTTCTCCATAGGAATCCCATGTTAAAAAAAAGCATAAAAAGATTAATATTAAGAAAAGTTGAAAAGTTAAAAATATGAAAGGTCATAGCACCCCTCTCCTGAAGGAGCTGAATTTTTTAATATTTGAAGAGTTTCTGTAGCTGAACATATGAAGGAGGAGAAACCTTTCAAAATACGTATGGAAGAAATAGAATAATAAAGATTCGAAGAACAATAGTTGGAGTGCTTCATGCTGAAGCACTCCAACTAATAATTTGAAAGCAGTTGTAGTTCCTCAATGTGGCCACTAGAAGACAGAAATACCTGTTGAATGTCTTTTTTTAATAACAGAAACGTTATTAAAGCAATTTAATAATAGTGTAATTGATCATTTAAAAAAAATAAGTTATACATGTTCCGGTGATCCTTCAAATTAAAACTAACTACCAGCAAAGGAATGCAGTTTGTCGAGTTAACGGTGGAGGCAGCGTTGAGCGTTTTAGCGTTTCAGCTTGCAGAAGAAGAAGAAGAAGAAGAAGAAGAAGAAGAAGAAGAAGAAGTAAACCCGCGAGACCAAAGCAAGAACCATGTAAACGTGACTTCATATTTATTACAGAAGAGTTTTACAGATGAAAGCAATTGTTATTATATTATTATTAATAAAACATACGTAAGAAAGCGGACACAATGCGTTTTAGCGTCAGTGTAACAGGACAAAACAAACCCAAAGTTTAAATGTTGTACTCAGGATAGAAGGTTCGTTTTTCCTGAAGAAAGTCCCAGAAAATGGAAGATGTTGTGATGGAGTCGGACCCAGCGGAGGTTTCTGGACCCGCAGCACAACGAGGGGTCGCGGACGGATGGGAGACCGTCACCGCAGCTTTGGTGAGTGGGCTCGAGCTGCAGGACACCGGCGCCAACGGGGAGTGAACCGACGTTCACCGAACTCCGTTCAAATATTTCACGATTTCATGTTTTCTTGCGTGTGATCCGGTTCACAGCCGGGGGGGCACAACGGAGGACCGGCCACTGATGACCGGGGTCTCCGGCTAAATTCGGCATAGTTTATGTTGTGCCTCGCCTTTGTCTTCCTCTGACTGTTTGTAATCTGGAGTCTCTCTATACATTCAAATAGTCCTCTGATCCGGGTCTAGCCAGGTCTGGAGATGAGGGCAGCCCCTCTCAGGCTCACCTTGAGTGTCCAGAGCCTGACATGTCTTTGGCCTGGTTTATTCTGGTAGTTTATAGATATGATATTGCAGGATCTGATGCTCATGGCTCTGTACTGCAGATGTCTCCTGGCTCCTCGGTGACGGAGCAGAGCCTCTCGGACTCTCTGGCCCTGCTGTGTGGTCAGGGTCTGGGCCGGCTGCTGGGCGGCTGGCTGCTGGAGACGTTGCAGACGCGTCTGTCCTCCTCTGTGGTACCCGAGTTCTGGTCCGGACTCAAACAGCCGGAGAACGAGCTGGAGGAGCGAGGCAGGGCCTGGGTTCTCCTCACTGCCTTCCGGACTCTCTTAGACCGACTGGAACCTTTTCTGGGCAAGTGGAAAATAAAAAGAAAGTTCAGTCCTGATTTATTCGGGAAGGAAACCTCATTAGATCCTCATCCTCGTCCTCTTCCTCCTGCAGGCGGTTTGAAGAAGCTGGGGACGTGGCAGGACGAGGGCCGCGGCAGCCTCTGTGGCCCCGGGCTCGGGGGCCTCCAGGAGAGGGCCTTCACCATCATCAGGGCCCTGCTGCTCTTCTCCCCCGCCCCTGTTCTCCAGGAGCGAGTGCTGGAGTTTTACAGCAGGACCTTCTCCATCTACATGAACCAGGAGGGGCAGGCCGAGGACGGGGCCGAGCTCCCAGAGGGCCCCGAGCGGGGGGTCTGCCCGGGCTGCAGGGTCCAGACACAGCAGTGCTGGTGTAAGGAGGCCCTGGAGCAGTTACGGGACCTGAGCCACATACTGTGAGTGAGCCGTGAACCACTAACACACCTTTTAGTTTTAGAGAAACACAGAGTAACTTTATACTTCAATTTATTATAAAAACAAATGGCTTCAACCGGATTAAGAAAATGCAGATGTCATGTGAAGTTATGAGTTATGAGTTGTTGGGTGTTGTAGCTCCAGACTGCAGCTGCTGGAGTGGGTCAGCTCGGAGGCCGTCACCTCCATCCTGCACAAGCTCATCGAGCAGCGGATGGAGCAGCACTGCAGGGGCGAGTACGAGCGCTCCTTCCTGCTGGAGTTCCAGGAGGTAAAACGTCCAGGGGTCAGTGAACGTTACGTGAAGATTAACCCTTCATCAGCCCTGCTTCTGAACGTGTGTGTGTGTGTGTGTGTGTGTGTGTGTGTGTGTGTGTGTGTGTGTGTGTGTGTGTGTGTGTGTGTGTGTGTGTGTGTGTGTGTGTGTGTGTGTGTGTGTGTGTGTGTGTGTGTGTGTGTGTGTGTGTGTGTGTGTGTGTGTGTGTGTTCAGTGGCTGGAGCTGGTGCTGGGCTGGCTGAGCAAAGTGTTTGCAAGTGAGGCGGACAGAGACGGTCTTGGACCTGCTCCCAGTGCTCCCAGCATCCAGGGCAGCCCCCTGCTGAAGCAGTGGAGATGCCACATGCACCAGTTCTTCTGCAGGATCTACGTCAACATGAGGATCGAGGAGCTCTTCAGTATCATCAGAGGTGAGCTAGCAGCTCCCCTCTGCCTCAGGCTTTGTGCTAGGCTAAGCTAGGGTAAACAAACCTGTTTATTCTCTCCGTCAGATTTCCCAGAATCCAAAGCGGCCATCGAAGATCTGAAGTTTTGCCTGGAGAGAACCAACCAGAGGCAGCAGCTGCTCACTTCCTTAAAGTCTGCTTTTGAGAGCCGCCTGCTGCACCCGGGTGAGTCTACTGATCCGGTCTCTACTGGTCCCGTCTCTACTGGTCCGGTCTCTACTGATCCGGTCTCTATGATCCGGTCTCTACAGGAGTTCACACCTCCGACATCCTCACGGTTTACATCTCGGCCATCAAGGCCCTCCGAGAGCTCGACCCGTCCATGGTCATCCTGCAGGTCGCCTGCCAGCCGATCCGCAAGTACCTCAGGTGAGTCCGCCTCCACGGTTCATCTAATGCTGATATACATCTATATAGATATATGTGTGTGTATATATTTGTGTATATAGACGCCTCTCGCGGTGCGTTTCAGGACTCGGGAGGACACGGTGAGGCAGATCGTGGCCGGCCTCACCGGAGACGCTGAGGGCTGCACAGACTTGGCCTCCGAGCTGTCCCGAGGAGACCCCGTGACCCTGGAGATGCAGGACAGCGACGAAGAAGGCAACGACCCCGAGGACTGGACTCCGGACCCGACCGACGCCGTCCCGGGTCAGTGAACGCACCGCTGGTTGTTTCTGCTGCTCCGCCTCGACGTGGCTGACCGGAGCGCTTTGTCCTTGCAGATAAAATGGGCTCCAAGCAGCGCTCGTCCGACATCATCAGCCTGCTGGTCAGCATCTACGGCAGCAAAGACATCTTCATCGACGAGTACCGAGCCGTGCTGGCCGACCGGCTGCTGCACCAGCTCAACTACAACACGGCCCGGTAGAGCATATATATATCTATATATAGATATACATCTTGAGCCTATTTATTCTAGTGACTTTTCATTATTTTGACACTTTATTATTGCTGTAATATTTCCTCTTGTTTTTAACCAATATTAAATTTCTCGTTTTCTATTAATTTATCATTTATTTTCTTTATTCCTTTATTATTATTTTATTGTTGCGTTCGCAGGGAAATCCGTAACGTGGAGCTGCTGAAGCTGCGGTTTGGAGAGTCTCACATGCATTACTGTGAGGTCATGCTGAAGGTCAGTCCAACACCATGCCGTCGTCCTCTGGAGGAAATCAAACCCTTTATTACGACCCGGCTCCTGTTTAAATCCTAAATGTGGAACAACAACACAGAAGTGGAGACGTTCGGTGAAATAAACCACGCTCACGGTTTCTACCTTCCCGCTGGTTCTATGCAGTGTTTTTAATAACTTCATAATGACTTCTGTCCAGGACATGGCCGACTCTCGGAGGATCAACAGCAACATCCGCGAGGAGGAGTCGAAGCTGAGCGAGGAGGAGCAGCCGACGCTCTCCCTCTCCTCCATCATCCTGTCCTCAGAGTTCTGGCCTCCGCTGAAGGAGGAGAAGCTGGAGCTGCCTCCGCTGGTGTGCCAGGCCATGGAGGCTTACACGCACCGCTACGAGAAGCTCAAGGTGCAGGTCGCCTGGAGGGGGCAGTGTGTCCTCAACACACCAGACTCCATTCACAAAAACAGGGATTTAAGCTCTCAGAACACAGGAGCCTCCACCTGTTGGTGTGTTTGTGTTACTGTGTGACTCATTAAAGTCACACACAATAACACAAACTTACCTAGTGTCCTTGAACACACCATTACAGAACCAGTATTGTTCAGCCAGTTGTTTGTGCTGCAGGCCATGAGGACGCTGAGCTGGAAGCCTCACCTGGGCTCCGTCACGCTGGACCTGGAGCTGGAGGACCGGACCCTCACCAACCTCACCGTCTCCCCGATCCACGCCGCCATCATCCTGCACTTCCAGGACAAAAGTACCGCCTCACTATATTAAACCGATGTGATCCGGAACTAACTTTAACTTTGTGACCTTTGAAAGGCGTTCAAGAACATTGGCTGATGGTCTGTCTGCCCGTCTGTCTGCCTCCTGTCTGCCCGTCTGTCTGCCTCCTGTCTGCCCGTCTGTCTGCCTCCTGTCTGCCCGTCTGTCTGCCTCCTGTCTGCCCGTCTGTCTGCCGCCTGTCTGCCGCCTGTCTGCCTGTCTGCCTCCCGTCTCTCTCCCATCTGCCCATCTGTCTGTCTGCCCGTCTGCCTCCCCATCTGTCTGCCTCCCCCAGGTTCCTGGACCCTGGAGGAGCTGGGCGTGGCGCTGGGCGCCCCCAGGGAGCTGCTGCACAGGAAGCTGGCCCTGTGGCAGCAGCACGGCGTCCTGAGGGAGGAGGCGGCCGGCCGGTACAGCGCGGTGGAGACGGGCTCGTCCAGAGAGAAGATGGAGAGAGTGATGCTCATCGACAGCGACGAGGAGAGGGACTCCAACACCACCACCCAGTCGGAGCAGAGGGAGGAGAAGCTGCAGGTACGCACGCACACACGCACGCACGCACGCACGCACGCACGCACGCACGCACGCACGCACGCACGCACGCACACACTAAGAATGCTTTCAAAAATAGAAGTGCTAACAGTTTAATTTCATCAATTAACAAAAATGTTCTTTTGTTCGCTCACTTTGCATTTTGTTAATTGATGAAGGGGGCGACTGTGGCTCAGTGGTTAGCAAGTCGGTCTTTCAATCAGAAGGTCGGTGGTTCAAACCCCGCCTCAGCCAGTCCGTGTCGTTGTGTCCTTGAGCAAGACACTTAACCCTCATTGCTCACCGTTGCTGTGTCTACGGTCTAATGTATATCATGTAAGTCGCTTTGGATAAAAGCGTCAGCTAAATGAAATGTAATGTAATGTAATGTAATGTAATGAAAATAAACTGTTACACTTCTATTTTTGAAAGCATTCTTAGTTTACAGCATTTCTTCACACCTGCCTAAAACTTTTGCACAGTACTGTATATACAGACACACACATGTACATATGTACGCACACACATATGTACTCTCCCCCAGCTCTTCTGGGCCTACATCCATCACACACACACACCCCTGTAGCAGCCTCTCAGACCCTCTCCCCCCCCCCCCCAGCTCTTCTGGGCCTACATCCATCACACACACACCCCTGTAGCAGCCTCTCAGACCCTCTCCCCCCCCCAGCTCTTCTGGGCCTACATCCAGGCCATGCTGACGAACCTCGACAGCATGACTCTGGAGCGCATCCACTCGATGCTGCGGATGTTCGTCGCCACGGGACCCGTCGTCACGGAGATGGACGTCAACGAGCTGGAGGCCTTCCTGCAGAGGAAGGTCCGGGACCATCAGCTGATCGTCTCTACGGGCGTCTACAGACTCCCCAAAGCCAACTGAGGAGAGAGGGGCGGCGCTGCCTTCAGGTGCTGCGGGAAACGTGAACGTTGGAAGCTTCGTCCAGCCGGAGGATCTCATCTCTGAAGGCTATTCTTCTGAAACGTTTGGCTTTCAAAATAAAAGCACTTCCTCCCTCAGTGTGGATTCTGCAGTGAGACGTTAAGCTGTTGAGGGTTGTTGGAAAGTGGTGCATTATAATTATAAATGATTTTAATGTTTCCTGTGTTTGTGGACATTTCAATCCTTTAAAATGAAACAACTGCTCTACGATTATTAGTTATGACATTAACAACCTCCAGCTGTAGTTTGGTTCCCGTGGAGACAAAAGGTCTAAACGTTGATGTTCTCCATCTTCCAAACGTCTAGACGGCCAGAAAGTGATATGTAGTTTGTATATTTATATTATGGCTGTTTGAGGAAAGGTAGAAACAAAGTGAGTTTTCATTCAAATCTGACAAACTACAAATGATGAAAATCTGTGTTTTTGATAATTATTGATTTATACTAAACATTATGTAAACCAGGCTTAAAGCTGAGAGGAAGATGCAAACGCACTCTGGATTTATTGCTTTATTTGGACACATTAGCGAGGCAACAGATTTATATTAAAACATACTAATGACCAATCTTGGCCACACACACACACACACTATCAGTTTCCCTTTCAGTGGTAAAATTCCTTTACTGTGTTAAGAAAACGTAAACGACTCAAACATCGGCCGAGAGGTTAACGAGCTGCTTCAACACTTCATATCTCTCACTGCGTCCAACATTTAAATCAAAGTTAATGTCGTCGGTTCCTCTGAGGACATGAAGCGCAGACTCAGACGTTCTGTGATGATTGTCTTGTTAAAAAGGTCGAAGCAGGAAGTGTGAAGGCTGAAGGTTCACGAACATTCACAGAAACTCGTCTTTGGACAAAAGAAACTAAACATCACAAACACTAATAATTCATCATTCTTGGAGTAGAACGTTGGGCTGAAGGTTACGAACTCATTCAAATCAAACGCGTGTAATAAAAAGTCAAGTCGTCAAAATCTGTCCAGTTAGTTGCAGAGATTCTTTTTAAAAGTAAAACTCGGTGAACGCTGAAACCTCAAAAACACAGAATGGTCCTTTAACTCAACGAGGCCGCTTCACGCAGTCGGTCCCTCGGCTGCATTCAGGACCCGCAGGACGACCCGCAGGTCCTGAATGGAGCCCAGAGACCGACTGCGTGAAGCAGGACGACCCGCAGGACGACCTCCGGGACGACCTCCAGGACGACCCCCAGGACGACCTCCAGGACGACCTCCAGGACGACCTCCAGGACGACCCCCAGGACGACCTCCAGGACGACCTCCGGGACGACCCCCAGGACGACCTCCAGGACGACCCCCAGGACGACCCCCAGGACGACCCCCAGGACGACCTCCAGGACGACCTCCGGGACGACCCCCAGGACGACCTCCAGGACGACCCCCAGGACGACCCCCAGGACGACCCCCAGGACGACCCCCAGGACGACCCCCAGGACGACCTCCAGCCCGGCGGTTTGAACACATTCACACCTGCAGCCTCCCATCTAAGGCACCTTTTCCCAGTCCTGTGTGAATGCTGCTGGCTCGGCGGCTCGGCGGCTCAGCAGCATTTCTTGCCCCTCTTCCTGCGGTCTCGGTCTCTCTGGGCGTTGATGTTCACCGTGTCCTTCTCCCTCTCGCGCTCCCTCTCCGCTCGGTTCTGGCTCTGCTTCTTGGCCCGGAGCACCATGAGTGTGAAGGCCATGAACATCTGAAAGCAACGAGTGATGAGTGACGCCGCTCCCGTCAGATTAACATGAACAAGAACAAATACAGAATACGGTTATGGTGCAGAAATAGTAAATTAATAGTAAATCATTATTTCTCCCACCTGCTGTGAAATGATCAACAGCGTTCTACATGGATATGAAATCATATCAAAAGTTACCTCTTCAACGTTAATGTTCTCTTTGGCACTGGTCTCGAACACCCGGACCCCCATCGACTCCCCAAAGTGCACTGCATCCTGGGTATCCACCTGCTTCCTGGCAGGGTCGTCGTTTTTGTTTCCCACTGAGAGCGTGAAGAGAAAACATGAATCTTTATTTCTACTCTTTCAAAAATGGAAAAATATCAGCTGAGGGGAGGAGCTTCTGTTGATGCAGAGTAGTGTGAAGTCATGTGATCCAGTCATGTGACGCATTGCTGGAGGTCACTTCAACCCTTCCTCGTTAATGCAGCATGCATTGGTTCACATTATTGTTGTGAAGCGTTCTCCCTCATCGGGTCGACTCACCCAGGATCTTGCAGACGTTGTCACAGTTCTGGGAGATCTCGTTCAGCCACCGCTTCACGTTCACGAAGGACTCCGGGTTGGTCACATCGTACACGATGATGACCCCGTGGGTGTTCCGGTAGTACCTGGACACGAGGACAGAGGGGGCTGAAGGACTGGAGACCGGCAGGGTCCCTGAACTCAGAAGCAGGTTTGTGTGCGGGTCATTACGTGGACGTGATGGTTCTGAACCGCTCCTGACCCGCCGTGTCCCAGATCTGCAGCTTGACCCGCTCCCCATCGATGTCCACGGTTCGGATCTTAAAGTCGACCCCGATGGTGGTGATGTAGCTTCCTGCAGGAGACAGAGGACCAACGTGTGACTGACAGCTGAGTCACATGACTCCAAGACCAGTAGGGTTAGGGGGGGAAAAAAGAGAGAGAGAGAGAGAGAGAGAGAGAGAGAGAGAGAGAGAGAGAGAGAGAGAGAGAGAGAGAGAGAGAGAGAGAGAGAGAGAGAGAGAGAGAGAGAGAGAGAGAGAGAGAGAGAGAGAGAGAGAGAGAGAGAGAGAGAGAGAGAGAGAGAGAGAGAGAGAGAGAGAGAGAGATTTTAATATATAAAAAACTGTATACATAATATTCAAGGGGAAAGGAGTGATCGATCTATCTATATGAAAAGATTCACATCAATGGAATTACTTTGTGATGCGTTCAGGCTCAGCTCTGTGAAAACGAGTACTGCCTGAAGGTCATCATGACTAAATCCTGTAGTTTCGATCCCCTCTCTGATGGACTTCAGATTTTTTCTCCCATATCAAACTTTTCCTCTTTTATTCTGGTTCTTGTGCCTTTTTGTTTTGTTCAAAAAGGTCCGCCCCCCTAAACTGTCCAATCGGGCGTCGTCTCTGCAGCTCCTGCTCAACATAAGAGTGAAAAGCTTCCTCGAACAGCCGAGCTGTGACTCACCAGAGAAGGAGCTGTCGGCGAAGCGGAGCAGGAGGCTGCTCTTCCCCACATCTGAGGGAAACATCAAGGACACGATTAGCAGGCTCATAACGAGGAGACCAATGTGACCAATCAGGAACAGGCGGTCTCATTTACAGGAAGACCACCTGACGGTTACGCCACAACAAGGGGGGCCGGAGCAGAAGTGGAACCAGGCAGGAATGAGGGGAAAGGTTGGGCTCACATTGTGTGGGTTCAGGAAACTACAGAGAGAACCAGTGGCAACTTGTTCAGAGGAGACTGGACAAACCAGTCTGAAGCCGCAGCAGCTTGTGAACGCATCATCAAGATATGATTATACGATATGATAACAGTATTCTGGCATCTGCTGCTGAACCTGCAGGTAAAGAGGAAAACGCTTCTGATGCAACAGAAAGTATTAAAGTAAAAACAATAAATCATTTTCACCGGCTCATCTCTTCATTATCAAAGTGAGGTTTCTGAAGCTCGATGAAGATGATGACCACGAGCATCGTCACTGCAGCTCTCACCTCTTTAGTCACTGGCTTCCTCGTCTTTGTCAAGTTAAACACTTTTAGAGCATCATAAGAACATCATAAGAGCATCATAAGAACTTCATAAGAGCTTCATAAGAGCTTCATAAGAGCTTCATAATAACCTCCCGCCCAACCCTCAACAACATGCTGCCTTCAGGAACCTTAATGAACGTAAAGAGGAGCACTGACTGGAGTCTCCGATGATGAGCAGCTTGAAGAGATGCGTGTAGTCCTTCCCGGCCATCTGGACCTCGTGCTGGATCTCCAAGTAGAATCCGTTTCATAGGAGGAGGTGATCTTCCTGACCCCCCCTCCCTCACCCCCCTCACAGTGGTTTGACTTCCTCCGCCTCCCAACTACGAGCTCAGACTGGCCCAGAAGGCATCCCAGTGCCAACGAGAGGACGTTCCAGTTGAGTTCCTGCACTCGAGTAGTTCTTAGGCTTCGTCCTGTGAGCTGTCGGTGCCGTCGGTCACGTCATCCTCAGTGAAGCCAAAGCGGGTTTCTGGTCTCAGGGCGACGCCGGGCGGCTGCGTGGTTCAGCCTTAGTTCCAGTTCCACCCAGAGACTCTCCAGCAGGGGATTTCCAACTCGTGGCGTCTCATCGGTTTTCTACACGTTCACAGTTCTCAGTCCTCCTTTTCTCCTTTTGGACATTGAATGCAGCGCCTCCACAGAAGTCTATGCATGACTCACTGAAGGCCACACGTGGGGGGAGCGGGGCTGCTGGTCATGGATTCACTTATTTGCAGTTATTCTCCAACACTCGCGCTTCAACTCCATTTAAAAAGGAATAAAGACAGAAATAAAGAAGTGCGTAACGGAAACGTTCCTCTCAGTTCAGTCGGGGTTCAATCTGCCGAAGCTCCTTTAACTTCCTGTTGGTTCCTGAAGCGATGAAGAGACGAACTTCTTCAGCCGCGAGCAGAAGGTCTGACGAGAGAAAACAAGAAGAAACACTTAATCCGCCCGTTAAGCACATGTGATATAACAAAGTACATGAAGTACTTTGTACTGTACTACATCTCAAAGGAACATGAACATGTTAATGTACTACATCTCAGGGGTACATGTACATGTTACTCAGAGGAACATGTACATGTTAATGTACTACATCTCAGAGGAACATGTACATGTTAATGTACTACATCTCAGAGGAACATGTACATGTTAATGTACTACATCTCAGAGGTACATGTTGTTCTTCAACACATTTGACTGGCTTTAGTTACTGTTGCATGTTGTAGAGGTTGCATGTTGTAGAGGTTGCATGTTGTAGAGGTTGCATGTTGTAGAGGTTGCATGTTGTAGAGGTTGCATGTTGTAGAGGTTGCATGTTGTAGAGGTTGCATGTTGTAGAGGTTGCATGTTGTAGAGGTTGCATGTTGTAGAGGTTGCATGTTGTAGATGTTGCATGTTGTAGAGGTTGCATGTTGTAGAGGTTGCATGTTGTAGAGGTTGCATGTTGTAGAGGTTGCATGTTGTAGAGGTTGCATGTTGTAGAGGTTGCATGTTGTAGAGGTTGTAGAGGTTGCATGTTGTAGAGGTTGCATGTTGTAGAGGTTGCATGTTGTAGAGCAGGGGTGCCCAATACATCGATCGCGATCGACCAGTCGATCGCCAGGGTAGCGCGGGTAGATCGCATGCCATTAAAAAAGAAAAAAAAAAAGTATCTTCCCTACGACATTTGCCACTTGATTGATATACAGACCAGCCAGTGTGTAAATCAATGTCCATCACCACGGACGGTGCGCCCGCATGGTCGGCCGCTTGAATGCATTATTTGCGCTTCTCTACTCCCGTGAGTTTACTCAACTTTATGTGGTTAATTTGCGCCATTTGCTTTACTCGCGGCTGAAAAGGGGGCAGGGATATCTCCGTGGCTTATCTCCGTAAAAACGGTACCATTTCCGCCATCTACCATTGAACTAACCACTAGTTCTGCTTTATAGTTATTGTGGAAATCCCTCAAACGTCGGACCATCAGACGCCCCGTGTCCATAATATCATCTGTAGCCGCACAACAGCGTCTGAATGACGGCTGCTTCCAGCGCTGCTTCAGGCGGACCAGCAGCAGTTTGATTCAGCACCGGCAGGACAGCAGTGATGATGCGGCGCTTCTCAACGCTGATTGGCTTTCACTACGCAAATCTTTCGCCCAAGTTATTCGCGTCATTTGCGCTGCCCGGCGGAAATTTGCGTCATTCGCGTCTGTGCATTGACTTTGCATGTAATCTACTCGCGAATAATACGTGCCGCATTCAGTGTGAACGCAGCATAACCCTGGCTGTTTCTATTCAGTGCAAGTCAGAGTAAAATGTAATGACCAAAAATGTACAGAATTATATTGTGTCATAAGTTATGCAAGGTACGCCAATATTGTAAATATAAAGTATACTCGGTATATTAATACATTAATAATGCTATTTATTAATATATATCTATATAGATTTATATAGATATATATCTATATAGATATTTAGCATTAATAATGTAGGTATATCTTTTTGACTAGGTCATTTTAAAAGTAGCTCGCAAGCCAAAAAAGTGTGGGCACCCCTGTTGTAGAGGTTGCATGTTGTAGAGGTTGCATGTTGTAGAGGTTGCATGTTGTAGAGGTTGCATGTTGTAGAGGTTGCATGTTGTAGATGTTGCATGTTGTAGAGGTTGCATGTTGTAGAGGTTGCATGTTGTAGAGGTTGCATGTTGTAGAGGTTGCATGTTGTAGATGTTGTAGAGGTTGTAGAGGTTGCATGTTGTAGAGGTTGCATGTTGTAGAGGTTGCATGTTGTATATGTTGTAGAGGTTGTAGAGGTTGCATGTTGTAGAGGTTGCATGTTGTAGAGGTTGCATGTTGTAGAGGTTGCATGTTGTAGAGGTTGCATGTTGTAGATGTTGCATGTTGTAGATGTTGCATGTTGTAGATGTTGCATGTTGTAGAGGTTGCATGTTGTAGAGGTTGCATGTTGTAGAGGTTGCATGTTGTAGAGGTTGCATGTTGTAGAGGTTGCATGTTGTAGAGGTTGCATGTTGTAGAGGTTGCATGTTGTAGAGGTTGCATGTTGTAGAGGTTGCATGTTGTAGAGGTTGCATGTTGTAGAGGTTGCATGTTGTAGAGGTTGCATGTTGTAGAGGTTGCATGTTGTAGAGGTTGCATGTTGTAGAGGTTGCATGCTGTAGAGGTTGCATGCTGTAGTAATCTGAAGGAGTGCTGTATGTACTCTTCCTCAACTTCCTCCTGCTCTTACACGACAGCTGAGTCACTAAATATAACTCATCTCCTAGCTGGCCCGTGTCGGGCAGCTAAACAGTGGAGTTAGGAGAGTTAGACCCGCTAACGTTGGAACAGTTTTCCATGAAAACAGGAAGTACGATCATTAATGGGATCTAGTACATAGGCGGCAACACCTATCGCCACTTAAAAGACTTGCAATTTAATTATGATTTGTATACCAGCAATAATTAAGACCTTGTTATATACAATTTGAAATCGTGTCACGGTTTGCATTAGTCATCATTCAATTCGGCTGATTTGAAATCCCACAATCTGCCTTTATTTCACAGCTGTGTTGAGTACAGATAATTACTTATTACGAGTTTAAATCAATGCATTATTGTATATCTAGCAGTGACGAATTAAAGAAGATTCCTACCGTTTGAGAAAGAAGTCTACATGTATTTAGTATGGGGTGCTAGCAGTTACCAGTGGACAAACAGATTTGTTTCCACCGTATTTTGAACGTAGTTTGGCGTAAAACTCACGACAACACGAGAAGACGTGGGCCAGTGGCTGCAGGTCAACATTGACGCCAAACTCCGGATGGAAATCTCTTATTTTTCGGATATCCAATCTAACGAAGCTGCTCCAAGTCTTTTCGTTACTTATACTGGTATAAAGGTAACGACACACCGGCCTTCTTCAATTCGGCTCACGTTAAAACACAAATAGGGACGTTAAACTAGTTAAATGCAGACCTGAAGTTTCGGTTACCGTGACGTTAGTACTACACGGGCGGTTTGAAACTGTTACTTAAGTAAAATATGATTTACTTTCATCGCTGACGACTTCAACCGGAGCGGCAAGGACCCCATAACGCATCATAAAAACATACATGTGTGTTACTGCGATGAGCGCGGTCGGTAAGCCGTTAAGAAACGGTTCAACTTCACGGTTTTCTCAATGCGGTCTGGGGGGACGGTCTCTGGGCCCGACCGGCCTCCCGACGCCGAGACGTCAGGAAACTTCTCCCCGCTCGCGGAACTTTGACCCGGCCGTGAACACGCGGAACTCACCTGGTGGTTTACCGGCAGCTGCTCCCGGTGCTCGGTCCCCGGGACCCGCGCACAGATCCGCGGTAGACGTTGTTTTTTTTTGTCCGGGTTGAGTGAACGTCTCCCCGCGACCACACCTGACTGGCTGCAGCTGATGACCCACTCTCATCATATGATGCTGCGTTCACGTCATGTGGGAAAATCCTACACCGCTGTCAAACTCAATTTTTGGTTTATACAAGCTTCCATATAAATAAAGGAACCCACCTCATGTTAAACAGAGTCCAAACATCAGATAAAGATCAAAGTTTTGTATTATTAAATTAGTTGTGTGTGTATATAATATTTCAGTTAGTGTACTTTGTTTTGTACAGCTTATTTATGACGCATGTTTTATCTTGTTTTTTATTATGTCTCGTTTGCACTTCACCCGCTGTGGGACTAATACATGTTAAATATTAAATGTTATGCACCTCCCGCCAGGACAAATTCCTTAAATGTGAAAACAAACATGGCAATAAATGGTTCTGGTTCTGATTCAGGATCATTTTAGTTTATCTTATTTTAAATGTAGTTTCACAAAAATACATGCGGTGCTGAATCATTAATGCTATTATCTAAGATGTGTGTGGAATGATACGAGCTTTAGAGACACGCCTCACACTGATGTCGCAATCCAGTTTCAACATTACAGAGTGGAGTAATCTTACTTCCTAGTAAGGACACTAATACACTTACTAGAGGACTAAAAGCTCAATACATGAAATGTGCTTTCAAGTTCTAATTATAAACAAGAGGGCTCATTTGGAGCAGCAACCTTTTAGTTTGTTGAAAATCAGAAAAAAATTGAAATCATGCTATATATATTTTACACAGAAAAATAAAGATTTATTTTTAGCATCAAATTAAAAAAAAGGCAATATTTCACACAAATATGTAATTCTTGGGATTAAACTGAATTGTTCACGTCTTTTAAAAGGCAGAAGAGGTTGAAGATGGAGCACAACGTGACCTCCTGATCGCATCGTCTTTAAAGACACAAACGTATAGTTTCATGTTAAAAACATAAATAAAAAACTTCCTAAAACAGCTGGTCACTGTTAGGAAATATTGTTTGGGGTTATTTTCAGAGCTGTATTAATCCACATCTGGTGCATCAGAGAGTATTTGATGATGCCGATGGTGATGAACGGCCAGCAGAGGAAGAGGCTGTGTGGGTCTCTTTGTCAGATTAGTTAAAGTTTCATAAATATCACAAACTTTTATTAAAGTTGTCCCACAATAAGCACACGGAAGAATTCCACACAAATAAAATGTACAATTGTCTTTTATTAACCATTTTCAACAAAGAAATTAACCACATATCAGTTTCTGCTCACATTAAATGGAAAGTTGAATCTGTCATGATAATAAACAAAATACAGCCCGCTCATATCTACAGGTGTAACAACAACAGTACAGGTACGGAGGAACAACGTTTCATTGAACTGTGTCTGCGTGTGAATGTGTACTTTTCTTACTCAGCTCATAAAAAGAAATGTACAAGCCGCCGCGGGTCGAGGACTGTGGATGTGAGGGGACAGGGTCTGGTTCTGTTCTGACCCCCCAGAGACCACCCCCCAGGTCCACGTTACTGTCCAGTCGGACCCGGCCGGAGGGGAGCAGGGAAGCGGCACGGAGGAGGAGCGGCGGGCCTCAAGTCACCGGCTCATTTCCTCCGTCTGCTGCTGGAGGAGCGGCTGGGCGACGGTCTGCTGCCGCTCCTACGGAGAGAAACCACATCGTCAAGAACCAGCCGGTTCTGTGGAGAACCGGTTCCTCTTCTGGTGGGAAACCAGTCCCACAAAGAGACGGCACGATTAGGCCATTTACTTTATTTAGTTATTATTAATAGCACTGTTTAATTATTCATGTTTGCTTATTTAGGTTAGATCGTTAGCTTCTTCTTTTGATAGTTTCTTTGTTTTGTTAAATACTTTAAGAAAACAGCCTCCTGAGATCTTCTGCCTTGAACCTCAAACCCTTTGATGTGTTTGTTTCTATCCAACATGACGAACCTGTCAATATCGTTTGGTAGAACCGAGTCTGATTCAAGAACAGTTATACACTATATATTAATGTACTTAGTGAGGATTAACCCCAACAATGACTCGGGCAGCGGCCTCGGTTCCACGCGTCCGTGAACGCATCGTACTGACCTGCGGCTGGGCGAGGGCGGCGGCGCTGCTCTCATGTGCTTCGGAGGAGAATAACTGAGCGAGCGGGAATCTCTCAGCGAATCAGCGGGAACCCTGTGAGGCACGGCCGGGCTGCGGGAACAACGCGGCATCAGAACGCTGCCGGTACACACAGGTACTACAATAATACTTCAAACTATACAACGAAGACACGGTTTCTAAGCCCCTCAAACAGATCTGCGTTAATAGCAATAAAGGTAAAAGAAGAAATGTTTCTTTAAAGCTGAAAACAATGGAGGTCACGTGTACTTCTGCAGTACACGGTCATCGTACTTTGTACTACATGAATCATTGTCAAACTTCTTACCTCTTTTTCTTAGTTTCCGTTTCATTCTCCGATGAGGACGAGGAAGGAGAGCTTTGAGCTTTGTCGGGCTTCCTGTTGAAAAGAAAACATCGTAACGAGGAGTTATTAATAACTAGCCATCATCAAGTCATTTATGAATAATCACAGAGGCTGAAACAGGTGACGCAGCTTTCTTCAGCTGGTAAAGTTTTTTTTCTTCAGAATGAGGATAAAAAACCCCGAGAATAAACGTCATCTTACTGCTACAAAAGTAATACGAACAAAACCTCAGCTTCAGGTCTACAGGCCACGCCCATGTCTACAGGCCACGCCCATGCTAGTGATGTAAGGAACAGGAAGCCCCTCCCAGAAGCACCAGGGACAAAGCGGGGCGATCCGACCAGCGGGGCCCAAACGTAAACAAAGAATCTACAGGATTCATAGTTGTTCCTACACCGCCTCCTGCTTACCCTTTTCCTTGCTCCACCTCGGAGTCAGAGCTGTCTGAAGAGGACGACGAAGAGGAGGACGAGGAGGAGGACGAGGAGCTGGAGCTGCTGCTCCTGCTGGCCTTCTTGTTGGCCTCCTTCCCGTTCACAGCGCTCCCGACCGGCTGCTCAGGCGGTTGAGGGGCCGCCGCCGGTGACTTCCTGCCTCGAGATGGTGGTTTGGTTTCTGGTTGGCTGGCGGCCGGAGGAGGAGGAGACCTTCTGGAGGGAACGTCGGAGCGCCGGGAGTCCGACTGGGAGCCTCTCCTCCCCGAGGGCGGGGCCTGGGAGTACGGGAGGGGCGGGCCCTGTGAAGAAGAGGAGCGGCTCTTCTGCTCGCGGTCCTCCCTCTTCTGGTCCTTCTTCTCGTCCTCCCTCTCCGTCGGTACTTTTGTGTCTTTCTTCTCTCGCTGTGGTGAAGGCGAGGATGAAGAGGAAGAGGAGGAGCCGGAGGAGGATGAGGAGGAAGAGGAGGACCTGTGGGGTGGGGGCACATCTTTTGGGAGGAGAGGCTCCTTCACCCTCTCCCTCTCCTGTTCCACCTCCCTCTGCCGGAGCCTCTCCTGATCCCTTCCTCTCGCCCTCTCTCTGGAGAGGGAGCGACTGCTCCTCCTCCGGCGCTGTGGAGAGGGGGAGCGCCGGGACCTGAGGAGGAAGACATCAAAGACAGTTTGATGGAGCATGTCGTACGACTCCCTCTTATAGACCATCCCAACATTTCTATTCATAAATGTATAATTGATTCAAAAGAGTAAATAGAAGAGCTGCTGGACAAGATGATCTCACTGCAGCCGAACGAGGGACGACTGGTCAACCAGCAACCTGTTTAGAGTTGGAGACTGGTTAGCTCGCGTTAGCGCTCTGCGGCTATCCAACAGCGTGAGGTCAGAGGTCATTCGCTGCCTGTCTATTTTCAACCGGGTGTTTTTCTTTCAACTCTCATCCCAAAATTAAAGTTTGATCCTCACCTCTGCCCAGTGCAGTTCTGCCTCTTTACTGTTAAACGGCCAAATTATGATCTCTTTAAATATGTATTAACTCCCTTCTGGCATTTGAGTAAATATATATATATATTTTTTTAATCGATTCTTTAAAATGTATTTCTGACAATCACATCCAGTCTCAGTTCCTCTTACCGGTTGGGGGGGCTTGGCCTCCTCAGACTTCTAGACCTGGACCTGTTGCGCCTTCTTGGGCTTCTGGACCGGCCCCGACTGGCCACCCGTTCACGTTCTCTCTCCCGGTCTCTCTCTCTGTTCCTCTCCCTCTCTCGGTCTCTCTCTCTGTCCCTCTGCCGGTCCCGGTCTGACCAGGCCGGAGGAGGAGAGGCCCTCCTGGACCGGGGCGGGGGTTCCTGGTACTGCCTGGGGGGGGTGCGGCGTGCTTGGGAGGCGGCGGTGGTTTTGTGGGGCGGAGAGCGAGACCTCCTGGCTGTGGAGCTGGCCGGCCTCCTGGCCGGGTCCCTCTCCCCCCCTCTGGTCTTCTCCCGCTCGGCCTCAGGGGGGGAGTACCTGCCGGCGTCCGCTCTGTTGGCCGGTGACGGAGGAGGACTCGGGCTGTCCACCTGAGTGGGGCTGTAACGCTCCTGGCCCGTTTTCCGGGGCAGGTTTCCCTCTGCGGGATCTCGTTCCTTCTCCCTCTTGGCTCCTCCCCCTTCTCTCTCCCTCTGGGTTCGGCGAGGCCCGTCGCCCTCGGAGACAGAGGCGGGGCTTTCTTTCCTCCCGTTGGCTAAATACCTTTCGACTGCGGCGCCGATGGCGGCCGGGACGCTTTTCAAGGGACTACTTTTTTCCGTCCCTTCTGACCCGGACTTCTTCGTCTTGCCCTCATCTTCAGAGGATGACGATGAAGAGGAAGATGAAGAGGACGACGAGGAGCTATCGCTGTCACTGCCGCTGCTGCTGCCGCTGCCGCTGCTGCTGCTGCTGCTGCTGCTGCTGCGCTCCCTCTTCTTATCAGCCGGTTTCTCCTTGGTCGGAGGGCTCCTCGTCTTCTCGGTCATCTCTGGTCTCACGCCTTTCTCTGCGGCTCTCGGCCCGTCTCGCCTGCCCTCTGCCGCTGAGCGGACGTCCTCTGTGCCCTTTCTGCCGCCTTCTGGAGCTCGCTCTTGTTCCCTCTGCTTGTTGGGGAGCCGGTCCTTTTCCTTCATGCTCTCGCCGTCTTTCCCTCGTCTCCTCTCGTCCTCCCTCTCTCTTTGACGGCCATTGGTGACCGGTGAGCGGGAGGCGGGCGCCGGGTGTCCTCCATCCCTCCTCCGGTCATTTTTTTGTTGGAAAGGAGACGCCTCCTTCTCCTGTCTCTTGCCGGTGTCTCTCCTGGCGTCCACGTCATTGGTGGACCTGGAGTCCAGGCCTCTGTCGGTCCTACGCTCCCTCTCCCCACTTCTCTCTCTCCGAGGCCTCTCCTTCACAGGGGGAGGTGAGGAGGATGAGGAGTCGTGTCTCATCTTTTTGTCCCGTTTATTCCTGTCTTTTTCTCGCTCAGTGTCTCTGCTCCTTTCCCTCCTAGCTTCCTGTTTGGGGGGAGGAGGAGGAGGAGAAGGTGAACGGGATGAAGACGAGTCATGCTTGGTCCTCTGAGGAACACTCTCCTTTCCTTTGTCCCTTCTTTCTCTGCTTCTTGAACGCCTCCCTTTCTCCACGTCTCTGCTTTTTGGAAGGCCGCCTTTCTCCCCATCTCTGCTCCTGGAGCGCCTCCCCCTTTCCCTCTCGTTGTCTCTGCTCCTTGAACGCCTCCCTCTCTCCATCTCTCTACTTTGGGGACTCCTTCCTCTCTCCTTCTCTATGCTCCTTGAACACCTACTTTTCTCCACCTCTCTGCTCTTTGAACACCTCCCTTTCTCCCTATCGTTTTCCATGCTTCTTGAACGCCTCTTTTTCTCCATCTCTCTGCTTCGGGAACGCCTCCCTTTCCCCCTCTCCCTGCTTTTATCTGGTGGCGGCGGCGGAGAAGGCGATGAGGAGTCATGTCTCTTCTTGGAGGTCTTGTCCATGTCACTCGGTCGCTCTTTCTCTCTCTCAAGATGAGGCCTCTTCTAGACGAGGGAAGATTTGTTGGTGTTATTTCATGTTCACGATAGATGTATGATCAAATTAAATCAGTTTAAATCTAGTTTGAGATACTATGAGCTGAAGAGGTTTGAAGTGTTGACTCACCCCATCTCCTCCCTGATGAGGCGGACTGCTCTCCTCGTATCCCCGTCGCCTCCTTTCTGGGGATCTCCCCTTTCTTCCTTCATCCCCTTTCCTTACAGTTTGGTCCTGTTGACGTGGTCTCAGAGGAGCTGGAGACTGGCTGTTGACATTAATGCATATACTGAGAAGACTGATTACTAATCCAGATTAAGGCCAATAAATAGTTCAGTACGTTTAAACAAACACTGTTTATATCTGCTATGAAGTACCAGAAAACATTTGTATTACGTCGTCATCATCTCATACCTGTGAGCTGAGCTGGAGGAGGAGCTTCTGTGTCGCACTGCCTTCGCTTTCAGAGGACTGGGACTCTGGTTCTTCTTTGTTTTCTTCTTCGACTCCTGCAGCTTCTCCTCTGAAGAGCTGTGAAGGGACAGAACATTACACATAATCCTGAATATTCAGTGTGTTTGATCTAAATGTAAGAGAGGCAGGTTTGGCGATTCCCCAAGAAACATAATCAAGAAACTTATTTAACTTTTTGGAAGCCGTTTGGATGCTACAGCTTTAAGTCAGTTTCTAGTAAATTGTTCAATTTACAATTTATGTTGGGCAAGAACAAGAACAAAGCAGATGTGATGGACACCTACCTGTCGTCTTCTTCCTCGTCTTCCGACGCCTCACTGAAACAACGTTTACAGTCAATAATCACAGTCCACGTGAAATAATTAAATATAAACTCAAGATGCAGTGACATAATACCGTTTCTTTTTCTTCTTTTTGGATTTCTTCTCTCGTCGAGGAGATGGGGACTGACTCTCTGAGCTGCTAATAGAAGGAACACAACATAAAAGAAAACTGTCAAGATCATTCACTATCAGGACCGTTCATTCGCTCTCCCAGAAGCCCATTCGCTCACCTGTCTCTGTTCTTGTTTTTCTTTTTCTTCTTCCGACTGCGCTTCTTGGGAGGAGAATCAGAATTGTCTGAATCTTCCACCAACCTGAGAGCGAAAAGGTAACAGACGTCAAGGGGCTGAAATGAGGCTGGCTGGGTGATGAGTGAACATATTAAACTCACAGTAATATATATTTATATCGCCATTCAGCCTAAAAGAAAACATGATTGTTGGTACAACCCCTCAGCCTGTTCACTATATATTTAATGTTTGCTAACTTCAGGCTTAAGCACGTTGTCCATTCAGCTGTTCATTTGATCTGCGCTCCGGGTGTGTTTTGTGTTACTTACGTATATTTCTGCTGCTTCTCCCTCTCCAGGCGGTCCTGCTCCTTCTTCTCCTTCTCCCGCTCCTTGCGGTCGGCGTGGAAGGACGATCCGTCCACGTAGTCGCTGGAGATGCCGAAAGCAGCACGAAGACGGTCGTTCTTCTGCTGGTTGGCTGCAGCCAGAGCATGAGTCTCCGTCGCCCTGAGAACACAAACCACACAGCTCTGCATCACCGACAATGAGTTTAACGATTACATTTTATGTAATTGTTTAATGCCTGTATTTGTTAAATATTGTAATCACTTATTTAACCTGTAATGGTAAACAGTGAGGAACCAATACATAATGAAATGGTGATATTTGTTGAATGTTTTATTTTAACAATATGTGGGTTCAACAATTTATTATTATAATAATAATAATAATGTCTCATTATTTACATCCTGTAGTATCAGATTGCACCACAGACAAATACAGCATTACAGTACAGCCAGTGGTCACAATAGCTTTAATTTCATGTAAATCTTTACATGAAATGGAGTCGTACTCACGTTGGTCTGTCGGCGGTGACGGGAGCCGGCTCCTCCTTCTCCTGCAGCATCATACGGAAACTGTTCACCTTCTCCTCGATTTCCTCAGCTGAGTACCTGTCCACCCAAACGGAGAGTAGGGTTACACAACATTTAATATTATTTAACAATGCACGATGAAAAGCATGTTTCAAACACTGGTATTTCTCTCCCCACCCTTGCTCCTCCATCATGTCCTGCAGCTCGGCACACTTGACCTCCAGCTGCCTCTTCCGTTGGTGCTCCAGGATGTCGGCATTCGGCTGCCTGTTGAGCTGGCTCTCCAGCCGCTCGCGGTCCTTCTCGTCCCGCTCGCCTCCGCGTTCGTCCCGCGGCCGTTTGACCCGCAGGCTGGACAGGTTGCGCTGCACGTAGCCGTTGGTGCCGCTGCCCCGCGGAGTCGTCAGCCCGATCCCATTGTACATGGCTCTGCCGGACACAACAGTAAGGATAGGGAATAGTGTTTAATTTAGTATATATTGACGTCACAGGAGCAATAGAGTTGTAACTTGTGTTTAAGCACAAGGACTTTGTTTGTATTTGTAGCAAAACAGTAAATAAAAGTAAATAACACAAAATACAGGTGTCACTACATGGTTATTAGGTGTGAGAACAATGTTGTTTTTCCTTTAGCAATAATATATTACACCATTATGGTGTTGCATCTTCAATTCATCTGGTACATTACAGTATAATACAGTTCCATAATTGTCCAATTTAGATTCAGCATAATAAAGTTAAGGCTCAATCATTCCTTCCTTCTGAGAACTAGAAATAAAAATTAATTAAATGTTGTTCAGACTGAATTATTCAGTGTTTCCTGTCAGTAACAATCCCATTTAATCCAGGTTTGACTTCCTAGTCTTCCTGTTATTGTCCATCTTAGACGCCTGAAAAGCTTCATAATAGAGACACAAGCATTGTTCTTACTTGCAGCCAAAACAATGTTAAGATATGATTCCAACACAAAGCTGGAACTCTCCAGATTATTAATAAAAATAGTTTATTTTGATAAAATCAGCACAAGCCTGAGCAGTTTTGCCATTTGAAGCGTTTTAAAGCACGAAGGGAGTTCGTCTCTAAGATGGCTGACCAACTAACCGGGGATCCACATCACTGACACGGATCTGCTTTGAGCCGACACCACCGGAAGACTGCCGACGAAATATTAAACACAGAAACGCCAGACAGCAGCACGCAAATAATAATAATAATAATAATAATAATAACAATAACTTAAAATGCACAAAGTGTGTCAGGTGTCTGGCCGCGTATCGAAGCTGCTGAAACGCCTCATGAACCATGAAACATGGAGCGGGTATAAACAAACATCCCATAATCACAGATTTTATTCACAATGAAATGTTGTTGCGCAGTAACACGTGCGGCAGAAAAGGCCCGTTGCTACGTCAGACAGCCGATTCGTGACGACTGAGGCGGAGGCGAGCTAATAAATAATATACCAGGACTCACCGGGTAAGATTAACGTGTCTGGAAGTCGTTTAGTTTGAGCAGCAGGTGGTGAATTCAACGTTTGAAACAAGGCCCAACCGCACAAATGCGCAGCGAACAATCCCCATCTTAAGCTAGCAGGCTAACGCGGTTCTTACGTACCGGCTGTTTTCTCCGGTTCCGGAGAGGAAACCGGCGTCAGGAGATGAATAATATCCTGTTAAATGAGACGATGAAACAGAGCTGAGTCCTTCGAACCGTGTGGGAGGCGGAAATATAAAGAAACGCGACCAACGTAGGTTAGCTATCGGCTAGCTAGCTGGTCTGATCGCCGAGCCAAGAGGGAGAACGAGATGAACACCAAATGACGTCAGACGCACGTTTAAGTGGCGATGCGTTCAGGTGTCGGTTTGAAAAATAGTTTTTTTAGAAAGGTCGTTTTTTAGACAGACGGACGGACAGACAGATGTACACCGTATATAAGAAGGGTTCACCTCTCTGTCAAACCATCAGTTTGAGGGTGCTATGGGGTAGTCTTGTGGCCTTTAAGCACCAGAAGCTTGTACACATCCTTCAGTAGCTTGGACATGAAGTTAGTCCCCTAACATTTTATTGTGAAACCCCACCCTTGCAAATAATTGCACTAAATAAAAGCAATTGACTTTGCCTTGATGATTTTAAGTGGAAAGACTTCTGGATATCTGTTAGCATATTCAGCAATTACCAGCATGAAGCGATTTCCTGACTTGCTTCTCTCTACAGGGCCCACGATGTCCACACCCAACCGCCCAAATGGAGTGGCAATGACAGGCAATGGATGAAGTTAACTACATTTTTCTCGATTGCATGTACTCAATAAAAACATTAATTGGGATAAACAAGTTTCTTTAGTTCCTTCATCAGGGGATCGACCAGAAATTACACTTCTGGTCGGATGCTAAACTACATTTCGTTGTCCTAGTAGTCCAAGTTGAATCTGAATCAGGTGATCTTATGTCCCAGACAGAAACTCAGATTTAACCATTTATTTCCCAGATTCCAATGACACAGTAACAAAATGCAAACGTTAACTTTTCATCCAAATGTATGAAAATACATTTGAACATACAAAATAAATTGGCAACATGTCGTGGAGCTGGCTAGCTGCGCCGTGCAGACTTTGATGCTAGACACGGGTAGATGACATCCAGGATCTTGATTCGTTTGGGATCCGACACACAATTCTCTTCCAAAATGAACATTCCACAGTTGACCGGCACAAAGGCCGTGTCAAACACCGATTTGTATTTGCGGTTGTGCCAGGTGTGCTGCCGGGGGTGACCACGGTGAACGATGGCGATCACTTTCCCCATATCGACCTCCACCTTGATGACGGTCTTGTCCGACTCGGGTAGCGGCGAGCTTTCCGCAGGTCTCTGGTGAGGTACACGCCCCTGCCGAGCATCCCGGCTTGACACCGGAGAAAACCATTTTCAAGATGGATGCCGCCTCCGCCCTGGTGGTACCGTGGTACATGATGTACTTTCTGGAACGCAGCTGCATGTTGGTCTAAGGATCCTTGAAGGAAAGATGAGAAGGATTTCATGAGAACACAGGAATGAAACCAAAGAATTAAAATAAGTCAACAGTTCTGGATGTATTTAGCCTAGCTTAGCTTAGCTCAGTTTAGCTTAGCTCAGCCTAGCTTAGCTTAGGTTAGCCTAGCTTGGCTTGGCTTAGTTTAGCTTAGCCTAGCTTCAAAATGAATAAAGAAGCTGCATTATTTCACACACAGTGCTGAGCTAAATGCTAACATGCTCACAGTGCTATTGATTAACATGCATAATGTCGACTATGTTCAGCATCTTGTTTGCGCCACACACAAATATACATTACTTAACAATTGTCTCATCTGGTGAGGAAAGAGTCTGGAAAACATGTTAAAATCAGGGAGTAAAAATATAACATAGATACCCACAATTGTGCATAAAATGTTAGGATGTCGTCAAGGTAACGGGAGATGTTGCTTACTCCCTCTTGTTTCTGCTATTTCAAACCCTAACATTCTCCCTCTGACAGTTACCAGGGCAATTAAGTCCAAGACTTAAGACAACACAGTAACTTTAGCATAAAGGCTAACACAGTAACTTTAGAACAAAGGCTAACACAGTAACTTTAGCACAAAGGCTAACACAGTAACTTTAGCACAAAGGCTAACACAGTAACTTTAGCACAAAGGCTAACACAGTAACTTTAGAACAAAGGCTAACAGTAACTTTAGCACAAAGGCTAACACAGTAACTTTAGCACAAAGGCTAACACAGTAACTTTAGAACAAAGGCTAACAGTAACTTTAGCACAAAGGCTAACACAGTAACTTTAGAACAAAGGCTAACAGTAACTTTAGCACAAAGGCTAACACAGTAACTTTAGCACAAAGGCTAACACAGTAACTTTAGCACAAAGGCTAACACAGTAACTTTAGAACAAAGGCTAACAGTAACTTTAGCACAAAGGCTAACACAGTAACTTTAGAACAAAGGCTAACAGTAACTTTAGCACAAAGGCTAACACAATAACTTTAGAACAAAGGCTAACAGTAACTTTAGCACAAAGGCTAACACAGTAACTTTAGCACAAAGGCTAACAGTAACTTTAGCACAAAGGCTAACACAGTAACTTGAAAGGATTTGAAAGAGCCCATGATATGCAGAATAAAGATAATCCACATTCCCAGGCCTCTTTATGAGCTACATTATGCTTATTCATGCATTATATATAATATAAAACCTGTAATGTGAGATAAAGTGGGTTCATGCTGACATTGTCCCATGTGAGGTCATAGACTGAATAAATTCAAACCCGTATTGGGTCCTGATGGGCTCCATGTTCATGGAGAGTCCACACGACGACTGGTTCCCCAGCATAAAGGTAAATAACCAGGGAACGCATGGTACCCACTCCTGCCCCGTACTCTGTATACGAATGCCAAGCATTCAAGTGCCCAACCAGCAGTTGGGGTCCAGTGTTGGGATGCTGCTGCAGAGTCTGGGTCACAGTTTCATCACATCGGTGTCCTCCAATGGAGTCAATGGATCGTGGACTCTGGACTCTATAGAATATTCCATGTGGTGACACGGATGAAGATGAAGAGTTTAATTCATGGCAACCAGGTAACGTCAACAAACATGACGTGCATCCGCACACAGATATACTGCCACGTATAAAAGATAACAAGTGAAAGCAGACAATCATAATGTGGAGTTCAACTACATGTTAGCTTGTTCCGTACGTCCCATTCTCACAGGTGTCATTATTCATTTTAATAAGGATTCATTCTCAGCTGCATAGAGGTGACTGCTAATAAATGTTAAAGTTAAAATAATTAATCTTATTAAAGATAAACATAAAAAAATGACTGAAGAACAATATAAAAGTTAAACGCTATATTAAAGTGCTTACAAATGTTTTTATTATTATTATCTATTAATAAACAATAATGCTGCATTTCATCGTCTCAAAGTTAAAAAAAAACTTGAATCTTCTTTCAAAGTCTTTCATCCTGAATATTCCACCGCTGTCGCCACAATGTCCCGGAGTTGTGAAGCATTTTATTCTGAAAATATTGGCATCCGCTCCGGCGTCTGGTCA
Source organism: Cottus gobio (assembly GCA_023566465.1). NCBI lineage: Eukaryota > Metazoa > Chordata > Actinopteri > Perciformes > Cottidae > Cottus > Cottus gobio. The sequence goes on from CM042232.1 coordinate 1,250,937, forward strand.
GGGCGCCGCCGTGATCAGAGGCAGGACGTTCTGGTCCCAGTTGTCGTCCCAGCGCTGCCCCCTGCTGGTCCGGAGGTTCCTCCTGAACGCTCCCAGTCTGCCGTCTGAACTGGGAAACTGGGAGAGGAGGGACTGGGAAACGCACAGAGACACACGGAGGTGAGCTTCAGCTCCCTGAATCTCAGAGGATCAAACTCACGGCTCCACGTGTTTCACAGAACTGTTTCCTCACCTCGAGCTGCTCGGCGAGCTCCCGAGAGTCTCTGAAGATCAGCCCGTTCTCCTCGTGCTTCACCAGCTCGCCGAGACTGAGGAGGACGAAGAGGTTCAGATCACAGATTAATTCATGTTTTTTTCTTTCAAGAGTCACGAAACAACGGTGTGTGTGTGTGTGTGTGTGTGTATGTGTGTGTGTGTAAACTGTGCTCACCAGTTGAAGTGGATGGCACAGACGGGCAGACAGCAGCCGAACATGTCAACCACCTTCATGGGGAGATCCAGACCACTGGTCGACTTGTGGAGACAAACACCGAGGTCTGCTGAGCCTGAACACACACATACATATTATATACACACACACTATAAACATGCACGCCTATATATATTTTTTAAATCTTCTTACCCAATAAGACGGGGTAGTCTTCGGCCTCCAGCCAGGGAGTGCAGATCTCCACATGCTCCAGATGCAGAGAGTCAATCAGCTTCCTGTAGTGGTCCTTCTGAGGACCTTTACCTGCACACACATTATATAAACACACAATTTTACAGAATATTTCCAGGCGGCACTCTGACCTAATATTAAACTTTGTTGAAACCAATCCAGGGTGCATGCTAGTTTCCTCAAACTGAATTTAGGACACACACACACACACACACACACACACACACACACACACACACACACACACACACACACACACACACACACACACACACACACACACACACACACACACACACACACACACACACACACACACACACACACACACACACACACACACACACACACACACACACACACACACACACACACACACACACACACACACACACACACACACACACACACACACACACCTGTGATCACGCAGACTAAAGACGGCAGAGCAGCTCCTCCAGTGATGAAACCTTCGTACTCTGTTGAGAACAAACAAGCCGATGAGAACCAACAAGTTGAAACAAAGAGTTATTTAGAAGAAGGAGGAGAAGAAGAACAACAACAGAGTCCCCTCGTACCTTCGAGAGCCTCCAGGAGCACGGAGAAGTCTTCATCCTCTGTGGAGAGACGACACAGGAAGTGTGAAAGTCTGATTCTCCTCAGACTAACGACAATCTGCTGTCAAACAGGAAAATATTTCCCAGTTTCTCAAAGACAATATCACCTCAATAAATATCTTGTTTTGTCTAAAACATTCACTTTAACAGGATAGAAAATATGACATCTTCTGACATCTTTGCATTCAAATAATTACTTCAACAATATATCAATTATATAAATAGTTGGTGATCATTTTTGGATGGATTAGTGACTTTTATTCTCTTTATTATAGTTAGCTTTGCATATAAATGTTTTTAATTAACCTTCATTCGTCCAGGATTGTCCCTTTCACATTCAAGAGAACATTCAAGAGAACATTCAAGAGAACATTCAGAGAACATTCAGAGAACATTCAGAGAACATTCAGAGAACATTCAGAGAACATTCAGAGAACATTCAAGAGAACATTCAAGAGAACATTCAAGAGAACATTCAAGAGAACATTCAAGAGAACATTCAAGAGAACATTCAAGAGAACATTCAAGAGAACATTCAAGAGAACATTCAGAGAACATTCAGAGAACATTCAGAGAACATTCAGAGAACATTCAGAGAACATTAAGAGAACATTCACATGAAAGAGACAAACATTGTATCGACTGAACAACTTTCAGAATCTGCTCACCGGTCCAGCTGGTGCTGCTGAGCAGCAGCGCCGGTCGCTCCGCCCTCAAGGTCACCGAGTCATCAGAGAGGTCACGGACAGAGAAAACCGTCCTCTCCACCTTCTTCTCCTCTTCCTCGTCCGACCTGTGAAAACACAACAGGTGAGTCTGACAACAAAGTGTTTTAAATACCTTTAGAACACGTTTCTTTATATCCGGAGTAAAGTTTTAAAGGAAGCTCTGTGGCTTTAAACCTGGGATTTCATATATAAATGAACATTTGTTACATTTAAGCCCTCAAGTATGAAGTATGGCGGCGTTGTGTTTTCTCACCCGCTGCTCTGGAACTGAGGATGAGCGTCTGCCAGCCGGACGAAGAGCTCGTGCTGCAGCTTCAGCGGCGTCTCTCTGAAGATGGCGGCCGGCCGGTCATACAGCGCGGTCGCCCTGCAAACCGGAACAAACCAGTTTCATCTTCCAGCTGGACTTCATCGAGACATTTACTGATGAGTCTATTGAGTGCTGCATATAGAAATACTGATCATCAGATGCTGGTCATTTTTTTCAACGTGCTTTGAACATCATTATTTTAAAGGAGACCAAACAACAAACTCACTCGACGCCCCAGTTGTTCTGCAAGTCGTCCTTCATCGCCATGGTAACGCACAGGTGGTGAGCGGCCAGGGGGCCGAAGAGGCGCTCGTACCTGGAGGAAGAAGAACGGAACGATAACGTGGCCTTCAGGTCCATCTCCCACAGATCTACTGGATCCACTGGGTCTGATAGATCTACTAGATCTGCTGGATCTACTGGGTCAAATGGATCCGGTGGATCCACTGGATCTGATGGATCCGCTGGGTCTACTGGATCCGATGGATCTGATTGATCTACTGGATCGGTTGGGTCCACTGGATCTGATGGGTCAAATGGATCTGGTGGATCTACTGGATCCACTGGGTCTACTGGATCTGATGGATCTACTGGATCTGCCGGGTCTACTGGATCTGATGAGTCTACTAAATCTGCTGGATCTGCTCGGTCTACTGGATCTACTGGGTCAAATGGATCAGCTGGGTCTACTGGATCCGGTGGATCTACTAAATCTGCTGGGTCTACTGGATCTGCTGGGTGAAGCCCGGCCTCTCACCACTCGGCCAGCCGGACCAGCGGGTGCGTCCGGCCGAGGCTCAGCTGCATGACGGTGTAGCCGTAGTTGTGCCAGTCGATGACGAAGCGGCTGCCGCGCAGGACGCACACGAGCCACGTCACCGCGATGCTGGGCAGCCCAGGAGGATTCTGGGTAACGAGCGATAACGTCGGACAGATTAAGTCTTTTTAATATCCGACGGTTTGGTTCATGTAAACAAAGTACACCGGCATCAGTGTATAAGTACCTGTATTAGTGTACAAGTACCTGCATCAGTATATGAGACTGTGTCTTCATCTTCAGCAGCACAAGAAGGAGCTGCAGACTCTGGAGCACCACCTTCGTCACGTAGGAGAAGATCTTCGGTCCAACTGAAGAAAACAACAACAACAAAGTCAGGGTACTTCTTCTCCACTACATCCAGTACATATTGTACTTTTTACTGTACTACATCTCAGAGGTACATATTCTCTGTAATACATTTAACCAAGAGGCCCAACGACCTCCAGAAAGCCGTGAACCCTCTTGGACTTAATTGCCCTGGTAACTGTCAGAGGGAGAATGTTAGGGTTTGAAATAGCAGAAACAAGAGGAGTAAGCAACATCTCCCGTTACCTTGACAACATCCAAACATTCTCTTCACAACTGTGGGTATGTAAGTTATATTTTTACTCCCTGATTTTAACATGTTTTCCAGACTCTTTCCTCACCAGATGAGACAATTGTTAAGTAATGTATATTTGTGTGTGGCGCAAACAAGATGCTGAACATAGTCGACATTATGCATGTTAATCAATAGCACTGTGAGCATGTTAGCATTTAGCTCAGCACTGTGTGAAGTAATGCAGCTTCTTTATTCATTTTGAAGCTAGGCTAAGCTAAACTAAGCCAAGCCAAGCTAGGCTAACCTAAGCTAACCTAGGCTGAGCTAAGCTAAACTGAGCTAAGCTAAGCTAGGCTAAGCTAAGCAAAGCTAAGCACATCCAGAACTTGAAACGTGTTGTTGACTTGCTTTTTAATTCTTTGGTTTCATTCTAATAATCATCTTTCCTTCAAGGATCCTTAGACCAACATGCAGCTGCGTTCCAGAAAGTACATCATGTACCACGGTACCACCAGGGCGGCGGCGGAGTCCATCTTGAAAAATGGTTTTCTCCAGTCTCAAGCCGGGATGCTCGGCAAGGGCGTGTACCTCACCAGAGACCTGCGGAAAGCTCGCCGCTACCCGATAAAACACCCGGAGTGGGACAAGGCCGTCATCAAGGTGGAGGTCAAAGTGGGGAAGGTGATCGCCATCGATCACCAGGGCCACCCGCGGCAGCACACCTGGCACAACCGCAAATACAACGCTGTGTTCGACACGGCCTGGGTGCCCGCCAACTGTGGAATGGTGAAGAGCGGTTTGGAGGAGAATTGTGTGTCGGATCCCAAACGGATCAGAGTCCTGGAAGTCCTCTACCCGCGCCAAGCGTCGCAGGTTGCACGGCGCCGCTAGCCGTCTGCACGCCGCCGCTAGCCGTCTGCACGCCGCCGCTAGCCAGCTGCGCGGCATGTTGCAAAGTTATTTTCATGATACAAATAAAGGGTACTAGTTAAATCAGAGTTGCTGTCTGATTATGTTTTACTACATCTCAGAGGTACATAGTGTATTTTGTACTTAAAGGACACTTTCCCAGCAGTAAAGTATCAGAATACTTCCGTGGCTTCATTTACCTTGAACTCCTTTCACTTCTGTTATTGGCTCCATCTTTATGTTTTCTTCTCTCAGGACATCTTGATGAGGTTTCGTATCTAAAGTGAGAAAATGTCAGATGTTTTTTTTATTTATTATTATTTCAGATTATATTCACAAAACCCCAAAAATAAATTAATTAATTGAAGAAAGAATCAGATTAATCCAGGAAGAAAATAATTAGTTGATAGTTACAACTGAAGTTCAACAAACTACAGTAAAATCCTGCTCATGATATAATATACAATAGTACAACTTCACAGTATATACTACATTTTATTGATTATACTGAACACCTTTAATAAAAGAAAATTTTACTGCAGTATTTTTTACTTTGTGGTTTACTTTACTAACAAAGTATTTTCTAACAGTATTTGTACAGTGTGCTAAAAGTACTTTTATTGTAACAGAGTATGTTTACATTGAGATATTAGTACTTTATTGTAAGAGCATATTGTTGCACTGTGGTACTAGTACTTTTACTGTAACAGTGATTTTCTACTGTGGGATAAATACTTGAGTATTTTTGCAGTATGGTACCAGTAGTAGTGACAGAGTACTTCGTACAGTGAGTACTTTCTCTCTAACGTGTATTATTACCAGCCCCAGCTGGAGTATTGTTTGGACGCAGTGACGTAAGGGAAACCGGTGAATGAATGAATGACGTTTGAACCTCATTCTCACCTAGAAACCCAACAAAGGTCACGTGGTATCCGTGCTTGCTGAGGGACAGCGCGTGGTACTGCATCCGAGGACTGCGACCCAAATCCCCGAGCACCAGCACGCACACCCGCCGCTCGGTCCCGTCGTCCCGCCGCCGCAACCACAGCGACACCAGTGGCACCAGCCCGGTCGCCGCGGCCACGCACAACACCGGGCACGTGGCACCCGAACCGTGGACCCAGAAAGCGATTAAAACGGACGAAATCACCACAAACACGGCCAGAGAAGCCGCGCCGGCGCAGCGCGTCGCCATGTTTGTTTGTGATGACGAGGCTCAGCGGAGGGGGCGGGGCTTTATATTTAAAGGGGACGCGGACTTTAACCGTACGTTCAAGTGCGTCACAGGTAATCGCTCCACAAACAAACAAAAAATAGAAAGTAAGGGGAAATTGTTTCGTTACAGCAGCATTTATACATACAAGTAAAGCAATAATAAATGCACAATATATAGAAAAATAGAATACAATAATATTAAATTAACTAACAAAATGAAAAGATGTAACCAGTCAAACAAACAACAGTAGAACGAAGATTGTATGTAATCAATAATAAAATAATAGGTTTTCTTGAAATTAATTCACACATTTGACTCTGCTTTTCATTTTCTGACAGAATTAGCTGAACCCATTGATTGTACTTGTGTTTTTTATGGTGTACTTGTTGTATTATTATTATTGGGGCGACTGTGGCTCAGTGGTTAGCAAGTCGGTCTTTCAATCAGAGGGTCGGTGGTTCGATCCCCGGCTCCGGCAGTCTGCGTCGTTGTGTCCTTGAGCAAGACACTTAACCCTCATTGCTCACCGTTGCTGTGTCTACGGTCTACTGTATATCATGTAAGTCGCTTTGGATAAAAGCGTCAGCTAAATGAAATGTAATGTAATATTATATTTCATATATTGTGGTATTTAGGCACAGTACTGGAACAAAAGCATGAAACAAAGCATTTTACTGCGCAATGTATGTTGAATATGTGACAAATAAAACTTGAAACTTGACCGTTTAATTTGCCTTTATTATTTCCAGTATTTGCACTTTCTTTTGTCTCAAATGTAAAAAAAATAAAGTTGTTTGGTTTCTTTGATCTCAAATATAAATCTCATCATCTAGTTGTCAAACATAGAAAAATGTATTAAAAAAGTCTAATTTCAGAAACAGAATGAATTCCTTTCTTTCATCAGATAAGAAAACCTCACAACATGTTTCATGTTAATTGTTTTGCATGATTTGTGATTTCTATCACCACAACATAAAAAAAAGGTAATATATTATTATTATTATTTATGTTTCCCTCGTGCATAAACCTGCAGGACCGATGATTTCAAACAGAAATGAAAGAGTAAAATGCAACGTCTAGATTTGGTAATGACTTTGTGACGTCATGTGCCCCGCCCCCCTTGTCAGAGGAGACAGCGCGTCCTCTTTCCCGTCCATCCGAGTGAGAACATGCGGGCCGCGGGGCTCCAGCTGGCCGCAGCGCTGGCTCTGTTTGCCGCAGTGTGGTCCGGCTCGCGGGCGGAGGTGATCGATGACATCCTGAGCAGCCTCTCGCGGGGAGCGTCCTTCCTCGAGCGGCAGCGCGAGCACATCAACCTGGACGGGGTGGTCGGGTTCCTCATGCTGCAGGGTAGGTGCTGCGGGACCGCAGGCGCCCTCCTCTCTGCTGCAGGAACATCTGGAGAACAGCTGCAGTTTGTTTTTGTCTCCACTACTTATAATAAAACTAGTCACGGGTGACAATGGTCGACCTGATTATTATGGGAAGTTTGAACGGGGAATTACTTATTGTTAAAAGTTAAAGCTCAAACCAAACAGACCCTTATTTTAGCTTTTAAACATGTGTTTTTTTTTAAATTAGTTTTCTCCAAAAACTGTTATTACTAAAAATGCATTTTATTATAATAATTTTACCATATAATTCCGGGGACTTTGGTGATCCTCTGGCTTTTCCTAATCCTCTGGGGATCATGAGTTGTGGAGATGTTTCAGTCTGAACCTGAAGGTGGCGCTAGAGGAAGAGTAGGATTCCTCATCCAGAGAACCTCTCTCTTAAATTAACTTCATTTGAGTAAAGAAGGTGTTTCCTCTGATCCTGATCCTGTTTCTTGGGGGGGGGGTCTGTGACTCAGCCGAGTTGAAGGAGGCGGTCCGGACCTGGCCTCACAGCGACCCGGTCAGCTGGGCCCAGAGAACCACGGCCGTCGCTCTGGTCAAACGTCTGGACCAGAGCTTCGACAAGGCCGTCGCCGCCCTGCAGCAGAACGACCCCAAATACTACAGAGGCGAGGACTCCATTACCCAGAAGCCCTGTGGTTTACTTTATTTTAACAGTGTATTAGTACTTCTTCCTGCAGTAAAGGATCAGAGTACTAACGGCCTCTCCCGTCCTCGCTCAGAGTTCGAGCCCCTGCTGTCGTGGAGCTTCTGGTTGGTTCCTCAGGAGTGGAGCTCCACGGACCGCAGCCTGGCGTACCCCGCCACCATGACCACGGAGTGCTACGACGAGCAGCTCAGCGACAAATGTCTGACCCTGCTGCTGGGAACCTGGTAGGTGGCATGCAAACACAGTCCAGAGAGAGATGGAGGGATGTGACCTCCACAGACCGGGGTTCACGACCCGCAGACGGAGGTTCACGACCCGTCTGGGGAGGTCAAAGTCCGTCTGGAGAGTTTGTCCGACAAATCTAACTTGAATCAAAAGACACACGATGGAAACACTTGTGGCAACTTGAAGAAATGTTTGTATATTTTGCAATAAAAAAAAAAGATTAACAAAGAAATTCATTTTTCTTTAGTTTTTTATAGTATTATTATTATTATTATTTAGTTATCTCTACTTCTAGTCATGATTGTGCTGTTTCCAAAGCGTAGCAGAACTTTTATATTGTAGAGAGACTCAAAGCCAGAAGTGTTGATTTACAGGTCATGAGGTAAACAACATTAATTAAATAAAAAGTTTTCCTCCATTTAGTCCAAAGTGAGGATTTTCTGCTGTTTTTCTTCTGTTGCTGTAAATTAAATGTCAAACAATTTGAAGGACAAACGGAACTGAAAGTAAAAAAGTAAAAGGTGATGGTTGGTTTCATCGTGGCCGAGCAGGAAGATGAACGGGACGCCCTGCATCGTCACCAAACCCTGCCGGGACACCATGACGCGCTTCGGCTGCCCTCACTACTCGCTGTCCCACCAGCTGCTCTACTTCATGATCGGGCGGATGGTGAGAAGCTTCTAGAGCCACGATCAGATTAGCTTAGCATAAAGCTTAGCGTAAAGACTGGAAGTAAAGGGAAACAGCCAGCCCAGGAAGGCTCTGGTTACCTGTCAATCACCATGGAGCCCCGCCCTAAAGCATCCCCTGCTTTATGGTCTGTTTGAAGCATAGACTTCTATACAACCAGAGGAGTCGCCCCCTGGTGGTCAGGAGAGATAATGCAGCTTTAACACATGAAGCATATACTTCTATACAACCAGAAGAGTCGCCCCCTGGTGGTCAGGAGAGAGAATGCAGCTTTAACACATGAAGCATAGACTTCTATACAACCAGAGGAGTCGCCCCCTGGTGGTCAGGAGAGAGAATGCAGCTTTAACACATGAAGCATAGACTTCTATACAACCAGAGGAGTCGCCCCCTGGTGGTCAGGAGAGATAATGCAGCTTTAACACATGAAGCATAGACTTCTATACAACCAGAGGAGTCGCCCCCTGGTGGTCAGGAGAGAGAATGCAGCTTTAATACATGAAGCATAGACTTCTATACAACCAGAGGAGTCGCCCCCTGGTGGTCAGGAGAGAGAATGCAGCTTTAACACATGAAGCATAGACTTCTATACAACCAGAGGAGTCGCCCCCTGGTGGTCAGGAGAGATAATGCATCTCTTGTGTTCGTGTCAGAGAGGCTGCACCAACCTGCTGAAGGGCGACACTCGGCCGTCTCGAGCCAACATGACCGAAAGCAGCTACCAGAAGATCTTCTGCTCCAACATGATGAAGACCAATCAGGACATCATGGCCGACGGTCTGACCGAGCAGACGGTGGACATCTTCATCGAGAACAGTGAGTTCACTCTCTGTGGTTTCTATTCCAACATCAGTTAAGAAACTTGTTTCTCCACTTCTTTTAAAAAAAGGTTTGTTGGTTTAAACTCCTAATGGTTTGTCTGTAAAATGTCAATCATTAAAAAAAAAAAAATCTGATATTTAGTTTTGTCCGACCAACTGTCGAAACCCAAAAGATATTCAGTTTAAAATGATATAAAACACAATTATCATATTAGAGAATATTTGGCGTTTCCTTTATTTCCTTATGAATTTTTATATTTAGTGTCTCTTTGCTGTAATATTTTATTTTAGACTTTTTCTAACAAATTGTTAGAAAAAGAAGTTGAATCCTTTTAGATCAAATCGTATTATTTAAATCAACCACAGAGACTAAAATCAATGGAGATGAATATTTAAAATTGTGTAATTTAAAGTGTTTTTTGCTTTAGTTTATGCTTCTTTAAATTTTTAAAGTGTGCAGAAATTCCTTTTAATAAGTTAATTTCTTTATTTTCTACAATTTGCCTTAACGTGTCTTTTCGCCCTCAGTCCTGATCTGCGGGCTCAGCGGGTTCTCCGACTTCTACAAAGCTGATTGGCTGCAGCACGTCCTCCGGCTGCAGGACGAGGAAGTGGGCTGCTTCGGGAGAGACAGTGAGTGTCAAAATAAAAGCATCACAAGTTGTTTAAAGGAGCCAATGATCTGTTTGATCTCAAAACACTGAACCTGTCCTGACTGGTTCAGTCGGAGCTCTCGGTGTCAGGAATGATTTTCATGAATGGTTTTCCTCAAAGAGGATTTAACGGCCACGCAGAGGAAGACTTCCTTCACCGGAGGAAGAGGAGTTCATCTTCTCTGTGTGTTTCCTCAGAGAGCATCATCTCTCAGATCATCGGAGACGAGCTGCTGGAGCAGATGCAGCCGCACAGGAGGGTCAGGAGGCGGGAGAAGATCCTTCCAGGTACGTTGTGAGGATGGAAGATGAGGAAGAGTTATTCACTCCGGATTCATTTGTCTCCAACGGCTCTGTTTCACACTCAGGACCTTTTACTGTCAACTGTTCCAGGACTCTTCCATAACTTTTCCAGGACTTTAAACCAAATTCCCATGACCAAACATTTAGTGAAATCTGGGTGTGTCCATGAAAAAGTGATAAAATGTAGTATTTAAACTAACAATGAGGATTCCAAAGCATACAGTATTCCTTAAAGGACACAAATGAATGAGAGACAATAGTTTGATTAAAAGAATAAACATTTATAGATATACTCAGCGTATGCCTGCTTATATTTTGAGTCTTTCTTTTAAAAGCATATTCATTATTTCAAACTCAGCGTAAATGAACCACATGAACACATGAATATAACACATTTACATGACTTTTACTAAACTTTGGGGATTTTAGTTTTTCAAGGACTTTTCCAGGCCTGGAAATAACCATTTTAAAATTCCCTGACGGTTCCAGGTTTTCCATGAGCAGGGTTAACGTGTTTCTTTTGGTTCCCTCAGACGGCTGCTCCAGTCACATGACGGCGGTGGCTGTCGGGGCTCTGGGAGGATACCTGAACTACTACCTGACCGAACAGGACATAACGAAGAGGCCGCTCACCTGAACGCCCCTCCAGGATCGGACCTCCAGCTTTGGATCTAATTCCAAACAAACAAGGACCGCAGCGCTCTAATCCAGCAGATTGTTACTTGAGTGGTTTCAGGTTCAGGGTCAGACCGGACGGGGGTCCAGGGTGTTGTCTTCTGTCTTTATAGATGAAATCAGGGTAAACCAGCGCTTCATGTTTAACTTTCTTTTTGCCGCACGGGACAGTTAGTGACACGGGGAAAATAATGTAATATTTGATGCCATCACAAAGGAACCTGCAGAGATCAGAATGTAAACACAAGAACCACCACGGAGCGGGGGAGGGGGAGTATTCAGAGGAAAGAACTCTGAATCTACGAGATTAAAGTGGTGGATATATGAGATGTGTTTCCAAACAGGCTTCAGTTCTCGTCAACGGCCTCAAAACGAAGCGCACGTTTGGTAAATATGAGGTTTTGTTCTTGTATATTCACAACTTTAATCTTCTAAATGTGGAGACTTTACTATGAATATATATACAATATGTAGTCGTATATACATCAGTATTCAGCTGTAAGAAGTCAGTGGTTCTTACAGCGTTTCTGTAGGATCTGTCTGTAAATGCTTAAAAACAGGTTTAAGATATTTAAAAGCCTGATTTAAACATCATATTTATCTAAAAATGAAAACATTAAGTCGACACTGGGTTTCCCCCAAATAACATCTTTATTTCCTTTAACTTACGTTTAACTACAGAGTATAAAGCCACAATAGAGGGCCAGCTGTACAAAGACCAAAGAGTATATGCATGAACTATGAATGTCTGAAGATGAAATGTATTTCATATTAGCAGAATAAACCAGTAAAACCACCGAGTCTGCTGTATTTACACACGTTATCCCTCTATAAGAGTACATAAGTGAGTATTACTGTGTGTGTGTGTGTGTGTGTGTAAGACAACATCCAACATCCTCTCAGAGGAAGTCGTATAAAGTTTGCACAGCAGACTTTATCCCGTAATAAAGCCTAAAGGGTCCCCTGTGATGACATCACTTGTTCCAGCCGATGACCTCATAGAACAGCGCCTTCAGCAGCCGGGCCTCGTAGGTGACGGTGTTCTTGCCGATGTGGAGGTGGGTCTCCTCCAGAGGCTGCTCGATGGTGGCCAGGACCTCCTTGCCGTACGCTGCAGGTGAGACCAACAGGAAGTCAACACAAGAACAACAGCCAGGTGAACCCTGACCTGCAGGGGGCAGTAGAGGAAAGGTCACAGGGTCACACCTATGAGAGGGGTCGCCCTCTGGAGATCAGGTGACCCGATGGGGACATGTGGGCGTGGCCTCCAGTATTTTACATTCACTGTCAACCATCAGTAGTAATAATTATCGCTTCAAAGTGGTGTGTGTGTGTGTGTGTGTCTCACCCTCGCAGTGCTCCAGGAACTGGATACACTCCTGCACCACGGCGTCCCTCAGCATGACCATGTGTTTGGACATGTTCTCCAGCAGGGACAGGAAACAGTGCTTGGCGTAGAACCATGTGTCCGTCCCCAGCTACACACACACACACACACACACACACACACACACACACACACACACACACACACACACACACACACACACACACACACACACACACACACACACACACACACACACACACACACACACACACACACACACACACACACACACACACACACACACACACACACACACACACACACACACACACACACACACACACACACACACAATCTTTGTTTCTCCAAAAGAAGGCGTCGCTACTGATGGTCAGACACACAAAGTCAGAGTTGTGTCATTATTGTGTGATTTGTGATTGAAAGTCGTCTGACCTTCTTGTTGTACGGCTCCAGGCTCTTGATGACTCGAGAGATGCCGAAGTCGTAGTTCCCTTTGGCGCAGTACAGCGTCCTGGAGGAGAAACACATTGTTATTATTATAAAGGTATAATAAAGGTCTGTAGATGGTTCTGTACACACACACAGAGCAGACCCCCAGCTGGGACTCACCCGATGACCAGGTTGACGATGCAGAGGTGGAAGACCTTCTTGTCGGGCTCGTCGTAGGAGATCTGCTCCTCCTCTTTCTCGATCTTCCTCATCAGCTCTTCAGCCTTCAGGAGGAAACAGGAAGTTACTTAAAGGTACAGAGTCCCTGTGAAACACAGCAGGGACGTGATGACATCATCATCTGGGGGTACCGTACCTCCTCGTTCTGGCTGGTCAGGATGTAGGACACACACAGGTTGGCCAGGACCATGGCGTTCACATTCAGGATCTACACACACACAGACACACACACACACACACACACACACCTTAAGTATTAACCTTTGTTGGAACCAGGCCAGGGTGCGTGCAGGTTTCCTCAAACTGATTTCAGGATCGTTAAAAGAAGCTTGATATCCGACTTCATGAGACTATTATGGGATGTGAAGAAGGCCCGTTAAACAACGCTGCTCCCTCAGCAGAGTTTATCGTGACTTAATTGTCTGAAACTGGACAAAAGTCAAAGATGGCCACGAGCACCACTGCACACAAGGAGCAGACAGCAGAAGGCAGCGTTACCGAGGGTTTGCTCTTGCAGGGACACTCCTGCATGCTACACTGCTCCACCTGGAACAGAGGCAGACGGTCAGCGCCCGGCTGCCACGCATTGTGTGTCCTGGTGTTGCATAAGTGTGCGTCGGGCTCACGTTGTCGTAGTGCTTCTTGACGATGGGCTCGTAGAAGCCGATGGCCTCCTTGTACTTGCTCTGCACGAAGAGCACGTGGGCCACGTTCAGCTTCCAGGTGTCGTCCTCGTTGCAGACCTCCACCGACTTGCGGAAGATCTTCTCCACCATCTGGAAGTTGTCCCGGTTCCAGTAGATCTTGGCCTGAGCCATCAGGACCACGATGTACCTGGACAGCAGCGGAGCGATCACACAGAGATACAATGCAGTATCCTCACCGGTGCAATATGAGCAGGGAAATACACACAGGCTGAACACAAAGGCTGTGAAACAACAATTATTACATCAAAAGAAAAACTATACAAGTATATGATGAGAAGTATTAGTAGTATGTGTGTGTGTGTGTGTGTGTGTGTGTGAGAGAGAGTGTGTGTGTCCTCACTTCTCCTGCATCAGGTCGTTCTCCTGCAGAGCTTTCTTCTGGGCTTCATCGTCTCGAGCCAGCCGGGCCTCCTGCACCTGAGAGAATTATTATAGAAATATTATAGAAATATTATTCTTGATCCACTTTGAAGAGGAAACGCTTCAGCTATGCAGGTCTGACCTCACCTGACTAATTAAGCCAATTAGATGATATATGAGGTATAGACCTATGAAGTATATACCAATGAGGTATGAGGTATAGACCTATGAGGTATAGACCTATGAAGTATAGACCCTATGAGGTATAGACCTATGAGGTATAGACCTATGAAGTATAGACCTATGAAGTATATAACAATGAGGTATAGACCTATGAGGTATAGACCTATGAAGTATATACCAATGAGGTATGAGGTATAGACCTATGAGGTATAGACCTATTAAGTATATACCAATGAGGTATGAGGTATAGACCCATGAAGTATAGACCCTATGAGGTATAGACCTATAAGGTATAGACCTATGAAGTATAGACCTATGAAGTATATACCAATGAGGTATGACGTATAGACCTATGAAGTATAGACCCTATGAGGTATAGACCTATGAAGTATAGACCTATGAAATATAGACCCTATGAGGTATAGATCTATGAGGTATAGACCTATGAGGTATATACCTATGAAGTATAGACCCTATGAGGTATAGACCCTATGAGGTATAGACCTATGAGGTATAGACCTATGAAGTATAGACCTATGAGGTATAGACCCTATGAGGTATATACCTATGAAGTATAGACCTATGAAGTATAGACCTATGAAGTATAGACCTATGAGGTATAGACCTATGAAGTATAGACCTATGATGTATAGACCTATGAGGTATAGACCTATGAAGTATAGACCTATGAAGTATAGACCTATGAGGTATAGACCCCATGAGGTATAGATCTATGAGGTATAGACCTATGAGGTATAGACCTATGAGGTATATACCTATGAGGTATAGACCTATGAAGTATAGACCCTATGAGGTATAGACCTATGAAGTATAGACCTATGAGGTATAGACCTATGAAGTATAGACCTATGAGGTATAGACCTATGAAGTATAGACCTATGAGGTATAGACCTATGAAGTATAGACCTATGAAGTATAGACCTATGAAGTATAGACCCCATGAGGTATAGATCTATGAGGTATAGACCTATGAAGTATAGACCCTATGAGGTATAGACCTATGAGGTATAGACCTATGAGGTATAGACCCTATGAGGTATAGACCTATGAAGTATAGACATATGAGGTATAGACCTATGAAGTATAGACCCAATGAGGTATAGACCCTATGAGGTATAGACCCTATGAGGTATAGACCCTATGAGGTATAGACCCTATGAGGTATAGACCCTATGAGGTATAGACCCTATGAGGTATAGACCTATGAGGTATAGACCTATGAAGTATAGACCTATGAGGTATAGACCTATGAGGTATAGACCTATGAAGTATAGACCTATGAGGTATAGACCCCATGAGGTATAGATCTATGAGGTATAGACCTATGAGGTATATACCTATGAAGTATAGACCCTATGAGGTATAGACCTATGAGGTATAGACCCCATGAGGTATAGATCTATGAGGTATAGACCTATGAGGTATATACCTATGAAGTATAGACCCTATGAGGTATAGACCCTATGAGGTATAGACCTATGAAGTATAGACCTATGAGGTATAGACCTATGAGGTATAGACCTATGAAGTATAGACCCTATGAGGTATAGACCTATGAAGTATAGACCTATGAAGTATAGACCCTATGAGGTATAGACCTATGAAGTATAGACCCTATGAGGTATAGACCTATGAGGTATAGACCTATGAAGTATAGACCTATGAAGTATAGACCTATGAAGTATAGACCTATGAGGTATAGACCTATGAGGTATAGACCTATGAAGTATAGACCTATGAAGTATAGACCTATGAAGTATAGACCCTATGAGGTATAGACCTATGAAGTATAGACCTATGAAGTATAGACCTATGAAGTATAGACCTATGAGGTATAGACCTATGAAGTATAGACCTATGAGGTATAGACCCTATGAGGTATAGACCTATGAGGTATAGACCTATGAAGTATAGACCTATGAGGTATAGACCTATGAGGTATAGACCTATGAAGTATAGACCCTATGAGGTATAGACCTATGAGGTATAGACCTATGAAGTATAGACCTATGAAGTATAGACCTATGAAGTATAGACCCTATGAGGTATAGACCTATGAAGTATAGACCCTATGAGGTATAGACCTATGAGGTATAGACCTATGAAGTATAGACCTATGAAGTATAGACCCTATGAAGTATAGACCCTATGAGGTATAGACCTATGAGGTATAGACCTATGAAGTATAGACCTATGAAGTATAGACCTATGAAGTATAGACCCTATGAGGTATAGACCTATGAAGTATAGACCTATGAAGTATAGACCTATGAGGTATAGACCTATGAAGTATAGACCTATGAGGTATAGACCTATGAGGTATAGACCTATGAAGTATAGACCTATGAAGTATAGACCTATGAAGTATAGACCTATGAGGTATAGACCTATGAAGTATAGACCTATGAAGTATAGACCCTATGAGGTATAGACCCTATGAGGTATAGACCTATGAAGTATAGACCTATGAAGTATAGACCTATGAGGTATAGACCTATGAAGTATAGACCTATGAAGTATAGACCTATGAAGTATAGACCTATGAAGTATAGAAGATGAAACAGCGGTGAACCACCTGCTTGGCCAGCTTCCTTAGCTGCTCCGTCAGTTTTCCGTTCATCTCATCAAACTTCCTGAAAGCCTGTGAAACAGTAGAAACATGATTTTACTTTTATGGAAGAAAGAAAACATTAAACATCCAGACGACAAAACATGAGCTGTTTACACAGGATGAGGAACCAAAGGAGGCGCCTCTATCAGGTTTCTGCTTTTATTTTGGAGGTCTACTAGAACGTCTACATTTAATGTGAAAGAAAACACAGAGTGGTGATGCTGTGGGTCTGGGTCTGGCTCTACTACTACTACTACTACTACTACTACTACTACTACTATTCATATTTTCAGTACCTCCTCTGGTGCCGTCGGGCAGGTCAGCGAGGCATCAAGGAACTCATACATGTACTGGAACAGAAACACAGGTTAACATGGAGCCTGCAGCAGGAAACCAGCAGACATGAACATACACATACACATACACACACACATACACATACACACACACATGAACATGAACATACACATACACATACACATACACATAATCATGAACATGAACATGAACATGAACATGAACATGAACATAATCATGAACATGAACATGAACATGAACATGAACATGAACATGAACATGAACATGAACATGAACATGAACATAAACATAAACCTACCGGTGAGAGGAACTTGTAGGTGAGATGAGCCTTCTCTGCCAGCACGTCAGCTGCCAGGTCGAAGTACTGCGAGAGAGACGGAGTCCAGAGGAGACGTTAGTACATTTAAAGGAGAGCCTGCAGCTCCCCACACCTCCCCGCACCTCCCTGCACCTCCCCACACCTCCCTGCACCTCCCCACACCTCCCCGCACCTCCCCGCACCTCCCCACACCTCCATGCACCTCCCCACACCTCCATGCACCTCCCCACACCTCCCTGCACCTCCCCACACCTCCCTGCACCTCCCCACACCTCCCCGCACCTCCCCACGCCTCCCTGCACCTCCCCACACCTCCCCACACCTGATATGATCATTCAGTATAAACACGGTTATCACAATAAGGAGTTGCTGGTGAGAGTGATTCATTCTCTTGTCTGTGCAGCTGGAGTTCTGGACGTTCCCGTCCTTGAAGGGCAGTCGATGGACTCTGTGAGAACAAAGACAGGAAGGTGAAGTCCCGTCTCACCTCGTGTTTGCAGTAGAGCAGCAGCAGGTTCCCGAAGGTGACGGGGGGGAAGGAGGGCTGCTGCAGCAGGAAGGACAGCTTCTTAAAGCCCTCCGACGGCTTCGTGTGCATGTTGACCAGCGCCTGGTTGTGGAGGGTCACCGGGTCCAGCTCCTACACACACACACACACACACACACACACAGTGTTCATAATATGATGAAGAGAGGCTTCAGTTGCTCATACTTGCCACTAGGGGGCACTAGAGGTCTACTCCTCTCACTCCTCCCAGCTGAACAGACTGAGTGGCAGTGCCCCGTCTGCAGATTCATTTTAATGAAGCAGCTTGGAGGCGATGAACCCATCACCGGTACCTCCATGTACGCCTTCACACCTTTGTGTCTGGTCTAATATTCTATTAATCTCTGTTATCTCCACGCTGACAGCAGGGCAGGTCCAGGCAGCTCATCAGGTTATGTCAGAATAATCACAGCTCGCCAGAGGATTCAGCACACACACACACACACACACACACACACACACACACACACACACACACACACACACACACACACACACACACACACACACACACACACACACACACACACACACACACACACACACACACACACACACACACACACACACACACACACACACACACACACACACACACACACACACACACACACACACACACACACACACACACACACACACACACACACACACACACACCTCCTCTGATCGGGGGGGCATGTCGGTCAGAGCCTCCTGAGCTCCAGTCACTGCAGCAAAACAAAAGAGAAAACAAATTTGAATTTAAATATACATAATAAATCAACGCTTAAAGGTACATGTTGCCATTGACAAGCGACTGTCTAGGTTTTTAACAAAAAATGTTGGGAGAATACATAATACTATAAATTAAGTCACAGAGCAATTAGAAAGTTTGAATGAAACACTGGGTTCGAGTCAACTGGGATCCGACTGTAACCAGTTAACGTATTCCTCACAACGAGGCCCTGGGGGAGGAGCTTACCATTCTTCAGCTGGTATTCGATGGCCGCCTTGAGGTTGAAGGCCTCGATCAGGGCGGTCTGATGCAGCACCAGCGTGTTGCCCACGCTGTGCACGTCGATGCCCTCCGTCGTCAGGCCGACGCTCAGCTCTGCAGAGCAGAAGACGGGTCAGAACGGACAAACAGCGCATTTACCTTTTAAATCTGGCAGCCGCAGACGGAGGTCCCACCTGGATGCTCCCGGATGCCCTGCTCGATGATCTCTCCGATGAACTTGAGGGCCTGAGGGTAGTTCTTCAGGCTGTAGTGACACAGGGCGATGTTGTAGGACAGCGCTGAGGGGGAGGGGAGGGGAGCGTTACTGTCTCTGTCTGGTAACCCACAAGGTCCTGAAACCATTCAATCATCTGCTTCTGTGCATTAGGAAGTTACATTGTACTCTCACACTTTCAATTATAAACGTGCAAAAAAAGGTAATATTTCCATCAAGCAACACAACGTGTGATGGAAATAATTTATATAGATTCATAATAACATATCCTACAGCTGTCAACAACCTTTTTGTCTCTGCTCCGTGTTGATACTTGACATGTTAAAGTTTGAGCCAAAAACACAAGCAAGTCCCAGCATGACGTCTCCTTTACTTTGTACTCTTCAGTTATAAGGATGAAACGCTGTTGGAATCCTGCAGAAAGCCGTTTGATTCATTTGAACATGAGGCCCATGAGACCCCTTCAGCCCCAGAAGGACTCGAGGTGGCTCACTTTACATGAAGGGTTTCATCATAAGAGATTCATAACAGCTGTGAAGAGATGCTTCTCTTTTGTTCAACACCGTTTCAAACTGAGTTTTGGGTTTTTCTATCAGATCTGTGTTTTTAAAAAGGGTGTGAAACCATTAAAAGACGACGACCCTGTACAGCAGGAGGGGGCGTGGTCACAGCTTTGTGTTGTAGAGCCGACGCTGCACAGCAGGAGGGGGCGTGGCCACAGGGGCGTGGTCACAGCTTTGTGTTGTAGAGCCGACGCTGCACAGCAGGAGGGGGCGTGGTCACAGCGCTTCACAACAGAACCGGTCCATAAACCACTTTGATCATTAATATGATCCTGAACATAACTTTGTCCTCTCAGTCCCAATGTAATAAATAGTTCATTCTCAAAGAAAAATAGGAGAACGTTTAAATTGTTTTCCAGAACAATCTGAGATTTCCTGGGACATTTTATGTTTGTTTTGAATGACTGGAAAATATGTAAATAACTGTTTTCCAGGTTTTCCCGGACACCACGATCCATCCATCGTCGTCCCTTCAGCCAAATCAGATGACGGCGTATGAAGCATTTGTTCAAAGATGAACAAAGTCCTTCTTGAGGGAAAACATCTTCTCCACAGCTGATGATGATGTGGTGTAACTGAGCAGCGAGACCCCCGGCGGCTGCATTCATAAGCATATATATATATATATATATATATATATATATATATATTCTCATGCCTGTCATAACTCACCTGGCACGTATCCCAGCACCTGCATGGCAGACGAGAACTTCTTGCAGGCCTCGTCATACTTGTCGTCCTGGTAGAGCAGGCAGCCCATGTTGTAGCCGTAGTCCGGGTCGTCCTGGGGCAGCTGCTCCAGCAGCGACTGTGAACGGTGTAAAGGTTCAAACTGCCACGTGGAACCGGAACATCATAATTCATATGTATTAACAGATAAAGTGAGGGAGCTCGTCACCTTGGCAGCGGCGTAATCCTCCTCGCAGTACTTGATACAGGCCTGCAGCTTCACCATCTGGGCCGGACAGATAGAGACAGAGGAAAAGAAAAGGGAAACACGCCTGCTGGTGAAACTATGAAGCACAGACTCCCAACACCCATAACTCATTTTTATGAGCTGGTTTTTTCACAATGAATTCACACATTTTCTAAAGAGAGTTATAGAATAGTTCTACTATCGGTAACATTCTGCGTGCGTACCTTGGTTTGACTGCTGGGGTTGTCGAGCACGAAGGAGGCCCTGGTGGCCTCAGGGTAAGCTCCGGCTTTGTAAAGGGACTGGGCGTAGTACACCTTGTACTCCTCCACCTCCGGGTGCAGCTGGCTGAGCAGCTCGTAGCAATCTGCAGAGTTGGTGAAGTCCTGGATGTGATAGTAGCAGAAACCCAGCAGAGACAGGGCTGCCCGGGACTGGGACACCAGAGAGAGAGTTACACTGCGCTGCTTGGAACATGGTGTGTGTGCATATATATATGCATATAGAAATATATATATCATTTTTATTCTGAAATATTCTGTTTTTAATATTGATCTTGATGTTTTTCTATTCCCTTTTTAATTTTGTTGTGTGTAAAGTGTCTTTGAGTGGCTTGAAAAGCGCTATAGAAAATTAAAATATTATTATTATTATTATTTTCACGTTTTAACACTTTTCCATCCATGTACCTTGGTATGCTTCTGGAGTTGTCCATTCAGGATGTGAATAGCTTCCACATACTGGCTTTCTTTAATCTGAAAAACAGAGAATGAACTATGATGGTTTTATGCAGAGCATAAAGCTGACATGGTGACGTCATCTAAAAGGGCCGAACCTGCGACCCTGACAACCAGACTAGTTAGACGTCAGGTTTGACTTTTATTGAGTTATTTGGTTATCTTGGTGAATTGAACGCATGCCGAAATCCAGAGCAGTCGACGGCCTTGGCGGGAACCGTGTCACGTGTCAGCTGCGCGTCTTCCAGTAAGCTACGAACCCTAAAATGAAGGATTCATGGACGGAGTCTGGCGCCGCGACGCTAGCTCAGAGAAGCTAACTCGACTAAACAACAGTGTTCTCACCAGTTTGTAGATGGTAGCCGTGTGCTCTCCGTCTTTTATAGCCGCCATGGCGTCACACGAGGCGTTTAATGATAATTAATCACGTGGTGGCTTTGTTCGTTCCCCTAAAACAAAAATAAAAAGAGAGCATCGAGTTAGCTTCAGTTAGCGGACGGACGGCAGGGCTTGAGATGTTACTTAGCAACGGGACAGACCGGAAATGGAGAATTTCTGACAGACTTGTGTAAGAGCCAATCACGTGGGAGAAAGAAGTTGAGCTGGCCAACCTCTTTATTTACCCACCCACAAGACTTTATGTTACGTCATGTTTTCCCCTGAAATGTTATTTCTTTCAGATGATTTTCACAAGTTTATGCAGGTCAGCCATATTTCATTTATTTCGTTTATTATCTATCTATCTATCTTAAATATTTTATTATTTGTTATTACATTTTTTAAAGACAAACAGAGTCAATGATATGCCTGGCAAAACATACATAGTGCAATAAACAATTAAAATCCTCTTATATAAATCAATCCAATCAATTAAATTATTTAAAAATAATTTAATAATTTTTTTTAGGAAAGCTGAAAGTTTAAGGGATTGTTATAAATAAATTGTTGACTTTACATAAATAATGTAAAGTCAACAAAAGCAGCCAAAATTTGCTGGTCAAGCTAGCTCGCTCCTCATTGGTCAATTCCGGACGTTATGTTGAAATAGAAATTTGCAAGTTGAAATCTTCGTGACGGATATCTCAGCTGGAATGAATACCGACTCAAATTTAAACTACGTGAAGGCTTTAAGAAACACTGAGGAAGAGATAACCATTTAAAATCCTTTCATATGTTATAATATATTTATTTATACATGAATTAACCTGAAATGGGACGCTAACACTCAAATAAAACCTTTTACTTTTGTGAAAAAAGATTTTGTGAAATAAATACAGACTTAGGAAGTAAAACTGCTTAAAAGAAATAAAACTGACCTGCAATGAACTCTGTTGTCATGAAAACAACTTGAAATAATAATGAGGTGTTTTGATTGTTATGTAAGTGTCTGTGCTCTGTCTTTCTTTTCTTTTTTCTTTTTATCCTTTTTCTTCTTTCTTTCTTCCTTTTTTCTTTCTTCCTTTTTTCTTTTATTGTTTCTGCTCTTTTTTAATTGTTTCTTTCTTTCTTTTATTCTTTCGTTCTTTCTTCCAGAGCACAGAATGATATAAACCACCATGATCTCATTTCTGAAGGATTCAGGACGTGAATGTGACGAATCACAGAAAACCACACGCACGCACGCACGCGCACACACGCACGCACGCACGCGCGCGCGCACGCACACACACACACACACACACACACACACACACACACACACACACACACACACACACACACACACACACTGTGATCAAATCAGATGAAACTGACCACGGTGCTGGAGCTTCGCCTCAAACCTCAAACCACACAGTTTTGACCT
This sequence comes from Cottus gobio, assembly GCA_023566465.1. Lineage (NCBI taxonomy): Eukaryota > Metazoa > Chordata > Actinopteri > Perciformes > Cottidae > Cottus > Cottus gobio. Next base: position 1,274,472 of record CM042232.1, read on the forward strand.
CTAGGCCTCCATAATGACGGTGGCTGCTGTGTGTGTGTGTGTGTGTGTGTGTGTGTGTGCATATACATGTGCTTGCATGCTGGTGTGCCTGGGTGTGTGTTTCCTCCCTCTCTCGGCTCGTCTCCCTGCTTGTCACTGCCTTCCTTCGGGACGCTGGAAGAGGAGCTGATCAGCAGGTACCCGGTACCCGGTAATCAGGTACGTGCTTATCAATCATATCACTTCCTGTTTTCAGCCTGAGGGGTGAAGAGAAGATTGTGCTGCTTTGTGTTTGCAGCTTGATTTCCTTTGTGTTCAAAGTTTCTTCATTTGAGCTGAAACCAAAACAAACAAAGTAAAAATAAAAGTGCAGATGTATTAAAAAAAAAAGATATAGAAATGTCTAAATATTGCAGCTGCGTAGGAATAAAACATGAGTGTGTTCATGCTGCATATAACAGCGTGGGCACTTTAAGTGTAATGCACGCTGGAGATGAAACCGAATGGGACGCTTCTTAATGTCGAGCATGAATTTGAATCAGGCATCTGCCGTTTAAATATTGAATGAATCTCAGAGACGCTGCCGGGCCGAACTTATTTCATGGATCCAGATTGAGCCGGTTACAGCTGACGAGGTTCTGGATGCTGGAACAGAAAAAAGAAAGAAAAGAAGCTGTGGCTTTGAGAAAGAGAGAAAGAGAGAGGGGGAGAGGGGGTGGGGGGAAGAGAGAGAGAGGGGGAGAGGGAGAAAGATAGAGAGGGAGAGAGAGAGGGAGAGAGAGGGGGGGGGAAGAGAGGGGAAGAGAGGGAGAGAGATAGAGACAGAGAGAGAGAGGGAGAGAGATGGGGAGAGAGAGAGAGAGAGAGAGAGGGAGAGAGAGAGAGAGGGAGAGAGAGAGAGAGGGAGAGAGAGAGAGAGAGAGGGAGAGAGAGGGGGGAGAGAGAGAGAGAGAGAGAGAGAGAGAGGGAGAGAGAGAGAGGGCTGAAACACGTGTGGATTCTCAGTGTGTTGTTTATGTGCATTCAGGCCTGTGTGTGTGTGAGTGTGAGTGTGTCTGTCTGCGTGCGTGTGTGTGTGTGTGTGTGTGTGTGAGAGTGTGTGTGTGTGTGTGTATGTGTGTGTGAGTGTGTCTGCATGCGTGTATGTGTGTGTGTGTGAGAGTGTGTCTGTGTGTGTGTGTGTGTGTGTGTGTGTGTGTGTGTGTGTGTGTGTGTGTGTGTGTGTGTGTGTGTGTACACCTGTAGGGTCAGAGGGGTTGATGTGTGATTAAATAAGAGACAACAACATCCTGCGGGTGTCCCTGGTTCAAGTGGAGCTCATGTTGTGTTCAACCATCAGACCTGAGTCTGACTTCCTGTGTGGCTCTCAGCTCAGAGCGTGTTGGAGACATTCATCTTCACAAATAGCAAATATCATTTCATCAGTAATAATAATAAATAACAGCTGCTCACTACTAACAACCGGAGAGAAGAGAGCACTTGTTGGGGACTATTTTCAGCGGCGTATTAATCCCGTAGGGTGATGTGGGGTTTACTCCCCCGGTTCAGATCACAGGACTTTCAGCAGGAGACTAAACGACATAACAAACTTATTTGAAGACAAACATAATCAATACTTTTTGTTTTGTTTTGTTTTAATTCACAACGTTAACCGAGTGTTTAAAACTGCGACCGTAATCTGGCAGAAAATATAGTTACCTCGATTATTAATATAAAATATAATCGTGAACGCAATTTAGTTGAATTGAAACTTAGGTGAGGAACGGTGGAGGGGACTCAGAAACTGGTTTTGGTGTTTTCACATGATTTATGTGGACAAAAATAAAATATCAGCAAGTCTGCAAACTGTTGTTTTTAGTGTTTTACGCTGCAGTTCCTTTAATGGCCACTAGATGGAGCTCCAGACAATCTGGGTGAATTTTAAGTGACAGAAAAACTCTGTTTTTTTGCCAAAGAATAGTGTCTGAAAAGAGGTCTGAAACATAAAGAACACATCATTATATTCAAGAGGGAATCTGAACCTTGTGAAGTCCTTCACACACATGGACCAGATCCTCGTGTCTGATCGGGCTTGTGTGTAAAAGCAGCGCCTCTGAGGCCGCTGGCTCTCTGCAGGTCTCTGCAGGTCTCTGGAGGTCTCTGGAGGTCTCTGCTGGTCTCTGCAGGTCTCTGGAGGTCTCTGCAGGTCTCTGCTGGTCTCTGCAGGTCTCTGCAGGTCTCTGCTGGTCTCTGCAGGTCTAAATACAGAAGTTAGAAGGAGTGACACAATAAACATAGTGATTCACTTCATTGTAAATATAAACCAGGAGACTCAAACTAAGGCCAAGGGTGTGTGTGTGTGTGTGTGTGTATGTGTGTGTGTATGTGTGTGTTATGTAACCCTTGCTCGGACCACACCCTCCTTCACCTCAACCTTCATTTTTTTACTAGACGTCTCCATCGTTCACTGTTGGGAAGCTAAGACCAAGTCACAGTCAGGCAGAGGTATATGTATTGCACACACACACACACACACACACACACACACACACACACACACACACACACACACACACACACACACACACACACACACACACACACAGGTGTGAAGGTGGAAACGATACCAGCGTTGCTGTCACGAGGCCTAAATATAATTAGAATTATGGAAATTACTGTTGTGCTCCATGCCCCGCCTCCTCGTCCCCCGTCCAGGTCCAGGTCCAATCATGGCCCCCAAAGTGAACGTGCTGCTCCTGCTGGTACTGGGCGTCGCCGCTGTGTCGGTCCTGGGCCAGAGGCGCCGCCCGGCGTCCAAAGCCACCGCCAACGAGGACTGGAACTACAGGGACGGCTGTAAGACCCAGATTACTCTCTGTTTATCCCCGGGGTCAAAGGTCAGGTTCAGGGTTCATCATGATGATGTCATAGCTTTAGAGGTGTGTGGAGGCCTCTTCGTGTTGAAGCTCTATCAGGGGTCCACCGCTCCTGACCAGGCGGGAACCTCCGGTCCTGAATATAAAATATATATAAATATCAATAATAGAACAAAAATATTTACAGGATTTCTGAAGTTGTCAAAATGAAAAGATATATTTGTGGTAACTTCGCCGACCCCCTGGAAGCAGCTAATCTTCTAGCTGACCAGCTGAGCATTACGCTGCAGACGTCAGAAAAGGTTGTTGGCCGAGACACGAAACCACACGTTTCTATCGGTAAACTCTTTTTCAGTCGGATGGAGCTGGTGACAGCATCACAGAGATCTGTAGCATGAGCCTCTTGTGCTTTACTGAGTGTCCCCAGTCTGTGTTGACACTGTGATCTCGTGTCCCAGCTGAGAGGGTGAACATGCGTGGCGTGGCCAACCTCACTCAGATCCTGGACAACTGGAGGTTCGACATCCTGACCCAGATGAGAGGACTCCTGCAGAACGACCACCAGTCGCTCCTGCCCGACTACGCCAGGTATGGAGGGGGAGGGCGGAGCTTATCAGAGGGATAAGGGGCTCAGAATAATGTATCTTAATGTATCACATCATAATGTACCTTAACATATTGCATCATAATGTATCACATCATAATCTATCTTCACATATCGCATCATAATGTATCTTAACATATTGCATCATAATGTATCTTAACATATCACATCATAATGTATCTTAACATATTGCATCATAATGTATCTTAACATATCACATCATAATGTATCTTAACATATTGCATCATAATGTATCTTAACATATCACATCATAATGTATCTTAACATATCACATCATAATGTATCTTAACATATCGCATCATAATGTATCTTAACATATTGCATCATAATGTATCTTAACATATCACATCTTAATGTATCTTAACATATCACATCTTAATGTATCTTAACATATTATATCATAATGTATCTTAACATATCGCATCATAATGTATCTTAACATATTTCATCATAATGTATCTTAACATATCACATCATAATGTATCTTAACATATTGCATCATAATGTATCTTAACATATCACATCATAATGTATCTTAACATATCACATCATAATGTATCTTAACATATTGCATCATAATGTATCTTAACATATCGCATCATAATGTATCTTAACATATTGCATCATAATGTATCTTAACATATCACATCATAATGTATCTTAACATATCACATCATAATGTATCTTAACATATTATATCATAATGTATCTTAACATATTATATCATAATGTATCTTAACATATCGCATCATAATGTATCTTAACATATCACATCTTAATGTATCTTAACATATTATATCATAATGTATCTTAACATATTGCATCATAATGTATCTTAACATATCACATCATAATGTATCTTAACATATCACATCATAATGTATCTTAACATATCACATCATAATGTATCTTAACATATTGCATCATAATGTATCTTAACATATCGCATCATAATGTATCTTAACATATCGCATCATAATGTATCTTAACATATCACATCATAATGTATCTTAACATATCGCATCATAATGTATCTTAACATATTGCATCTTAATGTATCTTAATGTATCTTAACATATTGCATCATATTGTATCTTAACATATTGTATCTTAATGTATCTTAACATATTGCATCATATTGTATCTTAACATATTGCATCATATTGTATCTTAACATATTGTATCATAATGTATCTTAACATATCATTACATTACATTACATTTAATTATACATTATAATTACAATAATTACTATAATATACAATATAATAAAACATGTAAGTCGCTTTACGTATTGAAAAGTAACATATCGTAACGTATCGTAACGTATTGTAACGTATCGTAATGTATTGTAACGTATCGTATCGTAATGTATTGTAACGTATCGTAACGTATCATTATATTTACTATTATATACAAATATATATAATGTATCATAATGTATCTTTACGTATCTCCACGTATTGAAAACGTATCATAATGTATTGTAACGTATCATAACATATTGTAACGTATCGTAACATATCGTAACGTATCGTAACGTATCATAATGTATTGTAACATATCGTAACGTATCGTAACGTATCATAATGTATTGTAACGTATTGTAACGTATCGTAACGTATTGTAACGTATCGTAACGTATCGTAACGTATTGTAACGTATTGTAACGTATCGTAACATATCGTAACGTATCGTAGCGTATCATAATGTATTGTAACGTATCGTAACGTATCATAATGTATTGTAACGTATCGTAACGTATCATAATGTATTGTAACGTATCGTAACGTATCGTAACGTATCATAATGTATTGTAACGTATTTTAACGTATCGTAATGTAGTGTAACATATCGTAACGTATCGTAATGTATCATTATATTTACTATTATATACAAATATACAGTTAGGTCCATAAATATTTGGACATTGACACTGTTAGAAAATAATGATTTTTAGTGCTCCTAGTGAGAGCTAGAGAGTTTACATTGGAGGGCCAAGACAAATAAATAACTCTGTATGGATTATCAAATATTGAATGGATGACACTGTATGTACTACACAAATGTATTAATTAGAATTATGAAATGTATTGAGTGATTGTGGAAGGAATCCTGAAAACATCAGGAGCCCACAAACAGTTACGCAGCCTGAAGATTGGAGCAGATAAGGAGGACGTGCTCAGGAATGTGAGGGGGTTGATTGAAGTCCTGAGCACTGTTGTTTAAGCGAGAGGGGGTTTGGGTTGACCAACACCTAAAGGACGAGGTCTTGTCCAATCAATGGACTGGAAGAGAGACTAGCCAGAGGAAGGGGGGCTGACCCCAAACCTGGCAAAGCTGAGACATGGTGAGAACATCAGCAGATCTCTGGGAGCCTTCTGCCGGGCAGGTATGTATGGATCTGCTGTCCGGTGGGGGGGGCACTGGATCTCTGTCTCATGGGATTTCTCTCTCCCATGGGATATATTTGTATATATATATTGTGTAGTTATTAGTGTGATTCATTTTGAAATGCTGTTCATCATCTTTTTATTAAATCAATTTTTATTATAACTTTCTGCATCTGGGACTTCTCTTCACACAACCGCCCAAAGATTTTTGAACTTAACAACACATTTTTCATTATTTTGGCTCTGTACACCACAACAATGGAGTTGAAATGAAAAAATCAAGATGTGCTTTAAGTGCAGACTTTCAGCTTTAATTTGAGGGTATTTACATCCAAATCAGGTGAACGGTGTAGGAATTACAACAAATTAAAATGTGGCCACCCTCTTTTTAAGGGACCAAAAGTAATTGGACAAATTAATATAATCATAAATCTAATTGTCACTTTTAATACTTTGTTGAAAATCCTTTGCAGTCAATGACAGCCTGAAGTCTGGATTCCATAGACATCACCAGACGCTGGGTTTCGTCCCTGGTGATGCTCTGCCAGGCCTCTACTGCAACCGTCTTCAGTTCCTGCTGGTTCTTGGGGCATTTTCCCTTCAGTTTTGTCTTCAGCAAGTGAAATGCATGCTCAATTGGATTCAGGTCAGGTGATTGACTTGGCCATTGCAGAACATTCCACTTCTTTGCCTTAAAAAACTCCTTGGTTGCTTTCGCAGTATGCTTCGGGTCATTGTCCATCTGCACTGTGAAGCGCCGTCCAATGAGTTCTGAAGCATTTGGCTGAATATGAGCAGATAATATTGCCCGAAACACTTCCGAATTCATCCTGCTACTTTTGTCAGCAGTCACATCATCAATAAATACGAGGGAACCAGTTCCATTGGCAGCCATACATGCCCACGCCATAACACTACCTCCACCATGCTTCACTGATGAGGTGGTATGCTTTGGATCATGAGCAGTTCCTTTCCTTCTCCATACTCTTCTCTTCCCATCATTCTGGTACAAGTTTATCTTCGTCTCATCTGTCCATAGGATGTTCTTCCAGAACTGTACAGGCTCTTTTAGATGTTTTTTGGCAAACTCTAATCTGGTCTTCATGTTTTTGAGGCTCACCAATGGTTTACATCTTGTGGTGAACCCTCTGTATTTACTCTGGTGAAGTCTTCACTTGATTGTCGACTTTGACACAGATACACCTACCTCCTGGAGAGTGTTCTTGATCTGGCCAACTGTTGTGAAGGGGTTTTTCTTCACCAGGGAAATGATTCTTCTGTCATCCACCACAGTTGTCTTCTGTGGTCTTCCAGGTCTTTTGGTGTTACTGAGCTCACCAGTGCGTTCTTTCTTCTTAAGAATGTACCAAACAGTTGATTTGGCCACACCTAATGTGTCTGCTATCTCTCTGATGGTTTTGTTTTGATTTTTCAGCCTAATGATGGCTTGCTTCACTGATAGTGACAGCTCTTTGGACTTAATATTGAAAGTTGACCGCAACAGATTCCAAACACAAATACCACACCTGAAATGAACCCAAGACCCTTTTATCTACTCCTTGTAAATGAAATATCGAGGGAATTACACACACCTGACCTTGAAACAGCTGATCAGCCAATTGTCCAATTACTTTTGGTCCCTTAAAAAGAGGGTGGCCACATTTGAATTTGTTGTAATTCCTACACCGTTCACCTGATTTGGATGTAAATACCCTCAAATTAAAGCTGAAAGTCATTACAACTCCATTGTTGTGGTGTACAGAGCCAAAATAATGAAAAATGTGTCAATGTCCAAATATTTATGGACCTAACTGTATATAATGTATCATAATGTATGTTTTAATGAAGTTTGCAAAGGAGGGTTTCTGAGAACTAACACTGATGTTTCAGAAAGTAGGAAGAGTCTGAAGACTGAGTAAGAAGTCATGAACACATGAGAATCCCCAGAATCCTCTGCTGTGTGTAAACAAACTGCAGCAGCGGATCCTTCCTGACTTTATTAAATGCCAGCAGCAGCTCAGTTGAGCAGTCTGAATATAATACATATATAAAACAGTTCATTGATGCACGATATTTTCTGTTACAGAATTATAACCCATCACAGTCTTATTATTTAAAATGTATTCGAGCAAACTTCTGTGAAAACACTGTGAAGACAGGAGCAGAAAAGGAAAACGGAATTGAGAGCAAATTAGAAAAAAGAAAAAAGAAAAGAAAAGAAAAAGCTGCACACGGAGCAGCCATTTGGCCAAATGCAAGTAGAGAGAGGCAGAAAACATCCCATAAACATGCTGCTCATCAGTGTTTACGTAGCTACGTCCATAATGACGGCTGGTCTGCTGAACTGTGGCGAGAGGCCGAAACCTCAGACTTCCTTTGTGGAAACTCCTTAACCCTGAATGCCAGCGCGCCTCGATCCCGACTGCAGCTCCTTCTGAAGGACAAAACACATTCCTGTGGGGACGAGGACTTTTATTTCTCGGGTGGAAAGTTCTGCTCCGTCAAAACACCCGAGAAGTATTCAGAAGTACTAATACTACACTGCAAAATACTCAACTTTGCATTAAAAAACCTTACGGAAGTAAAGTAAAAGTATTTCAGTATTATCAGCAGCATGCACTTAAAGCACTTAAAGTAAAAGTATTGATTGATCAGTAAAAAAAAAGTTTCTTTATTATCTGCTGCATTAATGTGTATGTTGCGTTTTAACTCTTGTTATTCTCTTATGTAGTTTAATCTTCATCAATGCATCATATTCTATAAGATCATCATGTGTTTGTCCTGTGAGAACCTTAAACAAACAGTTTGTGACCATGTGTTTTCCAGCTGATACAAGAAGTTTTTTAAAGAGTTTATTTTGCTGCAGTATAAAGAAAACTTCATCCTTCAGTTTATCACAAACATTCATCATCAACACGTCTGGAGACACACATTTATTTTTATCTATACAGGAAGTAACTAAAGCTGTCAGACAAATGTAGTAAAAGTACAATTTGTACCTCTGAGACGTAGTTGAGTAGAAAGTATAATTAAAATGTTCGGTTCCTCCGTTGACTTCCACCAAACCGTTCTCCACATTCTCATATTGTCTCTTTATGTCGTCTTTACTTCCTCAAGTTGAATTGAAATCCACTGAAACCTTTTACTTTGAAAAACATCTGTATGGCCGTGCCTTGGAAGGAGCTCAGTGTGACCCCTGACCCCTGACCCCAGACCGGTCTCCTCTCTCGTTCCCGTCCAGGATCCAGCCGCTGTCGGAGGCCCTGGACGACCTCTACAAGGAGTTCAACGCCCTCAAAGCCCACCTGGGCGACCTCACCGAGAAGTTCTCCGCCATAGAAACCTTCATCGACGAGGTCAAGGCCGACCGCGCCGCCAACGCTGGCCCGGCCCCGCCCCCGGCCCCCCTCCCCCGACAGACCGGGAGGAGGGTGATGAAGAAGAAGGCCACTTCCTGAGCAGCCAACGACTCTTATATCACTATTAGTCTCATTTTATAGCGCTGAAGCTTTTGTCTCATCTGTAATATACGATCATTGTTCTTTTACTATAAAACACAAAGATCTTAACGTTTAAAATATACAAATATACATCTTATATTATGAAAGAGACTTGAGGACAACAGGAAGTCCTCAGTAAAACATGAGAATAACATACACAATAAAACACATTTAATACAAAATAAAGTGCATTATGTTGTGAAACAAATATATTTGTTGGTAAAACTCCACAAATGTTGATTGTTTTGAAAGAGTTCCAGTTTCCGCTTGTTGTTTTAACTTTGAGATATATATATATATATATATAAATGCTTAAGGCCTTGATGAAACATGCTGGTTTGGGTTCACTGCTGCATCCTACGAGCTCCAAATAAACTCATTTATTGCATTGATTCATTATTCGTCTCTTCAGAGAACAACATGAAGACGAGCTCTTCCTGGTCGTACGGACCTGTTGGCTTTAGATTTATCTCAGACTCGAAAACCCAAAACTCTACCTCATCCAAACTTGGCAGGATCTGGGTCTCTAAGCTGCGTGACCCGGGTAGTATTACATCGGTAATCCCGGATACTGTAACACACTGTGTGTAATAACACGTGTGTGTGTGTGTGTGTGTGTGTGTGTGTGTGTGTGTGTAATCTGGCGTTGCTCTCAATTCTGACTCTCTGCAGGAGAAAAGAAGAAAAGAGTCAGAGCGAGAGGTCAAACTTTAAATAAACAGGAAATAAAAAGAGATTATAGACAAGAATCAAGAAATAACAACATAAAGAGAGATAATAGACATTAATCAATCAAACACAAACACACAAACATACAAACTCAAATACACAAATACACAAATACACACAAACACAAATACAAATACACAAACTCAAGTACCGCACCAGTCCGATGATTCCCTTCCCTTCAAACCCAGTTGTGTCCTCCACTGAGCTCTGAGGTGTTTCTGGCCTCAGACTCGCTCTTCTTGGTCCGCCGGCTCGATTCCAGTGAACAACGTGACGAAGCCGCTGGTCGGAGCAGAAAACCCTCAAAAGCCGGCGTTCACTTTCACGCCGTAATTCGGCGTCGCCACGCGGCGATATTGCTTCGCCTCACTCGACCGCTCCGGGAGTGGATCCACCGGCGCCTCGTCTCTGTGTCGGAACGCCGATCAATAACACATTTCATGCTCTCTGCTGGGAGAAACGTTCCTGTCTGGGTGTTCAGAAGAAGAAGATTATGAAAGTTATTTTTCTGCTCGTTTCCATCTCGTGCTCCTGACCTCTGACCCCCATCGGCGTGTGTCCCTGTCTGTCACGACCCTCCACCAATCAGACGAGGCGATTGACTTTGTTGTTGCAGCGCATCAGTCAAGGCGACTTGACCTGCAGGTCATGGGAGGCAGGGGGCCTGCAGTCTGAACTCAGGGCAATGGTTCCACCTGGAAGCTGGAACAGAAACCAATCAACGTGGAACAGAAACCAAATAACGTGGAACAGAAACCAAACAATGTGGAACAGAAACCAAATAACGTGGAACAGAAACCAAACAATGTGGAACAGAAACCAAATAACGTGGAACAGAAACCAAACAATGTGGAACAGAAACCAAATAACGTGGAACAGAAACCAAATAACGTGGAACAGAAACCAAACAATGTGGAACAGAAACCAAATAACGTGGAACAGAAACCAAATAACGTGGAACAGAAACCAAACAATGTGGAACAGAAACCAAATAACGTGGAACAGAAACAAACGTGGAACAGAAACAAACGTGGAACAGAAACCAAACAATGTGGAACAGAAACCAATCAAATTGGAACAGAAGCCAAACAGTTTGAAATCATATATATATATATATATATATATATATATATATATATATATATATATATATATATATATAACCAGACTTGTATTATTTTTAAATCGTCTTCAACGTTTTGGTGGTTTTCTTTATAAGCCTAACATGTAAAATGATGATGTAAAAAATATGCATATAAATTGATATTTTGCATCATTGTTTTTCTTCACATATTTTGCTGTGTGAGTTTTTGTTAGATGAGTGTGTGTGTGTGTGTGTGTGTGTGTGTGTGTGTGTCGTATTCTACTTCTATTTACTTTCTCAAGTGCAAATAAAACATAAAACAGAACAAACGTTTGCATGACTCATATTTCTGCGGCTCAAAGCCACAGTTATAATTCGCTCATCCGTCTTCCGGCGCTCCGGGCCGGAGCGGTTTGAACGGCCGGCTGTAAAACACGCCGTGCTTTCAGTCTCACCTGTCGGCCGGAAAAAACAGGGAGATTGCATCATTATTCCCCGGCGCTGTTTCCTGGATTGGAGAACCGAACTCTTTAGTCGATAAAGTAAACTGACTTTTATTAGATGGAGCATGATGGGTACCCCCGCCCCCCCCACCTCCCCCCGTATGACCAAACAGAAAGAGAACAGCTGGTGAAAGATGAGAGCGACGCTTCATGAACACGAGCAGCGAATGGTCCATCCGTCAGGAACGTGTTCCGCAGGACGATGGAACGTTCTCTTTCTTTGTAATGAACTCGGGAAGGTTCAATCGGAGCAGAAGGCGTGTTTCTGTCTCCTGAGGACGTCGTGATGCGAGTCCTGCTGCAGCTCCACATTTAGATCAGTCAATCTGCAGCAGGGATGTGACCCCCCGCACCCCCTTCTTTCTTTTTAAGATCTTAATCTGGGTGGGTTGGAAGTCGCTCTACAAACTGTTCACGGCGACCGTCCGACTGAAAGAGTCCCCGAGAGACGAGGCCCTAAAGATGAAGTCTGATGAAGCTTTGATCTGAGTCCAGTTAGAGAAAGAGGAAATAAAGCTACTGGAGCAGGACTTTCACCATGAAGACCAGTGTGCAACACGCCATGGTTCATGTCTGAACCTAAAGGATGAACTAGTCTTTACTCATTCTTAACTAATGCTTCATAGCGTGCAGTTATTCTAACGTGTTTCCCATAATTGTGAAACAAACATAATCAACAACATAATATTCTTCCCTGGTTTTAGGAGACTCTTCTGTCTCTGGAGTTCCTTCCACTCAGAAGCAGCAGGACTCATCTTCATCACTCCAGAGAGAGCCTACTGCAATGTCTACTGAATATTACAGTTTTATGTTGTCATCTTTACGTCTTCCCCTCAATTCTTTAATAATTCCCTTGTAGGTTTATTGTGAAGCCTTTTCTCTGCACTGTTTCCTGTGAATTCATATTCTTCACTTCCTCCCTTCTGCACATCAGAAGCTCTGAGTTCATTATTCATCAGCGCACTTCTCTTGATTGTCTGAATTCACTTAGTTGGCGTGTTTCTGTGCTGCTCTCCAAGAGGAGCGGTAGCATTATGCACATTAAAAACATAAAATAATATCGATGAGCGCCCTCGTTACTGGGATGAAAGGAAATGTAAGAAACAACAACCTGCAGAGACTAAAAAACTCGTTGCTGTGAACTTTACGGCAGGTTGACTGACAGATGTTCTGACCAATGGATGAGCAGGAGGTGGGACCTGTGATGTGCAGAGACGGACAATTTCTGCTGCTTTCCCTTTAGTTTCTCTACGAGGTCGCAGCATAGTTTAGACTTCACTCCTCTGGTTGTATAGAAGTCTATGCTTCATGTGTTAAAGCTGCATTCTCTCTCCTGACCACCAGGGGGCGACTCCTCTGGTTGTATAGAAGTCTATGCTTCATGTGTTAAAGCTGCATTCTCTCTCCTGACCACCAGGGGGCGACTCCTCTGGTTGTATAGAAGTCTATGCTTCATGTGTTAAAGCTGCATTCTCTCTCCTGACCACCAGGGGGCGACTCCTCTGGTTGTATAGAAGTCTATGCTTCATGTGTTAAAGCTGCATTCTCCAGCTCGTTATCTGCAGCCTCATCATAGAGCCGAACCCGAGCCCATGATCCAGGACCCAGACCCCCTTCATTAGTCCAGGATCTGCTTCAGTTCCATGAACACAAGCATCCGGCTCTGTGTTGGTCACAAACAACGAGGTGATCCTGAAGGCGCGATGCGTTCACTGACATCCGGAAACGGCCCGAAGCTTCTCATACAGTTTGTTGTGGTAATAATATTTATATTAATAATCTGAGGATGTTATTTAAAGGTCTGATCAGGCGCCCACAGACAACTAAATATGTATCCGCCAAACTGGAAAGTAATTAAATGTTTGCAGCCTCATTCAAACAGCTTCTAATCTTCTCTCATATTCACTAAATTGATCTCAAGGGCGGCGAGAGCAGTAGCATCCTAAAGGAATTTGTTTAGGATTAATAACTTTTTTTTGTTGCAAATATTAACATTAATATCTGCCGCGAGAAAGAGAAGATTTATGCTGGTTGGATAAACGGTGAAACTCTGTAATAACGAGAGGCTTTATTAAACCCACGATGAAGTCATGTGATATGAAAAGAGTCAGAAACGAATAATCATACATTATACATTTAGTTATTCAATACAAGAGATTTGACAATTTTTTAACAACAAGTTTGTAAATATATAATTCAAACACCTGTCTCGTGTATTTGAGGATGTACATCTGTATGTTTACACACATTTCGCAGATGTTGCAGATTTTTTTCTCTTTTGTAATTTTCCAAAACTGGAGCAGACGTTCGGGCCGTCGCACTCTGAGGCCTTCGTCTTCGTCTTCGTCTTCGTCGTCTTCTTTCTCACTCGAGCAAACAAACCGAGGCAGGCGGAGTAATCCCTCCTCCATCGTCCTGTCATGGCTCCTAATCCAAGTCCCAGATGCCCTGGGCTCCTCAGCCAACTCACACACACACACACACACACACACACACACACACACACACACACACACACACACACACACACACACACACCTGTAATTCATGCTAATATGACGTCACTGAACACCGTTACTGCCTCCAACCAGAGCACAGTGACAGACACACACATGCACACAGTACAACACATATGGACTCACACGTTCTTTGCACACACACACACACACACACACACACACACACACACACACACACACACACACACACGCACAATACTTCATTCATAGGCCAGTCACGAAGACGGAGCAGACGGTGGAGGTTGGAACCTGGTGGTGAGCTCCTCTTGTGTGTGTGTGTGTGTGTGTGTGTGTGTGTTGGCCATGGACTGGAGGCCATGCGGGCCCTCCAGGCGGTGGGACAGTCCATCCAAACGTCTGGACGTCCGGGTGAGTGTGCGTTTCTGTAAACGTGTCGCACATCCGTCACACAACTTTAACGACTTTGAGAGCAAACGGCTTCCTGTCATGTCAGGATACTGAGTGAAGTCAACGTGGACTTCACTCAGTTTTATTTATGTGACTCACGTACATATTGAGTAAATATTAAAGTCTTTAATCATTTTATATTTACAGACTCTCTCCACCTTCTTTCACTTGTATCATTATTTTAGACAAAACAAACAAAAATAAATAAATACATATTATTCCCTTAATTTACTTTAGAACTCGTGATGATAATTATGTCGTGAAATTCTGATGTCGTGATGCTCTAGCTGTAACTTTATTTTGAAAGGAGCGAGTAACGAGGAGATGCCGTACACAGAGGTTTATTTTGAGAAGGTGTACGATTAAATACAATTTTAAAACAGCGACAAACTGGTGGACAATAAAAATGTCTTTTTTGTGAAATAATCACAGATTTTAAATCAATAATGTCAGAAACAGGACTTAATGATAAAACATCTGACTTCCATCCAAACGTATATTAAATATAAGAAAATAAGGTTCTGCTTCAAATAGTAAAAGTAGAGCAAAGTAAAACACACACACACACACACACACACACACACACACACACACACACACAAACTCTCACACCTGTGGTCATTTTCATCGATGATTTGATGGACAGGTGTAATCTTACAGAGAAAATTCAACAGGTGTTTTAATAAAGAGCCACACACACACACACACACACACACACACACACACACACACACACACACACACACACACACACACACACACACACACACACACACACACACACACACACACACACACACACACACACACACACACACACACACACACTTTCATCTACATAAGGATACTTAAACAGAGCCAGGTGGTCGGTGTCTCACTCCACCAGCTGTGTCATCGCTGAGACCAGATGCTTCCTGCCGCTAGTGGCTTTATAAATATAAATAAGTGTGTGTGTGTGTGTGTGTGTGTGTGTGTGTGTGTGTGTGTGTGTGTGTGTGTGTGTTCTTCAGGCTGTAGGAGGTGATTCATTAACCTGGAAGGATCTCATCCTCTCTGCCGATCAGCTGGAGAAGCCTGAAGGGAGACGTGAACCTCTTCAGCCTCACCAAACCTAACGGTGCGTTCAGGGACTCCCTGTCGACTCGTAAAGTCAAGGTTACTTTTAACCACCTGACCGAAGTGTGTTCAGGCCGGTCTCATCCAAAAAGCTGCGAAACATAACTCATCTTATTGAGTGAGTCAGGAAAATGTGCTCAGGATTTAACATGGAGACTTTTATTATGATGATATTTTATTTATTCTATGTGTTTTATATTATTATTATGACTATTTGTGATGTTTACACAATGTTTCACATCAAAGCTTTTCATACTTGTTACGCATAAACGTTTAAAGAAACAATAACTTCCATCTTCAGAGGAAACAACTTCTTTAGGTTTAACAAAGGACTCGATCTGTTCCTCGTTGTGGTCCAGGGTGAAGCAGGAGCGTCTCTGGGCTCCAACGTGACCTTTTCCCTGACGCCATCTTCCCGGTGCAGACGGTCCCTCCGGCGGCGGCGTGGGCGGTAACCTTTGTTCTCATGGAAATCAAACATGGCAACCTGATCGTCTGTCGGTGTCTCGTTGTTTGAGGGATCCCTGGTGGACGTCAGCGAGGACGTGGCTCACGTCAGTCAGGTCCCCACCTTTCCCTGCTGTGACTCCCCACTGGGCCCCCCACCCCGAGCACCTCAGGGTGGGTGGAGTCAGACATCACTCTTCCTGCTGGTTGTTGCTGCAGACAAATATGGGTAACTTGTTTTAGACATACATTGTAGAAGCTGCTTTCTCTCTCCTGACCACCAGGGGGTGACTCCTCTGGTTGTATAGAAGTCTATGCTTCATGTGTTAAAGCTGCATTCTCTCTCCTGACCACCAGGGGGTGACTCCTCTGGTTGTATAGAAGTCTATGCTTCATGTGTTAAAGCTGCATTCTCTCTCCTGACCACCAGGGGGCGACTCCTCTGGTGTAAATATAAATAAAAATCCAGTTACATCAAAGTGACTCCAGCTTCAATCGGTCAAACTAATGTGGAGCTTGATTTAATTTACAGATGGGAGAAGTGTGTGTGTGTGTGTGTGTGTGTGCTGTATGAAAGCAGCGAGTGTGAAGACAAAATGGAGGTCGTTGGTCCATCGGACATCTTGGCCCTAATTTGATTAATTTTGCCCCCGTGGCATTTGAAGGTCTAATCTGAACACGGTGAAACGGTGGGTGGAAGGATACACACACACACACACACACACACACACACACACACACACACACACACACACACACACAATCAGTCGCCTGTCGGGCGTCTTGAGCGATGCCGCCCTGCGTTGATTTGTTTTGGTGCTTCCGAGCCTCCAAGGTTACTGAAGGTCACGCTGACATTCTGCCAGACTGTAAGAAGTGGGCGTCGTCATCATGACGTCACCCATTGGTTTTGGACTGTCGTCGCCATCTTGGTTTCTATTGCAACCAGTAAACAGGAAGTGACCATATTTTCTTTTCTGATCTGAAGCTTCTTGCAGCACCACAACGCCTCTAAAAAATATAAAATCACTGTAAAAAAATATGAACTTTTATTATTTTCAAACCTTTCAGCGCTCGTCAGTGTCGCCGAGGCAGCCAATCAAATCAAGCGAGAGGCGGGATTAAATACTTTACCGCTGACTTCCTGTTTTGATGCCTGCAGATGAGGTCATCTTTTATTAAACCTAACGAAGTATTTCACCATCTTTTCCTGGACCTGAAGAGTTCTTGTCTTTACGCATGTCAAATCTAAACGCGACGGTTAAACTTGACTTTGTTTGTTTCTTCTTACGAGAACGACACGACGCCATCAATACGTGTCGATGTGTCAGGAAGTTCATTAACTCCTCGGTGCTTCATCTGCTGCACACGGCAGCTCCTCCCACTCCTCCACATAAACCTCCTTCAATCGATAGCAGCCTGACGTCACTGTGGGTGAGTTATCCCTCTGAGCGGCAGAATGGGGGGAGGAGGAGGAGCACTGGATTGGCTCTAAGATATTATGAGAGTCAGAGATAGAAACATGTAAGAGAATCTGAGAGAAAGAGCATCAGCTATGTTGTCGTGGTTGTGCAGCTCAGTTTTATCCTCCTTTATGCCGCAGCTCCTCCTCCTCCTCCTCCTCTTCCTCCTCTTCCTCCTCCTCCTCCTCTTCCTCCTCTTCCTACTCCTCCTCCTCCTCCTCCTCCTCCTCCTCCTCCTCCTCCCGTTGGTTTAATGTTCATGTCCGTGGTCATTAAGGTGGATTAGCGCTCTGCAGCTCAAAGTCTTTAACAGATTCCTGAGATCGGAGCATTTTCCCACCAAATTAAACTCAAACTATGTTCTCTCTGCTCCCGTTGGAGGTCGTATTAAAGCTACAACCAGGACTTTCATTTAGTGTTGGTTCTGGTGCCCCCTGTGGACTAAAGTGGTAGTGTTGGTTCTGGTGCCCCCTGTGGACTAAAGTGGTAGTGTTGGTTCTGGTGCCCCCTGTGGACTAAAGTGGTAGTGTTGGTTCTGGTGCCCCCTGTGGACTAAAGTGGTAGTGTTGGTTCTGGTGCCCCCTGTGGACTAAAGTGGTAGTGTTGGTTCTGGTGCCCCCTGTGGACTAAAGTGGTAGTGTTGGTTCTGGTGCCCCCTGTGGACTAAAGTGGTAGTGTTGGTTCTGGTGCCCCCTGTGGACTAAAGTGGTAGTGTTGGTTCTGGTGCCCCCTGTGGACTAAAGTGGTAGTGTTGGTTCTGGTGCCCCCTGTGGACTAAAGTGGTAGTGTTGGTTCTGGTGCCCCCTGTGGACTAAAGTGGTAGTGTTGGTTCTGGTGCCCCCTGTGGACTAAAGTGGTAGTGTTGGTTTTGGTGCCCCCTATGGACTAAAGTGGTAGTGTTGGTTCTGGTGCCCCCTGTGGACTAAAGTGGTAGTGTTGGTTCTGGTGCCCCCTGTGGACTAAAGTGGTAGTGTTGGTTCTGGTGCCCCCTGTGGACTAAAGTGGTAGTGTTGGTTCTGGTGCCCCCTGTGGACTAAAGTGGTAGTGTTGGTTCTGGTGCCCCCTGTGGACTAAAGTGGTAGTGTTGGTTCTGGTGCCCCCTGTGGACTAAAGTAGTAGTGTTGGTTCTGGTGCCCCCTGTGGACTAAAGTGGTAGTGTTGGTTCCGGGTTTGAGGGTCCGAACAGTTTCCTGTCACCAGACTCCTCTCCAGGCCGGCCGCTCCAAATGGACCTCGTTGTTTCCTGAAGGATCGTCTGCATGTGGACCGGCTTCCCGGCGCTCCGCTGGTTCCCCCCCTGGCAGCGAGCTCCTTAATCACCGGAGCTTTCCGTCAGACACAAACGATGTTGTTGTCCTCAGCCGGCGGAGCGCCGCTGCAGGATTAGCTATCGATCGCTGCCACGCGGACACGTGTTCGCCGCCCGGCTGCGGCGCCGACAGACAGATGAAGACGGGTCGGACGCCGGTAACAAAGCCGCGTCCCGTCCAATCAGCAGCAGCCATCCGTCTCTCTGAAGGGACGATAACAACGGCCGTAATTGAAATTGACCAATCGGCCGTCTGCGGGGGGAGAAGCGCCGCGACGACTCAGACGTGTCATTACGGAGCCGAGCAGATTACCTGCTGCTCAGGGTCACGAGCCCGGGACCTGCCGTGTCCCAGCATGCATTGCACAACAGGCAGGATTGATCTAAAACAGCTCAGCTGTCGGTGCACTTTGGCAACACAGCAACCGAATATGAGGTCCTTTACAACTAGGCTCTTTCTCTGTTTGTAAGAGCTGGTTTTATAAAATATGTTTTTCTTTCATATGTTTTGAAGACATGATGAAGACTGAAGGAGCGACTCAGCAAATAAAGAAACAGACACCAAAAAGGTCAGAAAAGGATTCACAAAACGAGACTCGGCCTCCTCGATTCCTCTCCTTGAGGATAGAGGAGTCGAGGCAACAAGCATTTAATGAGACGACCTCGCTTTGATCGTCATTTTAGAGCGACGTCTATATTTAATTTTCATAGACTTCTATACAACCAGAGGAGTCACCCCCTGGTGGCAGGAGAGAGAATGCAGCTTTAACACATGAAGCATAGACTTCTATACAACCAGAGGAGTCGCCCCCTGGTGGTCAGGAGAGAGAATGCAGCTTTAATACATGAAGCATAGACTTCTATACAACCAGAGGAGTCGCCCCCTGGTGGCAGGAGAGAGAATGCAGCTTTAACACATGAAGCATAGACTTCTATACAACCAGAGGAGTCACCCCCTGGTGATCAGTAATAATGCACTAATTAAAGCTTCAACCAATCACGTTGTGCAGAACAGACTTACGACAACACTGAGGCTCCATTTCAAAAAGCTCAGACCAGGTCCACTTCTTCCTTTCTTACCTTTCACAATAAAAGCCCGATATAAATCAAATCCACCATAAGTATTTCACATTGAATACAATGTCTCTCCTGAAGTGACACAAGTGAACTTCTCTTTTCAACGAGACCCGGGCGGCTCATGAGGAACCGGCCTCAGTCTGGTCCCGGATCAGAGAACCAAGAGAAACTGAATAAAACATGGCATCTGCCGAGCTGCGTTTCCCCCGAGGAGGAGATTTATGGAGCATCTCCTCCTCCTCACATCCCCCTTGACGGTTTTTCATTACAAAGTAAAATATCACAGAAATTGGACGTTTCCGTCTCCCGGAGATCGAGCGAGGTGAGAGACAGGTGAGCTGACTCAATAACAAGCTCCGCCTCCACGGATGACTAATCCTCAGACAGAGGGGCTCTCAGGGGAGGAAGGACGGGGTCTCGGTTGGGGAGCGTGGATTCTCTCCCCCCCCCCCCTCCGGCGTTAATGGACCCTGTGAATTTCAATCGAAGCTCAAAGGATCAGGAGGCCGAGGCGCTCACCTGTTTCCACCAAACGTCTGTGAGGAAGAGTTCAGTATCAGAGCCACAAATATCAACATTATAATATAAAATATACGACATGATATTGAGGGAAATGTTGAAATATTTTAGAAACAAGGGTCATCACCTTTATGAAAAGAAGGGGCAATTTATATAAATAGTTGTAATTTAGTGATATGAATTCATATTTACACAGTCACAACCATCCCTCCTCCCTCCATCCCTCCATCTCTCCATCCCTCCTCCCTCCATCCCTCCATCCCTCAATCTCTCCAACCCTCCTCCCTCCATCCCTCCTCCATCCATCCCTCCATCCCCCCACCCTCCATCCCTCCATCCCTCCTCCCTCCATCCCTCCATCTCTCATCCCTCCATCCCTCCATCCCTCCATCTCTCCATCCCTCCTCCCTCCATCTCTCCATCCCTCCATCCCTCCATCTCTCCATCCCTCCATCCCTCAATCTCTCCAACCCTCCTCCCTCCATCCCTCAATCTCTCCAACCCTCCTCCCTCCATCCCTCCATCCCTCCATCCCTCCATCCCTCCATCCCTCCTCCTCCTCCCACCATCCCTCCACCCTCCATCCCTCCATCTCTCCATCTCTCCATCCCTCCATCCCTCCTCCCTCCTCCCTCCACCCTCCATCCCTCCATCCCTCAATCTCTCCAACCCTCCTCCCTCCATCCCTCCTCCATCCATCCCTCCATCCCCCCACCCTCCATCCCTCCATCCCTCCACCCCTCCATCTCTCCATCTCTCCATCCCTCCATCCCTCAATCTCTCCATCCCTCCATCTCTCCATCCCTCCATCTCTCCATCTCTCCATCCCTTCATCCCTCCTCCCTCCATCCCTCCTGATGGTGTTGCTCTGTTTCTCCTCTTTAAAGTTAATAAAGTTCAGTGAGCGATCATCAACATAATCAGTAAACATCATCTGCATCATTGTTTGTTTGTTTGTTCCTCCAGACGTTAGACACGTCCTTCACCCCCCAAGTCACTGATACATATTTCTATATATTACTGCTGGAATTCATATTCAGGGGTTTTCTCCTCTTCGGCAAAAATAAAAAGTCTCGTGAAAAAAAACACATTTGTAATTTTCGGAGGAACTTTTGGCATAAAGTGATAATAATGATGATCCGGCTCACGGAGGTTTTGGTGGCCGCGATACGGCCGGCTGGCCGAGACGATACGGACACGAAGAGGAGCTCCAGCAGAGGGAATAATGAGCTGCAGGTTACACACTTTACCGAGGGGAAATCAGGAGAACACACACACACACACACACACACACACACACACACACTCACACACACACACACACACACACACACACACACACACACACACACACAACACACACACACACACACACACACAGTGAAGCAGATGGACTGATATTCACACACACACACACACACACACACACACACACTCACACACACACACACACACACACACACACACACACACACACACACACACACACACACACACACACACACACACACACACACACACACACACACACACACACACACACACACACACACACACACACACACACACACACACACACACTCACACACACACACACACACACACACAGTGAAGCAGATGGACTGATATTCACACACACAGCTTATAAGTCACAGAGAGGATTAGCGAGCCGCCGCTCTGTTTCTCTCTTAATCTCGTTCTCCCGTTAAAAACATTCCCGTTCAGCAGCTGTTCCTGAAACAAACTTCCTCCTGGCTTTTCACACCGGACAGAACCCGTTCTCCAGCTCTGCTGCGAGTACGCCAACATTACAAGTTGTGTCCTTCAGAAACGGGACAGAAGTATTGAGTGACCTCCGGTCGCTGCTCATATTCAGTGTTTGGAATAATTATAAATAATAAACAAATGCAGACTGAACCGTTCTCACCTTCACATTAAAATACTTGTTTCTTCTCCGTGTGTGACGAGCTCTAACTTTAAAGCTGCAGTGATACTTTCTTTGGCCACCAGGGGGCAGTTTGTTTGTTTTCATGAGGAGTTGATAAACACATCTAGAAGTTCTGAGGAAGCTGAGTCACCTTTATTTATTTTCTATTTTTTTAGGCCATAAACAGCCGAGAAATGTCGACACTGAAAATGGTACTTTCAAATTCATTTGAGTGTATTTTCAGTGACTCAATATTTTCCCAGAAAAAGACGCAAGTATTGAGTTTATTTTCTTCATTGTGTCTCATTACATTATATTATATTACATTACATTACATTACATTACATTACATTACATTACATTACATTATATTATATTATATACATACATTACATTACATTATATTATATTATATTACATTATATTATATTACATTACATTACATTACATTACATTACATTACATTACATTACATTACATTACATTATATTACATTATATTATATTATATTACATTACATTACATATATTATATTATATTATATTATATTACATTACATTACATTACATTACATTACATTATATTACATTACATTATATTATATTATATTATATTACATTACATTACATTACATTACATTACATTACATTACATTATATTATATTATATTACATTACATTACATTACATTATATTATATTATATTACATTATATTACATTACATTACATTACATTACATTACATTACATTACATTATATTACATTACATTACATTACATTACATTATATTATATTACATTATATTATATTACATTACATTACATTACATTATATTATATTATATTATATTACATTACATTACATTACATTACATTACATTACATTATATTACATTACATTATATTATATTATATTATATTACATTACATTACATTACATTACATTACATTACATTATATTACATTACATTATATTATATTATATTACATTATATTATATTACATTACATTACATTACATTATATTATATTATATTACATTACATTACATTACATTACATTACATTATATTATATTATATTATATTATATTACATTACATTACATTACATTACATTACATTACATTATATTACATTACATTATATTATATTATATTACATTACTAACTATACTAACGTATGAACGCAGGTTGAATATGAATGTTTCACCATGTGGGTCGTGAAGCGCGTCACATGACCATTTATACTCGTCGGCATCGAGCGCCTCACACGCCTCGTCAGCAATCCATCCTCAGGGAATTTGCATAAATGTCATTTACTGGCCAAAATAACAACTTACCTCTCTCAGACCCCTCCACACACACACACACACACACACACACACACACACACCACACACACACACACACACACACACACACACACTCACACACACACACACACACACACACACACACACACACACACACCACACACACACACACACACACACACACACACACTCACACACACACACACACACACACACACACACACACACACACACACACACACACACACACACACACACACACACTCACACACACACACACACACACACACACACACACACACACACACACACACACACACACACACACACACACACACACACACACACACACACACACACACACACACACACTCACACACACACACACACACACACACACACACACACACACACACACACACACACACACACACACACTCACACACACACACACACACACACACACACACACACACACACACACACACACACACACACACACACACACACACACACACACACACACACACACACACACACACACACACACACACACACACACACACACACACACACACACACACACACACACACACACACACACACACACACACACACACACACACACACACTGCATCCAGACACTTAATTGGAAAAACAAGACCAGCAGGAATCTGCTGAGCGTGGAATTGATTTGCAGGTTATTTTCACTGCAAACTGAGGTTCAGTTTTTATTTATTTAGCCGCTGAGAGTGAGAGGATCGCTTCCAACAAAAGGACCACAGCAGTGAAAGAGGGATTTGTATCGTTTAAAGGCAAAACTGTTGCATTCAAAAGCAGTGAAAGTACATCAGGAATACTTCAGAAACGTTAGTACTAAATGAGAAGCAGGACGTTGCGTTCAGGGAATAAATATCACAAGAAAAAACTGTTTGTGGACGAATGTTATGAAGTCTGAAGTTTAACAATTTCACCGTCGCCATCTTGGATTACTACATCTTGGTCAGGAGAGAGAATGCAGCTTTAACATATGAAGCATAGACTTCTATACAACCGGAGGAGTCGCCCCCTGGTGGTCAGGAGAGAGAATGCAGCTTTAACACATGAAGCATAGACTTCTATACAACCGGAGGAGTCTCGCCCTGGTGGTCAGGAGAGAGAATGCAGCTTTAACACATGAAGCATAGACTTCTATACAACCAGAGGAGTCGCCCCCTGGTGGTCAGGAGAGAGAATGCAGCTTTAACATATGAAGCATAGACTTCTATACAACCGGAGGAGTCTCGCCCTGGTGGTCAGGAGAGAGAATGCAGCTTTAACACATGAAGCATAGACTTCTATACAACCAGAGGAGTCGCCCCCTGGTGGTCAGGAGAGAGAATGCAGCTTTAACATATGAAGCATAGACTTCTATACAACCGGAGGAGTCTCGCCCTGGTGGTCAGGAGAGAGAATGCAGCTTTAACACATGAAGCATAGACTTCTATACAACCAGAGGAGTCGCCCCCTGGTGGTCAGGAGAGAGAATGCAGCTTTAACACATGAAGCATAGACTTCTATACAACCAGAGGAGTCACCCCTGGTGGTCAGGAGAGAGAATGCAGCTTTAAACAGTCAGATATGTATCTTTGAATTCCAGTAAACGTACGAGGTAAATGTATTTTGTTGTGAGACGTGTATACATTATTTGTCTGCTCCCCTCATGTGCAACACCAACATTTAATTAAACTCAAGTTTTAAGTTCAAACTCTGGATGAAGGAAATTA
>CM042232.1:1305000-1417500 GCA_023566465.1 Cottus gobio
AACTGCAGCAAGCAGCGGCGCCACAACTGCATCGACTACGGCGTGAACGAGACGGACCAGAACAAGGTCCACTACAGCTGGGAGACCGGGGACGACCGCTTCCTCTTCCGCCGCTTCCACACCGGCATCTGGTACTCCTGCGAGGAGAACATCCACGAGGCAGGTGGGCACGCGCCGCGCGGGTCGGTCGCTCAGAGGAGCAACGCGTTGATGCAACAAGTTGCTCCAACAGTAAATCTTCTTTAAGACCAGAGCTTACAGAACCGTGTCCGTGAGCACGAGGGCTTCTTCAGCCTCCTGCGCGTTCTGGCCCAGAAGTTTGGGTTCGGTAAAGGCGTGACGTCACAGCGCGTTGATTTCCCTGCTGAATAAAAGCGGATGAGCTTCAGTAAGCTCACTTTGTTTGTTCTGGTGCGTTCACGGTCCACTTTGATTTAGCTCTGCAAGTGATTCCCAGCAGGTATGGAAAGTACTTACAGAGCTGAAAGGATTAATCCATTAATTGATTTCCATCATCGTCATTTTTCAAGCTTCTCAAATATGACGAGTCATTGCTTTTCTCTTCATTTGGTATAAACTGAATATTTGTTGGTTTTAGAATTTAATTGGACAAAGTTACACAATTTCAATAATAATTAAGATAATTAATTTGTTAAGACGGAAATGTCTAAAAACACAAATGTATAGTTTCATCTTTCAAAAGTCTCCTAAAACAGCTGTTTTTCAAAATAAAACAAACAAGAGGAAATAGTGCATTTATTTGGGACTATTTATATATATATATATATATATATATATATATATATATATATATATATATATATATATATATATATACTGTATATATATTTATATATTTTTATATAGACTAATACACATTTACTGCTCTAGCTGTTTGTGATTTATTCCATCCGGGAGTCTGATAAACAACGTTCATAAGACACGAGCAGGCTCCACAACAATCTGTTTTAATGTGTTTGTGATTCATCGTCCAGGTCTCTTTCAGCCTCGCTGGCCTCGTCACCACGAGATGAAAGTCAGCAGCAACATGCCCCTCGTGCACGACCACAGTTATGAGCCCATAAATCATAAAAGAAAGAGACGCTTTTTCTGATCATTTATCTTAAACAAATTGGAAACGATGGAATCTTTACATTCAACATTATATATATATATATATATATATATATATATATATATGCCCTGGATAGACTGGCGACTTATCCAGGGTGTACCCTGCCTTCGTTCAATGACAGCTGGGATCGGCTCCAGCGCCCCGCGACCCTAAAGAGGATAAGCGGTTCAGATAATGGATGGATGGATGGATATATATATATATAAATATGTTCATATTTACAAACTTCCCTGTTGTGACCTTTGACCTTTTTTTAAAGCGACGTAGAATAAATAGTTTTTATAGAAATATCACAAAGCTCACCGAACCTCTTCAAGAAGGAGGTGGAAGGAAAAGATGGCGGCCGTGGTCACGGGACCAGGCCTCTATAACCAGAACATATTACAGGAATCATTTCCATTTGCCGGTTAAACTGCTTATGAATGTGAATATTTGTTGCATCTCGTGAAAATGAACACAGACTAAAAGGCATCTTCGTCTCGTGGCTCCGGCTCAGATTCAAGCTTCACCACCTGCTGCCCTGTAATTACCAGCGATGAAGATCCAACGTCTTCCTCAAACTCCACCTGCAGCACATTCACCTCGTCAGGAGAGAAACGGGCCGGTGGAGCGCGTCATCATCATCATCATCATCATCATCATCATCATCATCATCATCATCATCATCATCATCATCATCATCATCATCATCATCATCATCATCACCAGCACCATCATCATCACCACCACCACCATCATCATCACCACCATCATCATCATCATCATCATCATCATCATCACCAGCACCATCATCATCACCACCACCACCATCATCATCACCACCATCATCATCATCATCATCATCATCATTATCATCATCATCATCATCTTCACCACCACCACCACCACCATCATCATCATCTTCACCACCACACCATCATCATCATCTTCACCACCACCATCATCATCATCATCTTCACCACCACCACCACCATCATCTTCATCATCATCGTCATCACCACCACACCACCTTCACCTAACTATTTTACGATCTTTTATGAAACCTAACTAAGTATTTTACGATCTTTTCCCAAACTTAGCTATTTTACGATCTTTTCCTAAACCTAGCTAAGTTTAAGTTAATTTTATTTAAGACTGTATGCAGTGAGCGGAAATTAAAACGTGTTTTGACTTTTGTAGGAAGACGTATTAAAAATTAAGAATACGTTTTCTCGAGACATCGTAGAAATCGCCCGATGAGGATACGTTAAAAGAAGTACGATGTTTGCCTGTAAGATGTAGCGAAAGAGCAAAACTCCCTTTAAGAAGGAACGAACTCCTTTTGCTCCCAAAGTAACGCGAGGTAAACGTACCTGTGTGATCAGAGCCTTCATGAAGGTCCGATCACCAGAACAACGCCACATTAATCAATGTTTCACGAAGCCGTTCATTCATCACAGCTGTGATGAGCCGAATGACTCCTGATCACACCGACTGAGAGGATCTAGAGCACATGTGTCAAACTCAAGGCCCGCGGGCCAGATGTGGCCCGCCACGTCATTGTATGTGGCCCGTGACGGCTTGGAAGGCATGATCACCACCGTGGACCCGTTTTCAGTGCGGACCTTTGCATGGGCAATATAAAAATCCTGTGATTTTATTTTGAAGGGAATTTTGAATGCAGCAGAGTGCGTCTATTCACACTCCTCAGTGCTGCGTTCACAACACACTTGCATGAGTTTACACACGCACTATTTGTGATAGTTCACTTCATTCCCGACCTTTTTATTATGTTTGTGCACGAAAGCACTGCTGAGTCTGTTAAAAAAGGCTGAAGTTATAAAATGATTGTGTGTTGTATTACTTTGTGTCCTTAAGATGTACTTTGGGGTTTTTAATTGAGTGTTAAAGGGAATATTTCAAACTAGTTTTTTTGTGTTGGCATGTGAGATTCTGTACCATTTCAGGCTCAAACTGCACCATCTTTTCATTAAATCCATTTGAGAAGTTGAACATGTTCTTTGCTTTGGATCTCGGTTCATTCAGGGGTGATGGTGCAGCCAGACCAGTAGAACCAGTGCCCCAGACCACATGCATGTTCTTAGTGGCTAGTTATGTCCTTCTCAACTGTGACAAAAAAAGCTTTGAACAAAGTTAATATAACAACGATTGTTTGATCTTTGTCTTTGTTATTTTCTTCTGTTTTAAGTTTGATCTTTGATAGAGTAATGTGGGTTTATATATATATATATATATATATACATGTGTATATATATATACATATATATATACACATGTATATAAATGCATGTACAATATTGTTACACTTGAATAAACAATACAAAGACAGTTATTTAACAATATGTTCGGTAGTAGTTAAATTTATACAGTGTTACAGTTACAACCGGCCCTTTGAGGGCGACCATGATGCTGAAGTGGCCAGTGGTGAAAATGAGTTTGACACCCCTGATCTAGAACCAGCTGGAGCTCTTCATCGAGACCCGGTCCACTACCTGATGGACCGGCAGCTCCTTCACTGGTTAACTGACACATTAGAGCGTTGTTTGGGAGGCGTAGGGATACGCTGCTGTTAGTTAGTGCCGAGGCCGGGTCACGAACCGGCTCGCTCCTTAATTACATTTTAGATTCATGTCCCAGTCGGAGCTCAGCCGCTCACCTCGGCTCCTCCCCTCCTCAGGGTTTCACCTTGGGGAAGATGAATATCAATACTCACGAATAGATGCCAACTTTTAATTATGATTATGTTTTTAATTTAGAGGAAGTTAAGGAACTGAGAGGCAAGAAAATCTGAGGGAAACCCGAAGGAACAAGGGACCCTAATGGGTTCCACTTAGAATGAGATAGGAGGAGGAGGAGGAGGAGGTAGAGGAGGAGGAGGAAGAGGAGGAAGAGGAGGAGGTAGAGGAGGAGGAACAGGAGGAGGAGGACGAAGAGGAGGAGAACGAGGAAGAGGAAGAGGATAAGGTAGAGGAGGAGGAGGAGGAGGAGGAGGAGGTAGAGGAGGAGGAGGAGGAGGAAGAGGAGGAGGTAGAGGAGGAGGAAGAGGACTGATCTCTGCTGGATCTGGGTCAGTCCACGGTGGACTGGTCTCTGATGGAGTCTGAAGGAGGTTCTGGTGAACCTGCATGATGTCATCTGGTTTCACCAGAATCCGACCCGGTGGCTCCGATGAGGATCTTTAAGAAGAACTCTCTAGAGGGTCTGTTTACTGATGGAGGTCTATAGAGGACCAGGACTAGGCTGAGGTCTGTAGAGGACCAGGACTACACTTAGGTCTATAGAGGACCAGAACTAGACTGAGGTCTATAGAGGACCAGGACTACACTGAGGTCTATAGAGGACCAGAACTAGACTGAGGTCTATAGAGGACCAGGACTACACTGAGGTCTATAGAGGACCAGGACTACACTGAGGTCTATAGAGGACCAGGACTACACTGAGGTCTATAGAGGACCAGGACTACACTGAGGTCTATAGAGGACCAGGACTACACTGAGGTCTATAGAGGACCAGGACTACACTGAGGTCTATAGAGGACCAGGACTACACTAAGGTCTATAGAGGACCAGGACTACACTGAGGTCTATAGAGGACCAGGACTACACTGAGGTCTATAGAGGACCAGGACTACACTGAGGTCTATAGAGGACCAGGACTACACTGAGGTCTATAGAGGACCAGGACTACACTGAGGTCTATAGAGGACCAGGACTACACTAAGGTCTATAGAGGACCAGGACTACACTGAGGTCTATAGAGGACCAGGACTACACTGAGGTCTATAGAGGACCAGGACTACACTGAGGTCTATAGAGGACCAGGACTACACTGAGGTCTATAGAGGACCAGGACTACACTGGAGGGTCTCTCCCATTAAAGCAGAAACCTGGTCTGTTACTGATTTATACAGAAACAGAGTAAATAAATACTTCCTTTATGTATTTTCTCTGTTTTCTCCTAAACTATAAAGTTTGGAAGTCTCAAGACTCAAGTCTGTGTGTGTGTGTGGTCTGTGTGTGTGTGTGTGTGTGTGTTCTGGTTATGGATGGGCCCGCCGGCTGCCGGTGAGTTGAGTTATGGTTCAGTCTGTGACCTGCAGGTCTCACTGAGCTCTGATCAGGATGATGCAGCATTATGCAAAACACATTAATACTGCAGGCGACTGGAGGCAGCACAATAAATACTCATAAATACTCATAAACACCAATAAACACAACTGTTGAGCGTGTTACAGGTGAGGACCTTTGATGAAGTAAAGTAACTGAAGCTCAGTTACTTTGAACCCAACGTCTTCACATCCATCACTTCCTCTTTTAGAAGACATGCAGCGACCTGCAGACCTGAGGACACGTGTGCACAATATCAGCTCATATTAATACAAGAAGAATACAGAATATCAGAAGTGTACTTCATGTTAATCGTTCCAATAGTTCTTCAGACCTAAATGACCTAATGACCTGATGGTGGCGCTAGAGGAGAAAACTGGGGATCAAAGTCTGATGGTTCGTCCTCTGAGGACCAAGCATTTCATTCAACAACACAAATGTTAGCTGTTCACTAGCCTGAGGCTTTCACATCGTAGCATAGCAATATATATATATACATTAATATAGCATAGCGATATATATATTAATATATATATATTAATATTAATATAGCATAGCGATAGCATTGCTTTGACACTAACGCTCGTTTCCTCCTTGTCTCTCCACCTTGTGCATTCAATTTCCTCCTCTCCTTCTCATTAATCACATCATCCTCTCTTCCGTCCTTCCCTCCCCACCCTCTCTTTTCTCTCCCTCCTCTCTGCTTCTTTCCATTTCACCTTGTGCTCTTTACCTCTTTGCATCCCCCCCCCCCCCCCCTCTCTCAGGTGAGAAGTGTCGGAGCTTCATTGATCTCGCCCCGGCGTCGGAGAGAGGTGAGTAATGACCGTCATTAGGCGTCGTCGCCGCTCCCCACCTGTTCGTTAGGCCCAGAGAAAACCATGGAAAAAACATATAAAAAAAAAATATCTATATCTATATATCTCTATATATGTTCTCATCTGAGTTCAGCTCAACCTGCTGTAGTTTAATATGAACACAACGTTTTTCTGAGGAATCTGTTGTTTTGGACGCGTCCTTTAAAGTAAATTATTCGAGGCCGTTAATGACTTCTGAGCATCAGCTCCAAAACAAGGAAGGACAGTTTAAATTTAAAGTGAGAAGACGAACGATTTCCAAGACAGATTGTGGTCCGAGTGTCAGGGCTGGTATTTGTCAAGCAAATGTAAAAAAAAAACGAAAAAAAAGGAGTTAATTTTAGCAACAAGTCCTCCAAATGAAACTCGTTCGTAGCTGCCCTTCAGAATGACTCGGCCGGATGACATCATCTGTCTGTCCTCAAAACAGGATGTGACAACGCTCGGGTTCAGGTGGGGAGACGATGCGACCTTTAAGCACCGTTTGTTGTCGTTACATTTTGTATGTATTGTTACCGTTGCAACCGAGCTTTCTGTGAGTGATGTGAACTTCATGGTGGCCCAACAGGACGAGTCAGAGCATTACCAAAGTCAGATGGGTTCGTCTTCCCAGAAACATGAATGATTGCTAATGCTTTAATGCTATAATGCTACACTGGTTACAGATGACAGCAGGTTAGGGTCCGGCATCAGCGCTAAGGTCTAAGGCCTAAGGTCTAAGGTCTAGGGTCTAAGGTCTAAGGCCTAAGGCAGGGGTGGGCAAACTTTTTGGCTCAGGGGCCACATTGACTTTTAAAATTTGACAGACGGGCCGGGCCAGTATCAGATGGATAGAGAGTGTTTGTGTGAACCAATATAAATTATAAGTAAAAGCCAATAACTAAAAAGTAAAGAGAACTTACATTACTTACTAACGAATATAACTTAAATGACTCAGCTTTTTTGTTTAACTTGCTGGCTAAGTCTTCGTCAATTAGTTCTACACGCCGAGTCACTGTCTTGCGTGATAAACTACATTTTTCGAATTTGTTTTTGCTCTCTGGACACAAGAGACCTGCTGTCTCTGCCATGCATTCTTTCAAAAACTCCCCTTCAGAGAAAGGCTTGCTGGCTTTTGCTAATTTAAATGCTAGCAAATAACTTGCCTTGGTGCTTAATACTTGACTAGCAGTTTGTCTAAAAAAAGCCCCCTGTTGCAGAGGGGCTCAATGCAGGAAGCTGGCAGGAGGCTGGCAGGCAGAACCCTATATGTCACATGAGTCCCGTGGGTCTGATGTGCGTTCGTTATGCCGTATAAAACGGACCATGTCTCCGTGGCGCGCTTGCCTGTGGGGGAGGGGTGGAGGTGAGCAGACAGCAGCAGCTGGACTCGCAGCCTGATGCGCTGCAGAAAGCACGGCACGTAAAGACCGCTGTAACGCTTCTCCGTTCCCGACTTGAGTTAAGAAACATCGATGCTGGTCTTTTGCCGTCATCGTGCTTCGGGAAACTCAAGTCGGGAACGGAGAAGCGTTACAGCGGTCTTTACTATCATTTATAATTCATAATACTCGGCGGGCCGGATCAAAACGCCCAACGGGCCGGATTCGGCCCGCGGGCCGTAGTTTGCCCACCCTTGGCCTAAGGTCTAAGGTCTAAGGTCTAAGGTCTAAGGTCTAAGGTCTAAGGTCTAAGGCCTAAGGTCTAAGGCCTAAGGTCTAAGGTCTAAGGTCTAAGGTCTAAGGTCTAAGGCCTAAGGTCTAAGGTCTAAGGTCTAAGGTCTAAGGTCTAAGGTCTAAGGTCTAAGGTCTAAGGCCTAAGGTCTAAGGTCTAAGGCCTAAGGTCTAAGGTCTAAGGTCTAAGGCCTAAGGTCTAAGGTCTAAGGTCTAAGATCTAAGGTCTAAGGTCTAAGGTCTAAGGCCTAAGGTCTAAGGTCTAAGGCCTAAGGTCTAAGGTCTAAGGTCTAAGGTCTAAGGTCTAAGGTCTAAGGTCTAAGGTCTAAGGTCTAAGGTCTAAGGCCTAAGGTCTAAGGTCTAAGGTCTAAGGTCTAAGGCCTAAGGCCTAAGGTCTAAGGCCTAAGGCCTAAGGCCTAAGGTCTAAGGTCTAAGGCCTAAGGTCTAAGGTCTAAGGCCTAAGGTCTAAGGTCTAAGGTCTAAGGCCTAAGGTCTAAGGTCTAAGGTCTAAGGCCTAAGGTCTAAGGTCTAAGGTCTAAGGTCTAAGGCAGGGGTGGGCAATTAATTTTTACCGGGGGCCGCATGAGCAACCCGAGCACTGCTGGAGGGCCACATCGACAATATTTCAATTAAATTCTGCTCAATATTACTTTTGATATACCGTAAGATAAATAATAATAATAATTTAATTTAACCTAACTTAACTTTATACAAAAGCAGATTGCTTTTGATGGTTTTATTTAAACTCTTAATCCTTAAATATGTATATTATAATATGTGAAATTGAAATAAGAAAACAAAAACAATCATTGAATCACTGCAATTTATTTTTAACTTGTTCACACTTTAACTTTGTTCCACAAACAAGGAAAAACAACAAACAACTTAACAAGTTTATAGAAATACTGCAATACAACAAACAATAGCTTGTTATGTTTTCCACCTCATTTTACCTCTGTGAACAAGTCATTACCTGTGGTTGTCCCTTTAATTGACCGCATGGCTGCCAGCTCCTCCGTGATTTGAAAGTCTGCAGTTATCCCACGTAAGAAGATGAGCAGCTGGGCGGTGTCACGTACATCGCAGCTCTCATCCAAAGCCAGAGAAAAACAGTCAAAGTCGGCCACTCTGTCCTTTAGCTGAAGCTCCAAGTTTCCAGCGATGGCCTCAACCCGCCTCGATACAGTGCGTCGGGAGTGACACGTTCTCAAATGCGCCCTTCTTCTCCGGGCATATCAGCGCAACAGAGTCCAATAAGCACTCCTTAATAAACTCTCCGTCAGAAAACGCCTTAGTTTTTCTGGCGATTTTGTGAGAAATGACGAAACTTGTCCTGACGGCTGCATCTCTGGGGGTGTGAAGTTTGGTAAAAAGTCCTTGTTGGGTTTGCAGTTTTACCATCAACGCATCAGCCTCCCTTGCGTGCTCTTCTTCAGACAGATTCCGGTATTTATCCTCGTGCTTCGTCGTGTAGTGGCGATTCAAATTATAATCTTTAAACACAGCAACCTGTGTACCACAAATTAAGCACACGGCTTTACCTTTAATTTCTGTAAAGAAATACTTGGCAGTCCATGTCTTGTTGAAAACACGGCATTCGTCATCAACTTTTCTTTTTTTAGTGTGAGCAGACATCTCGGGGGTAACCGGGCATCACTTGTCGCTGTGCACCTTCACTCACAGGTTACGCACGGATATACGTCCATAAATAACACCTTTCAAAACAAAAGCAGCACCGTTGTAATGCACACTCGACATAGATATTTTTTTAATTTATTTTGTAATTTATGATTGGCCTCACGCGGGCCGGACAGGGACGCACAAAGGGCCGGATGTGGCCCGCGGGCCGTAAGATGCCCAGGTCTGGTCTAAGGCCTAAGGTCTAAGGTCTAAGGTCTAAGGTCTAAGGCCTAAGGTCTAAGGTCTAAGGTATAAGGCCTAAGGTCTAAGGTATAAGGCCTAAGGTCTAAGGTCTAAGGTCTAAGGTCTAAGGTCTAAGGTCTAAGGCCTAAGGTCTAAGGTCTAAGGTATAAGGCCTAAGGTCTAAGGTATAAGGCCTAAGGTCTAAGGTCTAAGGTCTAAGGTCTAAGGTATAAGGCCTAAGGTCTAAGGTATAAGGCCTAAGGTCTAATGTATAAGGCCTAAGGTCTAAGGTCTAAGGCCTCAGACCTTAGTACTCGGTTGGTTCTGCAGCCCTCGTACTCGGTTGGTTCTGCAGGTGGGACCAGGATCCGACCTCGATCTGACCTGAACTCAAAGCGTACTCTGCAGGCTTTAGCCAGGTGCGCCGTTTCATCCTGGGATGAAGGAGGCTGATAATTGGGCCGATGGGATTTGTTTTCAGGACCGTCTTCCCGTTTTCAGAGCGAATATATTCCCACTTAATCTCTGTTTCCGCCATCGAGGCCCCCGGCGCTCCGATCGCCTTCATTAAGATTTGATTGACGGAGGGGACGGAGGGAAAGTGACATATATGAATTGATATGAAACAAGCTCAGTCTTCTCCGGTGTGTTGTCAGTTTTGATTTATGGAAGTTATAAGAACCTGAAGCCCGAACGTTCGCATACGTTTTAAGCCAATTTCCCAAAGTTGTCACAAGGAAAACCCTTTGTTTCCATGGAGAAGGGAGCATCAGGCGATACACGGCGGTCTGGTTTTTAATCAGAAAGGCAATTTACTTTTTTTTTTTCAACCAAAACAAATCTGCATTTTTATTTTATAGGTGTTCTTCTTTATTGCAACATATTTTTTGTCATCATTAATGTTTTAAGGAAGTGTTTGCTTTGCCTTTATTACTTCTTCTCTTTATTTGTTTTTTAATAGGATCCCTTATGCAGAACAGACAGAATAATGTTGGATAATGAGAGAACATCCAGATTCCTCCTAACTGCAGATGAGAGCAGGTTTCTTTTCAACAGCACTGTGTTTCTATCCTGCAGCTCGTAAAAGGAATATTAGAGCGTCCAGAAGAAAGGGAATACTTGCTGCATGTGGGCGTAGCCCCTAATTTGCCGTTTCATGCAGAGCAGGTAGTTAATAATGAAAGTTGTGCGATGGTTTCGTCTGTTAATGCCATCTGGAGGGAAGAGGATATGATGTATGGAGCGGGGCGACCTTGCCGCTCTCACAAGGATACGATATGTTAATCTGCCTTCCTTTGAGCCCTGACACGCTCGCTGTGTGTTTCATAACACACAGCTGCTGCGCACTCACATCCAAGTTCCTTCCTAATGAAAACTTCAACAAATAAACAAACAAGAAAATCCAATTTGATTAGGAGGAAATGCTCCAGAGCGCAGCAGCACTCGACCCACCCGACAAACGCAGGACTGGACACCAGCCAAACTACGTTTTCTGAGTATTTAAGATTTTACTTATCATGTATTAACGGCTCCATCTCTGTCTTCACTGCAGTATGCAACTCTATATGTGTGTTACATATTTTGTGTTATGGCTGGAAGCAAACACAATTTTTAACCTGATTAAATATTTGTATTATGATTTACCTATGGTAAGAGTGGTAGCAAACCAGTACCCTCCCAACACAGAGCGGCACGATAAACCAATGGCAGTCCATCTCTCTTTTAGCTCTGTTTTTGTTGTTGTTCATAACAGCCTTGTATTATGGTCCAATAACGCACAATGCAATGAGTCACGAGAAACAAAACTAACTGTAACTGTTGAAATAATAACATGTTACATTAACAATGTAACGTAACAACTGGAAAACTGTAACAGCGTAACTAGCATAAATAAACAGTTGTGTATTTTCTGACATAACGCCTGTAACAATGTGTAACAACGTAACCGCCACAAATGATAAACCAACGTGTCGTAAAAAGTGTCGTAACAACATGTCATAACAATGTGTCGTTATGTGTCGTAACAATGTGTCATTACAATGTGTAACAACGTAACTAGCACAAAGGATAAACAACCGCGCCGTTACAACGCGTCGTTACAACGCGCCGTTACAACGCGCCGTTACTTGACTAGCGTAAAAACATTCCTGCTTGTTTTGTCAAACAAAAGGAAGAAATGGCATAAAGTTACGTTTTATCATCTTTTTTTTTAAAATATCTGTATCAATACAACAGCTGTGAGAGAATAAATGTTGACTGAAGACATACTAGAGATCACAGGATCGAGGGTTTCACTCACCTCACCGGTAATGAAAACAAACACCACAATAGAAGATAACTCCTCAAAAATAACTCAATTAAAACCAGTATGACATTAAATCATCATGTATTAAACTCTGCATGAATTAGTTTCTCTATTATTTAATTTAGAGCTAATACGATTAAATAATTAGTCAGCAACTGATTAATGGCTTAAAGTTTCCTCTTTTAATTCATCACAAGCTGTGAGTTTGTATATCTGTGGTGGAGATTAAGACGGCTTCAGTTTGAGCCCCAAACTTTTTCAAACTTAATTATTTAATTGATTACTCCGGAAATAAATGGAAATATTAAGCAGGAGTGACATCGCCGCAATCATTAGTTGGATGCCTAATTTTATTCACTAGAACTTATTAAAATTACTCTGCTGATTTTAATTTGACATCATAAATCCAACATTTAATCAATTAATCAGTAATCTTGTCTAAATTTGCGTTCTCGACATGAAAATGTTTTGAGAAAACCCAAAAAGATTCATACGCATATAAGACAGAAAACGGTTGATACGGGAAACACTGATGAAAACACACACACACACACACACACACACACACACACACACACACACACACAGTAATTAAAGTTGTAATTATAAGAGGCTCGGTCTGACGAGCTCCTTCCTGTTATCAGCTCCTATTTGCTGTTTAATGAAGTCCCACTCGGCCTCGTCTGCTGATACATATTCAATAAGCTCAATATTGTTGCATTGTGAGTTTCCCTTAAGGCATTTCACAAAACCAGGGAATTGGTTTGCAGCGACTGGCTGGAAATTAAATGTATTGATTCAGAGAGATTCTTTATTGAGACTCAACAGTTTCTCCTTCAGAGGATCCGAGCCGCCGCCACTCTTCACCTCGATGTCGTGAAGTGGTTCGTGCTGCTTTTACCGCTGATTATCAAAATTATGAATCAGTTACATGGTTGATTGCTTCTGATTGGACGCCATTTCCTCGGCATTTACAAGTGTTATTGTTGTTTCACCTCTTTGCAATGTTTTACACAACCTGAAGCTGCACGAGGCTGGAACCTCACGAGGATATTCTCTAAATCATATCTTTCCCATATCCTTTCCTGCTTTCGTCATCCTAACATTATATTCCGTTATGACACTCAATACTACACAAAGCACCCTGAATATAGAAGTAAGCCTAGAGAGACGTGATGAATTTTGTCTGCTCAGGGATCCTGTAGCTCCCTGAAACCTCGGCGTGGTGGTCGCAGAGAGCCGATAATCCCGTTTTAATTATTAAATTGAAAGCGTCGCGGCCTCAGACATGACGATCGTCTCAGACTGGATCCCGAGGCTTTCAGGACGGCTCCTCTGCTTTATAAGTGTTCGCCAACGTGTTCCTCGTGCTGCGTAACGTCCCTGAGTGACCAGAGGGCGTGTCGGGGATATCAAACGCACCCTCTCCCCCGCCCCCCCCCAATCGGAAACGAAGGCTTCACCTTGTGTTGAGCTCAGAGAAGATGACTCATCAGTCTCATCAGGACCAAACGGAGGGAGAGTCCAACGTCCTCGCTTTGTGCCGGAGGACAAACATGCAACAAAAGTAGGAAATTGAATATCCACTTTCTTTTTATGAAAGCATGAAAGCACCAGGAGAGAAGGTCGACCCGGACATCGTGTTGAGAAGTTAGACTAAGAAAGTCTTGTAGAGCACAAGATGTACAGTGATACAACTCTACAGGTACTGATACCACACCATGAATATACATAATCTGTAATATTTACAGTACATTAATGTGTATGTTGCATTTGAACCGCTGTATCTCCTGTTGTCTGGTTTAATCTCCATCAATGCCTCATGTTCTATGAGATCGTCACAGGTTCGTATCTCTAAAAGAACAAACAGTCTGTTTGTTCCCCAGCTGATCCAAGAAGCTTTTAAAGAGTTTGTTTTAAGGTTTTTAAGATGCTCGTGTGCAGACTTTGTAAATTTAGTTAAAGTTGAATCTGAAAGACTGATATTGTTTGGTGCAATAAACGGGTAAACGTGCATGTCGTCTGCATAATTGTGACACTTGATTTTCGAGTATTTTTGTCAAATGGAAGCAGGTAAATGTTGCATACGAGAGTTGATCATTTGTAAACATCTTCACTGGAAACTCTTTGCAGGAACAACTTCTGGAGACCTTGAGTGATTATTTGGAAACCAGGTTGACTCGGGTCCCGGGTCGGGTCTTGGTTC
This sequence comes from Cottus gobio, assembly GCA_023566465.1. NCBI lineage: Eukaryota > Metazoa > Chordata > Actinopteri > Perciformes > Cottidae > Cottus > Cottus gobio. Next base: position 1,319,125 of record CM042232.1, read on the forward strand.
AAGTCCCTGTACTTTTATTTACTCCCACAACCGGACAGCAGCTGTACGGTTTATAGCCAGAATCCCTTCAAACAGTTTAAGCTGTTAGAACTTCAAGAAGAAGAAGAAGAAGAAGAAGAAGAAGAAGAAGAAGACGCGTTGTCATTTGACATCTGATCTCCTGCTAGAATCCAGAACTCTGTTAATGTTACACATGTTTTATTTAAGAGGTCGACACTCTGACGCACTGAGTCGTGTTTTGTTAAACGATAAAAGGACTTTTGTCGTATAATAAGTTGTATTCAGATGAGCCAGTTCCTTCTGTGACTGAACGACCTCGTTCTGTCTCACCCGGGATCCGGATCCTGTTCCCGTCTGGAGTCTCTCGGCTCCTCCTGAGAGCCGAGTGGAAACCTGAACCTCCAGAGTCCAGCAGCTCCTTCGACACAACTTTGTTTCTCTCTTTGTGAACTTCTGTTGAGAGAAGAAGGGAAAATGTAGTCGGAACAGAAGGAGCGCTTTCCCACAAGTCATTGCTGCATTCGGTTGGATGTTCCGGACGTAAAGTTTTCATTTGAATGTTTTCAGTCGTAATGAACATGTGTGTGTGTGTGTGTGTGTGTGTGTGTGTGTGTGTGCGCGCTGCAGGTGTGCTCTGGCTGTCCGTGGTGTCCGAGGTGCTCTACATCCTGCTTCTGGTGGTCGGCTTCAGCCTGATGTGTCTCGAGCTCTTCCACTCCAGCAACGTCATCGACGGGCTCAAACTCAACGCCTTCGCCGCCGTCTTCACCGTGCTGTCCGGTAAGGAGACGCTTTAAGTCACGCAAAGAGCTTTAAGACACGCTAAGATCTTTAAGACACGCAAAGAGCTTCAAGACACACAAAGAGCTTTAAGACACGCTAAGAGCTTTAAGACACGCAAAGAGCTTTAAGACACGCTAAGAGCTTTAAGACACACAAAGAGCTTTAAGACACGCTAAGAGCTTTAAGACACGCAAAGATCTTTAAGACACGCAAAGAGCTTTAAGACACACAAAGAGCTTTAAGACACGCTAAGAGCTTTAAGACACGCAAAGATCTTTAAGACACGCAAAGAGCTTTAAGACACACAAAGAGCTTTAAGACACGCTAAGATCTTTAAGACACGCAAAGAGCTTTGAGACACACAAAGAGCTTTAAGACACGCTAAGAGCTTTAAGACACGCAAAGAGCTTTAAGACACGCAAAGAGCTTTAAGTCATGCAAAGAGCTTTAAGTCACGCATGCACACACAAAGAGCTTTAAGTCACGCATGCACACACAAAGAGCTTTAAGTCACGCATGCACACACAAAGAGCTTTAAGTCACGCATGCACACACAAAGAGCTTTAAGTCACGCATGCACACACAAAGAGCTTTAAGTCATGCATGCACACACACAAAGAAGAGAGTATTTGTGGAGCGGGGCGAGGAAGACGCTCAGAAGTGTCCTTAAGCGTCATTAGGATGAAGAGGGAGGATGAGGAGGGAGACGACCCGGGTCAGGAGGTTATCCCCTGGAAGCCTCTCGCTGGAAGGATTGCAGGACTTTTCTCCCAAATGTTAAACCTCTTACACAAGAAGTTGGCTGCTCTCCTCTTGGTGCTCTTCCTCCTCCTCCTCTTCCTCTTCAGGCTTCTTCGCTGATTGTTTGTAAAGCGTCGCTGACCTCTGAAGCCGTGAAGATGATTGTTCTGTAGCGTCACTTCACAGGAAGCTGATTAAAGCCTTTAAGATCAAATAAGATCCATCTTTATTAAATCCTGGAGGAATAACAGAATAATAAAAAAACAATACTGTAAAAAGATATTAACATATATATAAACAACAGTAACCACTAACAGTAAACATGTATATATAAAGAGGTAATTACTGGACTTCTAAAATATTGGCCATAAATTACAATTATAACCAAAATAATTACAACTGTAATCATGTTGACATGTTGAAGGATTGTGTAGTGGATCACAGTCCTGATTTAGTTTGTGATATTGAGAATTATCTACAAAAAAAATTACAATTTCTTTGATGAGTGACGTTAACATAATTACCATAAAATAATGAGATAAAGTTGAGCCTTTTCTGATCCCCTCAGGGGAATGTTGTTATTGTTGCAGCAGCACAAGGACATACATAAGTACAGATACATCCAGAAAGTCCACATTATACGTATAAAAATAAACTATTTAAGAGCAATGAAAGATAATGATACTTAGTGTTTGTCTCTAAATAATAAATATTGTGTATGTAATGTAATAAAAACAGTACAACAATCAAATCAGTTTAAACACAATCACAGTACAACGTTTTCTCCAGACTGCAACTAACATATTGAATAAAATGTGAAATAAATAATCAATACATAAATATTACAGCAGTACGTTAGTGCTTCTTATAACATAACATGTGCAATGAATTACAGGTGGATGGATCATATTAATGTGTCATGAACCATGAGTGAGTTATGGATGTGGCCCTGAGGGACCAAGCAGCATCACTCGTTGTGGTGATGGAAGTCTTTTATGACCCACAACAGGATGTGAGAGTTCACATTTGAAGGTGCGTTCAGGGCCACGTAGTATCTCAAACTTTGCTGCCTGTCAGGACGCTCAGGAGGAGAAAGACGCTGACGACCGAGATCAGTGCAGACAGAGGATTTAACATGATATAGTAAAATAGAGAATCGTGTGTGTGTGTGTGTGTGTGTGTGTGTGTGTGTGAGTGTGTGTGCACCTCTGTGTCTGTCCACGGCAGGGCAACCCCTCGAGTGAAGCCGATGCGGAAGTGTCTTAAAACCGTAATTCTCTAGTGACCAGAAGGGAGCGACTCCTCTGGTTGTATAGAAGTCTATGCTTCATGTGTTAAAGCTGCATTCTCTCTCCTGACCACCAGGGGGCGACTCCTCTGGTTGTATAGAAGTCTATGCTTCATGTGTTAAAGCTGCATTCTCTCTCCTGACCACCATGGGGCGACTCCTCTGGTTGTATAGAAGTATATGCTTCATGTGTTAAAGCTGCATTCTCTCTCCTGACCACCAGGGGGCGACTCCTCTGGTTGTATAGAAGTCTATGCTTCATGTGTTAAAGCTGCATTCTCTCTCCTGACCACCAGGGGGCGACTCCTCTGGTTGTATAGAAGTCTATGCTTCATATGTTAAAGCTGCATTCTCTCTCCTGACCACCAGGGGGCGACTCCTCTGGTTGTATAGAAGTCTATATAAATGACTCTACTTCTCTCTTGATGTATTCCCTCAGTAAACATTGTAAACATGAGTTTATGTCTCAATCTCTAGTTTCAAGTCTTCTTCAATACAGCATGATGTTCATTTAGTAAATTATGCTCATTTAGAGTCAAACAGACCATAAAGCAGGGGATGCTTTAGGGGGCGGGGCTACAAGGTGATTGACAGGTCTTTACCAGAGCCGCTTGATTGACAGGCAGATTGTTTCTGAGCAGTCAACAGGCCATTGACCATATTTGGATGTGTATCGTATATGCAGTGGTCGTTGCAAGCAAAAATGTATCCAAACATTGAGTGAAGCAGGTGAATGACCTTGTGCACTTAGTGGCATGTGATACACGTGCACACACACTCTCACACACACACTCACAGACACACATTTCTATGAAATCTCTGTCAGGGTGTTAAGGCCGAAGAGAAACGATGCTCTCTTCACGTTGAACCTTAAATCAGAGGTTTTATTAACTGTGGCATGATGCTACACATGCACACACATACACACACACACACACACACGCACACACACACACACACACACACACACACACACACACACACACACACACACACACACACACACACACACTCTCTCAGTGATGTATAACCTCTACATTAATGTCATTCCCTCATTTTCTCATTTACATTGTGTTGATTTGCTGTATGTTTATGAAGGATTGTGACCCTGTTTCTAATTGATCGGGTGTCTCACGTTAAATCAATTGACTAATTATTACAGTTACATTTACCTTCTGATTTATCACTGACAATATGTTGAGATGTGACTTAGAGGTGGAGTGATCTACTGCCGTTGGGTTAATGGTAATCGACCCGTGGCTAAGCCCCGCCCCCCACGCTGTCACTGACTAAACTCCCTGAAGAAATATTTTCTGGTATTTTCGTGCATTCATTCAGTTTAACTTCACTACCGAGTGAGTTCTGAACAGGAAGTGAACATATTTAGCAGAGGAGCGACCTGTCAATCACCTTGTAGCACCGCCCTTGGATTTTGTTTGACATGAAAACATTTTGCCTATAATGATGTGTGTGTGTGTGTGTGTGTGTGTGTGTGTGTTGCAGGTCTTCTGGGTATGGTGGCCCACATGATGTACACTCAGGTGTTCCAGATCACAGTCAGTCTGGGTCCTGAAGACTGGAGGCCTCACAGCTGGGACTACGGCTGGTCCTTCTGGTCAGTCTCACACACACACACACACACACACACACACACACACACACACACACACACACACACACACACACACACACACACACACACACACACACACACACACACACACACACACACACTTCATTTAAATCAACCCTATTGTGTTGAAAGGTCTCTGATTGTTCACTTGTTATAAAATGTCAGAATAAAATCCGCCGCCGGTGGATAAACAAGTGAGTCGTCTCTTCGGGGCGTCGGCCTTCTCGCGGTGTGTTCAGGTGCACCGGGAGCTTTTGTTTCTCTGGTAATTATCCAGACAACACAGGAAGCACCTTGACCTCCGGCTCTCGGCTGGAAGGGAAGCGAGCGGCAGCTCACGTCGCTTGTTAGCGGATCAAGGACACGAGGACCTGAACGAGAGGAGAGAGCCGAGCTTTGAGGCTTCTTTACTTTACAGACTTTATATCTCTGCTGATGAAGACCATGCGAGACGGTCAAAGGCTCAGAACAGCTACTAAAGGGACCTTGAGGTGGAAGTGTTACTTGTCCTTTCTGCTGTTTGAGCGTTTAGTAACGTTAATGTTAGCATGTTAGCTAAAATTAGCTACAATAACAAATAAAAGACAACAAAAAACAAGGATTTAATGTGTAGATATTGAAAATTTGAGGAAATTCTTTTCCACAACTTTCACCTAAAGTTACCACTACATAATGCATCATTTGCATATTTAAATAAAACATTTAATACAACTTGTAATACAAATAATCCTCCTCTTAACGTCAGTGATGAAGTGGTGAAGTTTCATGGTGACATCATTCAATTCAATTCAATTCAGTTTATTTTGTATAGCCCAAAATCACAAATACAAATTTGCCTCTAAGGGCTTCACAATCTGTACACATACGACATCCCTGTCCCGGAACCTCACATCGGATCAGGAAAAACTCCCTCTAGAAAACAAGGGGAAGAAACCTGAGGGAGAGCAACAGAGGAGGATCCCTCTCCCCGGATGGACAGAAGCAATAGATGTCATGTGTACAGAATCAGCATAACAGAGTTACAGCACATTCAATGGATGTCACAGAAATTATTCATGAGTAGTAGGCATGGCCACGACCCAGATGACTGTGATCCATGACAGCAGACGGAGGTGAAGATGAAGGGCATCAGCAGGGCCGCCATGGAAGGGAACAGGACCGGCTTCAGACAGCCACGATCCATGGACGCTACATCATGAGGTCATGAGCATTCATAACCTCATTTATATAACTTTACTCTTCATTCCTACATATATTCTGAGGGTTTATGCAGAGGGGTTTCTTCACACATCATTCATAACCTCTTTTATATAACTTTTGTTTTATGGCTTTCTGATTTGCATACAAAGAGATTCCCTCAGTAAAAACTTTCAGCTCTAATACTTCCACATGATGAAACAAGAGTGTTGAACCTCGTTTTCCCTAATGTACAGATTTATGTTCTGGAAATGTATAAAAAATAAGCATATATTTAACAAGATAAAGCCTCAAATGCAAATGTATATTGCCTTTAATGTAAGTTATCAACTGGGGTCGTTTCTGTTCAATGCATTTTCTTTGCGTCTCCCGTTAAAATACGAAAATGAGAATAAAACATGACGACAGAGAGAGAAATGTCTGCAACAAGAAGCTGTTATTAAAAGGAGATTTTCTCTGTCAGTCATTCCCGTGACGGCAGCTCGTTTAAACACCTCGAGGGAGTCGCTCAGGATCGTCAAAGTGGAATAAAATCATCCGGAGCTGAATCTCAAGGCCAAAATTCTCCTTGAGGACGAATAAAAAGCTCTTTCATTTACAGCCTGAGAAGAAACAGCTGACACACGGATCACCTGTATAATAAATCATCAGTCATACTGCGTCATACTGCGTCATACTTCGTGTCGGAAAAGAAAGTCGCCGACTGTTTGAAATAGTTCACTTGTGTCATCGATGATACGCGTTGTGATGCTTTATGATTTATTGTCTTAATGTTATCCTGTTTGACCGAAACAGAAGAGAAAGTTGTTTCTAATTATGATGCATATTTTAGACTCTTTTGGTTACGTCTCTGGGGGACATGAATATCTATCAATATCTATGAATATCTATCAATATTGCAAAGACATTACCTCAAAACCACGAATGCCGACCTCACGTTGGTGTTTGAGGAAGTCAGACGATCACTAAAGTCTTCAGGTTTCATCGTCTGGGGTCCGTGAATGTCTGGAGACCATTTGAACCAATGTATCTCGTAGATGCTGATTCATGCTCTGAGGGACAAGGGTACTTCTTGTGAATCTAACTAATAGTTGCATATATTTATATATCTTCCCTCCCTGTGTTCCCCTCCCACCAGCATGGCCTGGGGCTCCTTCACCTGCTGCATGGCCGCCTCCGTCACCACCCTGAACTCCTACACCAAGACGGTGATCGAGTTCAGACACAAGCGCAAGCTGTTCGAGCAGGGCCTCCGCGAGGAGCAGAACTACCTGGACCAGGAGGCGTTCCACTACTTCCGGGACCGCTCCCTCCAGTCCATCTCCAGCAGCGTGGAGGTCTACCCCGGCCACGGCGGGGCCAGGGCCGGGCTCGTCGTCGGGGGCCCGGTTCCCGGTCCGGGACCGGGTCCTGGTCCATGTCCTGGCCCCGGGCGAGGGAAGATGAGGGGCACGTCGGCCTCCGTGGACCTGGGGGAGAACACGGACTCGCTGGGGGAGGAGCAGTGCTGAGACCCCTGAACGGGTTCTTCCACCGAACACCAGAAGCACAGCAGCCCTTATTTTCTGTTGGAGGAAGATTATTAACTCGAGACGGGAGTCGCTGACATATATTAACCAGACAGATATTTTCTTTATATATTAACTGAAAATTAATATAAAGTGTGAAAAAACTGAATTAAGATCCTTCGTGGACAGAAAGAAGACGTTCTCCAGCATAAGTCCAGGTGCTATGTGTAGTATTTCAGGGTTATCATCAATATAGAGGATTTAAAAATGGCCAGAAGTGGTAATTACAAAATAAATGGGAATTCTGAAGAGTAGCTGCAAAAGTACGATTGTAAACTGGAGACAAATACTTACTGACTGTTTGAATCGTGCTATGCGTTACACATTTATCTGTCAACAGTTTGTCGTAAAACTGTGGAAGTAAAAAAGTGAAATTATAAATCGTACACATTGACGCTGCGATGCCTCACAACGGGTCTCACTCGTTCTTTTGCTTCCTGTCTGAAAAAAGAGTTGCTGGATAACGTTACATTAGGAACATGGCTAAGTTAGCTAGTTAGCGAGCTAGCTAGCTAGCTGCAAAGCCACGGTAGCGTTATAGAGATTTCCCACCAAACTAAATGATACTTTGATGTTTATATTGACAAACATTCGTGGCACAATTCAAACGGGATCAAAATTAATATTTGTCTCTCCGTCGACTATCGTCCAGATTTGTTTGCGAAATAAGTTCCATTAGGGGAAATCAGAGGGGGCGGGACATCTCTCTATATGAGCTGTCTATCATGTAAGGTCCTAATAGGACAGATCACGCTTTGCAAGGTGGTGAAAAGTGTTTTTATCTTGTTATATTTATGGATGTATTGTGCAGTTTAAAACCCCAGAAAGTTAAGAAAGTTGACATGAGGAGCGAGCGTGGAGGAGCTACGATGTGCTACGCATGCTACGCTAAACTTCATGGGAATTGTAATTGTTGTTTAACTTTGTTATGAATCAGGAAGTAGACGTGAACAATGGGTAAACAACAACAACACGGGAACATGTGCCACATTTCAGGAAGAAAGAAAAACAACGCGAGGTTCGAGGACTTCAGCTCGCTGTAAAAACCAGCATCCTGTGGCCATTAGAAGAACTGCAGCTTCTTACTGATGCTTCACAGTCCGGATGGTGTCTCATCTTTTCTCATCTTTTTCTTCCGGTCCTTCAGAACAAACTGATTCAGAGGTGCAGACGAAGGGAAAATACTACACATAGCACTTTTAAACAGGTTGTACAAAGCAAGCCCTATTTATGACGCTGAATGTGAAAACTATAGTGTGAAGAGTTATTATTAAAAACTAAATGTCCTGTTCTTCTTTTTTCAGCTGTGTTGATCCTGTTGGGGAAAACAAAAAAACCTTTCTTCAGTCTTTCATATTTAATTTGAGGCACAGATTAGTCTGCTGCTCTGTTCCTGCTCTTCTAATTCACTTTATGAAGCTGGGAATATTGTCCTCTATTTGACAACCGTTCATGATTTGTTCAGCACATTTTATAATACACATAATTACAGTTGTGGTGAAGGGACGACATCTACACAACTCACCGGGCCTCGGGAGACAACTCCCTCCAAAAGAAGCCCTGTGAAGTCTAAACAGGCTCATTTATATTTGGTGTTTTTCTCTGTATGCGTCTAACACAAGTGTCGATGCATTTTCCCTCCTCGTGAAATATTTGAAGTACGTTTCAAGTGGAACCTCGGTGTGACCCTGGACAGTCAACTCTCCCTGACTGCCAACATTACCGCAACAACTCGTTCCTGTAGATTCATGCTGCACAACATCAGGAGAATACGTCCACTTCTCACCCAGAAGGCAGCACAGGTTCTCGTCCAGGCTCTGGTCATCTCGCGTCTAGACTACTGTAACTCCCTCCTGGCGGGTCTACCTGCTGGTGCCATCCGACCTTTGCAGCTCATCCAGAATGCAGCAGCTCGACTGGTCTTTAACCTGAAATTCACCCACACTACTCCGCTCCTCCGCGACCTTCACTGGTTACCGGTGGCCGCCCGCATCCGCTTCAAAACATTGGTACTGGCGTACCGGGCTACGAACAGATCTGGTCCAGTCTACATCCAGGACATGGTAAAACCTTACACCCCAACTCGTGCGCTCCGCTCGGCTTCTGCCAATCGGCTTGTAGCTCCGTCACTGCGAGCTAAACACTCAACAAAGTCTCGACTGTTCTCTGTCCTGGCTCCTCGATGGTGGAATGAGCTCCCCATTGACATCAGAACAGCAGAAAGTCTCTACATCTTCCATCACAAACTAAAAACATATCTTTTCCGACTATACCTTGGACTGAAGGACTGAAGGACTGAAGGACTAAAGGACTAAAGGACTAAAGGACTAAAGGACTGAAGGACTAAAGGACTAAAGGACTAAAGGACTAAAGGACTAAAGGACTAAAGGACTAAAGGACTAAAGGACTAAAGGACTGAAGGACTGAAGGACTGAAGGACTGAAGGACTGAAGGACTGAAGGACTAAAGGACTAAAGGACTAAAGGACTAAAGGACTAAAGGACTAAAGGACTAAAGGACTAAAGGACTAAAGGACTAAAGGACTAAAGGACTGAAGGACTGAAGGACTGAAGGACTGAAGGACTGAAGGACTGAAGGACTGAAGGACTAAAGGACTAAAGGACTAAAGGACTAAAGGACTAAAGGACTAAAGGACTAAAGGACTAAAGGACTAAAGGACTAAAGGACTAAAGGACTAAAGGACTGAAGGACTAAAGGACTAAAGGACTGAAGGACTGAAGGAGAGCGCTGGACTGAACACGTTAAGGTGTTATTACACCATGACGGAGACATCGAACCTTCTTTTCCTTTCTGTTCATTGGGTCATGTGACTTGTCGCTGGAGAGCCAGATGTACTCTTTAAATCTGTATGGTCTCTAGTCCTGATGCAGATCTTAGTGGGTCCTACAGTCAGGTGTTTGTCTCTAGTCCTGATGCAGGTCTTAGTGGCTCCTATAGTCACATGTTTGTCTCTAGTCCTGATGCAGGTCTTAGTGGCTCCTATAGTCACATGTTGGTCTCTAGTCCTGATGCAGGTCTTAGTGGCTCCTATAGTCACATGTTTGTCTCTAGTCCTGATGCAGGTCTTAGTGGCTCCTATAGTCACATGTTGGTCTCTAGTCCTGATGCAGGTCTTAGTGGCTCCTATAGTCACATGTTTGTCTCTAGTCCTGATGCAGGTCTTAGTGGCTCCTATAGTCACATGTTGGTCTCTAGTCCTGATGCAGGTCTTAGTGGCTCCTATAGTCATGGATCTCAGTGTTCCAGCCTTTTCTCTCGTTAGTGAGAGCTTTAAAGTAAAAGAGCTTTAAGATGAGAATAACGTTCTTGTTTCAGCCACATTGTCTTTATTTGTCTTCGTATATATTCATGCAGTAGTTTGATGGTTTTATGAAAATGGCTTCAGGCCAATATTGACCCGCTGCACCGTGAAGTATATCCTGAGCACCAAGCAGAATATGAAGCCTGCGCCCTTCAGGCTCTTCCATGAAACACATTTCATGCTGACAGCTCCTCGTGCTGGCTGTGGGTCATACGTTATTTTGAGGGGAGGGGGGGTCACACCCATGACTGACAGCTCCATCACCCAGAGGGTCAGAGGTCAACGCTGCCCGAGAGGCAGCGCTCCACCGGCACGCCGTCCTCAGGGAGGCTGCGGGAACCGTTGACCTCCGACCTCCACGGGACGGACCGCATAATGTTGTGTGTGAGTCCCACGAGAGGGGGGGGGGGGTGGCACACAAATCCAACAGAGACCGAACTTCATAAAAGGAAAAAGCTGAAAGTCTCTGTTGGCGGCCGATAGCAGATTCAGGTGAAGTAAATATTTCAAAAGTGAATCTCTATTTCAGGAGAAACTGATTCATTGCAGACGACACGACGGGATCAAAGGAAACTTAACGACCAGAAAATTTGAGCTTCTCATAACCTGAACTGAAGAATCTTCTGTATTTTATCTGCAGTGTTTTAATGATCAGAAAAGATGCCAGATGTTAAAGTATTAAAATACTATAATCTGTAGTTTATATAACGGATAAACATCCACGTTTCATTCTAAACACTATTCATAACATTAAAAACTTGATGATTTAAAGATGCGATAAGATGAGACATTTACAGAAACCAGCTTCCTCTCCTTCTTCTTCTTCTTCTTCTTCTTCTTCTTCTTCTTCTTCTTCTTCTTCTTCTTCTTCTTCTTCTTCTTCTTCTTCTTCTTCTTCTTCTTCTTCTTCTTCTTCTCCTCCTCCTCCTCTTCCTCCTCCTCCTCCTCCTCCTCCTCCTCCTCCTCCTCCTCCTCCTCCTGTTGTTATGTAACTCGTGGATTAAATTGGCTTCAGAGCTGCAGAAGTTTTTCTGGGGGTCGTAATCCAGACTCAAGCTTCTAAATCAGTAAACTGCTGGTTGCTGGTCATCCTCCGTACGGTGATGTAAACATGGTGACGACTCACATATCTACATATCTGATTGAATGTATTTACTTATATTTATGTCTGCAGCATGTATTTACACAGCTGAATGTCACACGAGGTCATGAACGGTTTCATTTGCTTTCTGAGCGTCCTCCAGCAGCAATAATGCTCTTATTATTATTATTATTAGTCAATCAATTGAGTAAATTATAAAACCATAAACCATAATAAGTGGAGGGAAGTGATGATGTCACTCGTTGATTCGTTAACTGACGTTTTGACGCCTCCAGTTTGGCGATTTGGCCACCATCTTGGTTTTCTGCAACCAGGATGTGAATCCAGGAGGAGCGACGTAGTGACGCCCATACGTCTCTGGTAGAGAGACCTGTCAATCACCTTGTAGCCCCGCCCCCAAAGAAAAGCATTGGGCTTCAACCGGAGCACGCCATCGAGTCAGAAACCTTTTTGTTTTTACAGTTAACAGAAACTAAAACGTGTCTTGATTCATATTTTTATATACGTAACCACCTCAACACATTGTTGGTTTTATGACATTCTGGTAAATGATTTAATTCCAGGAAGCAAATGAAGTCACGTGAGGGACCAATTTATTCCGATTAATCACAACTACAGTTCGTATCTCCAACTGTATAAAAACGAGATCGCCACTGTTTCCTGAAGCTTTCTGATTTGTGGAGACCTCACGGAGATGAATCAGGAGCTCCTGCTGACCTGCAGGTATGGATCCCATCCCCGGACGTGAGGAATGGACCGGAGATGCAGAGGGAAGATTAGCCGACGTTAAAGCTCCTGTTGGCCTCGAGGACGGAGGATTTATAACGTGGAGGCTCCGCCTCCCCATGAGGCCATAAAGAGCTGATACGGACACAGGAGGGCAGGGTGTACTATATATATCTATATATACATACATATATAGATATATATATATATATATATATATCTATATATATATATTTATACGTCAAACATTCGTCAAGCGTTTAACTCGTCACCTCCAGTTGTCCCGCTTTAAATGCTGAATGTTAAATACGTTTCCATAATGGGCTGTTGGAGAAATATCCATATGCTTATTGATTTTACACCCAGCTGACCCTCGTTATGAAGTTCATGTCTTCACATTCACTCTCAAGTGAAGTGATGAACGGTGGCACTTCCATTTGGAGATGCTTTAAATGTCTTTTATCAATCATGTAATCTGTGTTATCTCTATTTCCTCAGCTGTAATTAGAATTGTTGAATGTTCGTATGAATACTAGACGACAGATCTTATTGTGATATTGTTTTTGAAAGAAAAGCATTCAAACATTGTTTTGGTTTAACAGTTCAGGTTGCAGATTAAAATCATGACACAATCCGTCCAATTTTAGGATGAATCCAAACTTAAATGAGTTTGAATTGGCTGTCAGAGACAATAATTTAATGTAAACATTTTCTGTGTTTACGTCTTTAAAAATACAAAATGAATCCATTCCCGTTGGTTGCGATGCTCGTATTGATCAGAGTCTCTTATTCTTGACCGTAAACATGTTTATTTCTGCTGTAAAGGGCGTTTTTACATGGAGGTGGATGGGGACTGACTCGGTTTGCAGGCAGCCTCAAGTGGCCATTTGAGGAACTGCAGGTTTCTGTTTTGGCTTCATCTTTCAATGCCGGTAAACACGGTAAAGTAACCGGGTCGTGGATCAGAAGTGTAGTTTCAATGCGTAGCGCCTCCCACAGGACCCTGGTCTCTGTGGGGGGGTCGGGTCAGTCCAGGAGAAGACATCAGACTGTTTGGGCTTAATGGGGCTTGATGATAGCGATGCTTCATCTCAAGGTGGACCTGCACTCTCTCAGCCTCACACTGTGTGACCTTCTCTATCAGCATCAGCAGTAAACAGGCGCTGGTATCCACCGAGGTTGGTGGTTCATCACTGTTGTTTGTTTGCAGAGACAGATCGTCCAGAGGAGGGAAACAGACTTTCTTTTTATCATCAGATAATAGGAGCATTTCTAATGATGCAATTCATTTCCAATGGGACATCGAGGGATCAATACCTTTTATTCTGATGAATTGAACCGCCCATCCTTCTCGGAGGCTGATCAATGCATAACAGATCTCATTAGCGGTGTCATTTCATGTCTCTGGTCAGCGGAGCGACTGAAGCTGCAGCAGGTCGGGGAACAGCTCGAAAGTCAAACAATGGGTTTCTATTGTTTCTGTCTCTGTCCTGTTGCAGTGGACAGAAACAATGGGTTTCTATTGTTTCTGTCTCTGTCCTGTTGCAGTGGACAGAAACAATGGGTTTCTATTGTTTCTGTCTCTGTCCTGTTGCAGTGGACAGAAACAATGGGTTTCTATTGTTTCTGTCTCTGTCCTGTTGCAGTGGACAGAAACACAGAGGAGGACAGACTGGGTTCTTTGCAAATGGCTTAAATATCCCAAAAGTCACCTTATGGCAGGTTAGGGGGGAGATGGGTTCAACCAACGGGACTTTCAACCAAGAGAGAGGTGTTGGTGTGATGGTGGTGGTTCTGTTGTCTAAACCTAACTGTTGGTTTAGTTGATTAAACCTAACTGTTGGTTTAGTTGATTAAACCTAACTGTTGGTTTAGTTGTGTAGTTGTGTTTAGTTGATGCTGGCGTCTGTTAACGTTTTTACTCGAATGAGGACGTTTAAAACAAGGACTAACTATTTGTCTTTATTTTATTTGCCATGTATTGGACAATAGAAATCATAATTTTTACACAGAATAAAGACCAAATTGTTTCTTGACTCTTGATATTTTTATGTTAATTACGACTTGACGTTAGATATTTAAAATGTAATTCATTCGTGTACACATTAAATTGGAGGACAATTAAAAACAGGTGCAAGATGAGAGAAACGAGCAGCCGAGAACTACATAAATGTCTTTTTATTTTTTATTCACCATTAATTGGACATTCTCCACCTGATTATGGCCACATTGTTTCATAACCAACACTTTTTATATTCCAGTTCATTCTCCAGGGACACGAGCAGTTTAACAGCCCTGAGAACATCGAGCTGAATCCCAGAGGACGAGTCAAAGTCGTTCATTAAATGCGGGAATGTTTTTACCAGAGTGCTGCTGGTGCTTATCAACTGTAAAACAGCCCGCCGGGTACCGCGGCTGTAGATCACCTCATGTCTGTGTGACGTGTCCTCATACAACGTTCCTATGGTATCAAACGAAAAGTCAGTTTAATTTTTTCATTTTCCAACGAAAGTCCAAGAATAAAGTGTTTTTAAAATAAACCTCCATCCCAAAGCCCTCTGCTTTATGAGTAGTAAATGTAAATGATTCAGTTTAAAGACCAGAACCCGGACACAGGACTTTCACCCAGGCCAACAGACCCCTCAGAGCTCTGAGAGGCTTCCTGGCTCCCCGGCTGGACTATTACTTTGAGGTTGCATCAGCGGCGACAGCCCTTTGATGCTCCAAGTGTTGGATTATTTAACCACACACGAGCATGACAGGTCCAAAAGAGAAAATGCATAAAGTCTATTCTGAACGCAGAGGATTTATACAAGTAAAATCTGTTTTTTTAAAGCTGCAGTTTAACATTCATGACCACTAGGGGGCAGAAAAACCCACCTGACCTTTATCTTTTTTAAATGTTTAACAAAACTTAGCCACATATTTTTTAACAAACGTCAAGATCCAAGAAGAGAGAACGGAATTAAATGTGCATATATTTTTATGCATTAATAAAAAATGTTTTGACATAAACAAGGAAGACGAACACGAAGACAATAATCGTTACGATGACCAGTAGTGATCAGTTTGGAGTCTGGATGCCATCAGATTGGGTGTTTCAATGCATTCACCATAGAGTCTTCTCCCCGGGACATAACGGATATCCCGCCTCCTTTAGAGCCGAATGAATCAGTCGAGTAGCAGCGAAGCCGTGTGAGCTGCAGACCTTGACTCGGGAACATTGATGCATTATGTAAATCGGGGTCCTCGCGAGTGTCAGGGAGCAAACGTGAGTTGTGTTTGTCATTTATTAACAGACCCAGCTCGGCCGTCTGAATACCTGATTGGTGTGTTTGTGTTAGTTGGAAACACACAAATGTACTTTAAATAAATAACAGTGTGTTTTTCAGGTGGACTGTCGGCCGGCAGAGCAGCTGCCTCGGCTTGATATCCAACGTGATGAATGGACTACACACATTTTAATTACAGCTCCATTGTTGTGGCGGTTTGGGATTCAAGTGTTTGTAATCAACAGGTTGTTTTCTTCCTGTTTTTCCTCCTCTGCATGTCCCCGATCAAATTACATTCCCCTACAAATAAACATTATTCACAATCACGCCTTGTGTTTTAAACACGTGCTCCATGAACGAAATGAAACAAACAAAGTTCTTTGTGGTTGAACGGAATCTTTTGGGGGGAAAACATCATGGATGGGCTTAAAATAACACAGTTAGGTTTGCACAACACAACCAGGTACTCAGGTTGACGAAAACCTTCACAAACTAAAGTGAAGCTTAAAACATGCATTCTCTCTAATGTCCACCAGGGGGCGACCCAACAGACGCAACACGTGTTTTTAGAAGAAAGGAGAATCTGTCCGACTTTAAGTGACATGTTGCCAACGCCGATCGGCCGAACATCCGATCGGCCGAACATCCGATCGCCCGAACATCCGATTGGCCGAACATCCGATCGGCTGAACATTCGATCGGCCGAACATCCGATCAACTGAACATCCGATCAGCTGAACATCTGATCAGCTGAACATCCGATCGGCTGAACATCCGATCAGCTGAACAATCGATCGTCCGAACATCCGATCGGCTGAAGGTCCGATCGGCTGAAGGTCCGATCGGCTGAACATCCGATCAGCTGAACAATCGATCGGCCGAACATCCGATCAGCCGAACATCCGATCAGCTCTGCTATCTGACTCCCAAAGTCTCCCGAGACTCTGCATGAAATGTCAGACAAATATCAGAAGATCAGCTGACTGTCGCGCTCCTTCAGAGCCGTGACGGTCAGCAGCAGACGGAGCGAGCACCAGCTGGCGGGAAGATATTACAGCGATCTGTTTGCACCCTGAGATAAAAAATAAATCACAGGCCGAGAGCTTCGGGACGTCATGCTGAAGGATCGGCTCTAAAATAATAAGCCTGGTTGTAGTGGACCAAATAAATCCACCTTTATAGTTTGCAATCCTCATGTGGCGTCACTGAGGTTTGGAGATGCAGTGAAGTCCATGAATTACATTTTACTGCCACCTGGAGGCCAATCTGTGTCATTACATGTGAGCTCACATTGGGCTTGTTTAAACCTGGATCAAGGTATTCCAGGAAGTAAGACTTAAGGGGCGCAACTTCTGGTCCAGACTGAAATATCTCCATTCACTCCAGAAACCTTTGAATTGTTGTGATATTTTATTCAGACGTTCGTGTTCTTTTCAGGATGAACTGAGATAACTTTAAACTCTCATCTCCACACTCAAGACCTTACCCACAATTCATAGCAATGTGACGTTAGACACGGGGGTTACCAATGGAAGGAGATGTAAAAAGAAATAGAAAGGTAAACAAAGAGGCCGACTGCATCATATTTACAACATGTTTAAGCCCCTGCAGCCTCACAACATTTACCAGGGGACGTCCCAAGGGTTCAGAGTTTAGGGGTTTAGGGTTTAATAAGGGTTCAGGGTTCAGGGTTTAGGGGGGACATTGGGACCGGGCCTCTGACTTTTCATCCAGCACCATCATCCGGTCAGAGTAATCTACCAGCAGCTATAGATGGCGTTCAGATGTCTGCAGACTCTTCAGGTTATAGTGCATCCGTTGGGGACTATTTTTAGTGGCGGATTAATCCACGTTTAGTGCTCTAGTATTTGTGTGAAGGATTGAGTCCAAATAAACAAGTAAACAGTGAGGCTCAGTTTTCAATGGAGGAGACTTTTGATGCATTCAGTGTTTCTTGTGGTTTCTTTCATTTGATTGATGGACAAGAAGGAAAATACAAATGATCACCAGATTCTTCTTTTAATAAACTGAAGTGACGTTTCTTCACCGTGAGAACAGGCGCAGCTTCTCCTCTGCATGCAGACTGACAGCATGACAGGAGGCCGTAAACGATAACCCGTGTCATCCACGTCATATTTCTGCCAGAGCAGGAAAGTTAAAGCTGCTTAAAAGGGAATCTCACGGTTTGAGAGGTTAAAGAGCGTTTACAGGCGCTTCTGTGTGCTCCGACATCTTTAACCAAATTAGCTAAAGTCAACAGCCAGCGGCCGACTTCCTATTATGGTCTGGCCTCGCTGCACGCTTTGCATCGGAATACGTGATGATGTCATGTGTGCCGGCTCCAGCTGACCCCGCCAACAGAGTTATCTTTGAAATAGAATTAAAGGCAGGTTGAAATACTTCATTTTTCTTCTATAACACGTTTTTCAGAAGAGTGGAAAGAAAACATTTGTTTTACTTTGTTTATTTGCATCTGTAGATTTCTCTTAAATTCACCAAAAGTTACTGTTACATAATGCCTCAATTGCATATTTAAACACAACATTTGAGAAGACAATAAATGCTCCTCTTAATGTCAGTGATGAACTGGTGCAGTTTCATGGTGATATCGATGAGGTCATGTTGTGACCCTATGAAAGACATTTTTAATTTATTTATCCAGTGTTCACATTTATGTTCTGGAAATCTATGAAAATTACATATTTCATGAAATGGAAATTTAATTACACATGTCATACAATAACAGGATTGTGCATATCTCCATCTGCCTTTTGGTGGTTTTGTTGTACTTGTACACTGTTATCCTGCTCATTAGTGCAGGTTGGTGACGTCACTTTTTATTATCTATATTTCCAATATCTTTTGTTTTATGCAAACGCATGTGAAAAACCTACTTGGCAATAAACATGATGCTTTAATTGGGATCAGACAATGTTTCAAAATGACATGAAAAGGTGGAAGCAAAGGTCATCGTTGTTGTATTTGTTTAACGATTGATGTTTAATGTGATCGTTATAATGCTGTTCCTGTTAGGACCAGCAGGAAGGTGTTTTAAAATGGCCAATAATATGATGGACTTTGGTGACCTTTTGGTGACCTTTTGGTGCAATAATCATTTTTTATTTTGTATTTGTCCATTTCCCATCAGCCCCAAATGTACTTTGTGTTTAATCAGCAAACAAAGTGCAAAACATCAGATTGGAGGTTCACAGTATTCAGTTTTAGGTGTTTTGCCACAACACCAGACTTCATAGATAATTTATCATATTTAGAAACAGAACCTGTCTAATTCAATCTGCTTCGACTTAAAGAGTGTTTCCGTGCTATGAAATCATTTACAAGCTCTTTAATAACAACTCGGCTCATCACTTTGTTACTGCAGCTGCTTCACCAGCTCAGAGTCCAGCTCAGGGTCCAGCTCAGGGTCCAGCTCAGGGTCCAGCTCAGAGTCCAGCTCAGGGTCTGCAGGTTTCTCTATCTTCGACGTTTTCTGTCCGATCTTCAGCTTCGGCTTGACGTCCACGGAGAGCCGCTCCCTCTTGGGCCGCTGCTCCCGCTGCCGCCTCAGCAGAGCCATGGTCTCCCTCCTCCGGTCGGCCATGGCCGCGTACCGCCGCCTCTCCTCCAGTCTCTGCGGGACATCGAGCTCCAAACTGCGGGGCGGCTGCAGCGGGGCGGGCTGCTTGGGACCGGCGCTGCAGCCGCGCGGCGGCCGGGACACCGGCAGCCTCTGGCGGATGTCCGCGGACACGAGCCGGGACTCGAGCGGCGGCAGCAGAGACATCGAGCTCCACAGGAGCCGCGCGTGGGACACGTGCTCCGGCGAAGAGCCGTCAAACACCGTGAAGAACGCATCCAGGTCCTCCGGCTCGGGGGAGGACGTGTTGTCTGGTGGGCCAGAAAACATGTTAATACAAATATATATATGCATGCATACTACCTAGTGAAGATGTTGCTTGGTCACCGTGGAAACGAGGACGCTACGGCAAGCTGGCCAGAACAAACGGGCGCTAGATCTTTCAAAATAAAAGTAGTTTATTGGTGCGCTACCTCAGTGGTTCTCAACCTTTATTCAGTGATGAACACCTGTGAGATATTCTTTCAGCCAAGTCCCCCCTAGTAGAATATATACAATTCAGTTTATGAACTTACATTTATATTTTATTGAATATTTAATAAATAACTATTTTTATAGGATTTCTTTATGGATGCTACATTTACATATTTGGTCAGGAAAATGTACTCAAAGTATCAAAAATATATGTTTTTTATAATGTTATTTATGTATGACATTGGCTTTAATGTTAGAGGAGGTAATGGGCAGTTTCAACAAGTTTATTTATTGTATGAACTCATCTTTTGTTAGTACTTTTTAAAGTCTTAATCAGGAAAACAACTAACAAGTAACTACAGCTGTCAAAATAAATGCTGGAGGAGCATTATATTATTTATTGATAGCAATGTTACCTTCTGAAAAATAAAAAAATACATATATCATTATTATCATTATTATGTACAAGTATCTCAAGGTTGTACCTACACTGCTTGAGATCCTATTCTGTTCACTTGCCAGTCTCTATAACCACAAATTCAAAGCTTTTATTTTGAAGGAGAACAAGTAAACCCCTCCTCTTTGCTGTGATTGGCTGGATGGACGTCGCTCGTGGCTGCTTGTGGGTGCTCGTGGCCACCCCCAGGTGTCGCGGGCCGGTTTAAATAGTGTGGAGGGAGGAAGGATGGCATCATCATCATCAGTTTACCTGACATGATATTCTCATTTCTCTGAGTTTAGTCTCCATCCTGCACTGAAGGCTGAAACACTGCACAGTGAGTATAACGACTTCTATGGATTTATATATTCTATAACTTTATTTAAACATGTACACAGGGTTATTAATATAATTATATGCAAGTAACTTAGCTGAAATTACACGTCCAGTTCAGGCTATATTGTTTAAATTAGTTTGCAAACACCTACAATGACATTTCTGTCACTCTTGGAGCATTTTGTGTTATGTTTTCTGCTGAAGAGTAATAAAATAGATATGAGAAATTAAGTTTAATTCCAAAACCAGCCGCCTGCTGCATCATCCTGAAGTGTTTAAAGCCCCAGGATTGTATTTAAATCTCTAAAGTAGTTTGTTGACATTACATTTCTCAGTAAACATGTAAAAAGAGATTAAGAGATGCTGCATATTGATGCCCGCTCACACACCTGCTCCGGACACACATGGACGCACACCTTGTGATCTGTCACCATTTTGGTGTAAACGGTAAGCTTGGCTGGACACGTAGCGCTGCTCCTTATAAGGACGCGTGCCTGCTAAGTCCCTAGCATCCCCTCTTTGGGCTACCAAAGCTACCCGGAGCAAAGGGTTAGCCAAACATGGGCATTCCAGCATGGCAGCCGAGCTGTTTGATTATAGGGGTTATCTGTGCGCTGCTTTTCATGTTTTATTGCCTGCTGTTCACCGGGAGGTCAAAGCCGGCCTGTGACCTGCGTGAGGAGGCAGAGCCCCGGATAAGGCAGTAAGTAGCTCGCTGCCGAGCGGTAGGGAAATATCCAGAGGCCGGTTATCTGCAGCCATCGGCCCCGGGAACCAAATGCAGCCGATCGGAGTCGCAGTTTTATATGGTGCTCGTCTGGTGATGTGACTGTGACTGTTTTAAATAGATTGTGATGTTTTATTCTAAGTTCAAAATGTGGAGAGTTGTCAACGACTTATGTGTTTAAAAAAAACTTTTGTTACAGAGAAATGTTTAAAATATGCAAACAAGAGTTAAAGTCTTTACGTATGTTTTCTGTTAAAGTTCAGCTTCATTTGGCACTTTAGGCCGTCTGGACTTTGTTTATGAGTTATTACATTACATTTCATTTAGCTGACGCTTTTATCCAAAGCGACTTACAATAAGTGCATTCTACGGTTACAAACAAGAATCAGAACAACAAGAATCAAGAAGGTACAATTTCGTCAAAGGTTCAACTACAAAGTGCTATCAGTAAGAGCCATTCCAGTGCTACTATAGTGCTACATCCTTTATTCAAGGTATAGTCGGAAAAGATGTGTTTTTAGTTTGTGACGGAAGATGTAGAGACTTTCTGCTGTCCTGATGTCAATGGGGAGCTCATTCCACCATCGAGGAGCCAGGACAGAGAACAGTCGAGACTTTGTTGAGTGTTTAGCTCTCAGTGACGGAGCTACAAGGCGATTGGCAGAAGCCGAGCGGAGCGCACAAGTTGGGGTGTAAGGTTTTACCATGTCCTGGATGTAGACTGGACCAGATCTGTTCGTTGCACGGTACATAGTACCAATGTTTTGAAGCGGATGCGGGCTGCCACCGGTAACCAGTGAAGGTCGCGGAGGAGCGGAGTAGTGTGGGTGAATTTCGGTTAAAGACCAGTCGAGCTGCAGCATTCTGGATGAGCTGCAAAGGTCGGATGGCACCAGCAGGTAGACCCGCCAGGAGGGAGTTACAGTAGTCTAGACGCGAGATGACCAGAGCCTGGACCAGAACCTGTGCCGCCTTCTGGGTGAGAAGTGGACGTATTCTCCTGATGTTGTGCAGCATGAATCTACAGGAACGAGTTGTTGCGGTAATGTTGGCAGTCAGGGAGAGTTGACTGTCCAGGGTCACACCGAGGTTCCTGGCAGTCGGGGTCGGGGCCAAGACTGAATTGTTGAAAGTAATCGTCAGGTTGTGAGTGGGGGAGACTTTTCCTGGAAGGAGAAGTAATTCAGTCTTGTCGGGGTTAATCTTCAAGTGATGTGTGGACATCCATTGTGAGATGTCAGTCAGACAGGCCGAGATTCGTGCTGCTACCTGTGTTTCCGATTTGGGAAACGAGAGGATCAGTTGGGTGTCGTCAGCATAGCTATGATAGGAAAAGCCATGTGAGCGAATGACGGAGCCAAGAGAGTTGGTGTACAGGGAGAAGAGGAGAGGACCGAGGACCGAGCCTTGAGGGACCCCAGTAGTGAGAGGACCCAGGACGGAGCCTTGAGGGACCCCAGTAGTGAGAGGACAAGGCTCAGACACAGATCCTCTCCAGGTTACCCAGTAGGTCCGATCGCTGAGGTAGGATGAGAGGAGGGAGAGCGCAGTGCCTGAGATACCCAGGTCCTGGAGGGAGGAGATGAGGATCTGGTGGTTCACTGTGTCAAAGGCAGCAGAAAGGTCCAGAAGGATAAGGACAGAGGAGAGAGAGGCTTCTCTCGCAGTGTGAAGCTGCTCTGAGACAGCA
This sequence comes from Cottus gobio, assembly GCA_023566465.1. NCBI lineage: Eukaryota > Metazoa > Chordata > Actinopteri > Perciformes > Cottidae > Cottus > Cottus gobio. Next base: position 1,342,000 of record CM042232.1, read on the forward strand.
AGGAGGGCAGTCTCTGTTGAGTGGCCTGCCTTGAATCCAGACTGGTGAGGGTCCAGAAGGTTGTTCTGATGGAGGAAGGTGGAGACTTAGTTGAAGATAGCTCGCTCCAGAGTTTTAGAAAGAAAGGGAAGGAGAGAGACAGGTCTGTAGTTGTTGACTTCTGACGGGTTGAGAGTGGGTTTCTTCAGGAGAGGGTTAACTCTTGCCTTCTTCAGAGAGTTAGGGAAACAACCAGTTGAGAGGGAGGTGTTAATAAGATGGGTGAGAAAGGGAAGAAGGTCAGGAGCAATAGACTGGAGGATGTGAGATGGGATGGGGTCAAGGGGGCAGGTGGTTGGGCGGGCAGAGGTTACCAAGGTAAGAACTTGGTTGGGGGACAGAGGGGTGAAAGAGGTAAGCGAAGGGGAGGCGGATAGGGTTAGTGGAGATGTAGTTATGGGAGGGGGATCAGTAAATGAGGAGCGTATGTCATCTATCTTTTTTGTAAAGTAGTCGACAAAGTGGTTCGGTAGAAGGGAGGAGGAGGACAGGGGGGGTCAAGGAGGTTGGAAAAAATGGAGAAGAGTTTTTTGGGGTTAGAGAAAGAAGATTCAATTCTGGATTGGTAGAACAGGCTTTTGGCTGCAGAGATAGAGGCAGAGAAGGAGGAGAGAAGAGAGTGATAGGCGTGCAGGTCGTCTGCGTGTTTGGATTTTCACCATTTCCTTTCTGATGCTCGCAAAGTGGCTCTCTGGGCACGGACCGGGTCTGACAACCACGGAGCTGGAGGGGAGTTGAAGACCTTACATGTCGTAAGAGGACAGAGAGAATCAAGAGAGGAGGACAGAGTAGAGAGGAGAGTGTCTGTGGCAGAGTTAGGATGCATGAGTGAGAAAGAGTCAGTTGAAGGAAGGGTTGATAGAACAGACGAGGCCAGAGAGGAGGGAGAGAGGGAGAGAGAGAGGGAGGAAGAGAGGGAGGGAGGGAGAGAGTGGGAGAGAGGGAGGAGGGAGAGAGAGAGTGAATGTAGCGACGGACAGGTGCAGAGTCTGTTGCTGTGGGAGGGTTGTCAGTTCCCAAGAGTGGGAGAGAGTAGGAGATAAAGAAGTGGTCGGAGACGTGAAGTGGAGTTACAGTGAGGTTGGATGTTGAGCAGTTTCTGGTGAAAATATAGTCAAGATGATTTCCAGCCTTGTGAGTCGGAGGTGAAGGACTGAGTGAGAGAGCAAAGGAAGACAGTAAGAGCACCAGGTCACATGACTTCTCGGTCTGGATGTTGAAGTCACCTAGAAGAATGAGAGGGGGGCCGTTTTCTGGGAAATTTGATAGGAGGACGTCTAATTCTTCCAAGAAATCTCCCAAGGAACCAGGTGGACGGTAGAGAACAACAATGTTCAGTTGAACCGGATGGGTAACCGTCACAGCATGAAGCTCAAAAGTCAGTGGTGTAGGCAATGGAAGCGGGTAGAGAGAAAAACTCCATTTGGGGGAGATGAGTAGACCTGTACCACCACCCCGACCAGTGGGTCTAGGTGTGTGGCTGAAGGAGAAGGCAGAGGAGAGAGCAGCAGGGGTAGATGTGTTGTCTGGTGTGATCCAGGTCTCAGTGAGAGCCAGGAAGTCCAGAGATTGCTTGATAGCAAAGCCAGAGATGAAGTCTGCCTTGCGGTTAGCTGACTGGCAGTTCCAGAGGCCTCCAGTGACGAGGTGTTGGGTTTGTGTGGAGCGGGTGGGATAAATCAACGCGGAAGGATTTTGATGCAAGTAAGAACGAGTCCGAGGTCGGAAGTATCTACGAGTTGATATGCACACAGGTATGGGCGGGAAGCACATTTTCATTTTATTAAGTTAAAAAAAAGGGGAATTTATGTGTATGCATGTTTCATACACAAAGTGGTTTCCCTAAAGCATGAAAGTTTAAAATAATTTGAAGAAAACTTGAAGAAAAGATTAAAAAAATGCAAAAGAAAAAAAAGTTAATTGGGATTTAAGCATTTTTATTGTTGCTGTTGCTTTGACTTAAAAGGAAGAAGATCGATACTCTGGTGCCTCTACGGTACATGAAGCCGATTAGCTTAGCTTAGCATAAAGACTAGCCTCCGTCAGCTGGAGTCTCCTGTTGCTGCGTCCTCATTGGTGGAGGACTCGCCGTGTTATCCACTGAACTCTGAAGCGTTTTGATGATTTGCGTCTCCTGTTTCGTCCGCAGGCCAGAGGTCAAACCGAGGTCAGAGGTCAACCCGACTCCCATCGCCCCGCCAGAGGCCGACCCAGTCGCCGGCGACGATCCAGCCGTCCGCTCGACCGCCTCTGAACCGCCAGCGATCGACCCCGACGCGACCGCTCACGGCGACACCTCCGACATGGCTGACCTGGCCGCCGACGACAGCAAGTTCCTCTTCTTGGACAACGACATTCGCAACAGCGGGGTGGCGCAAGCCGATTGGTCGGCCAAGAAGATGGTGTGGGTGCCGTCGGAGAAGGAGGGCTTTGAGGCGGCCAGCGTGAAGGAGGAGAAGGGCGACGAGGTAACGATGACGTCGTGCCGGTCACATGACTTCTTATACTTTTAACTCTTTGTATTTCAACGCTTCAACGATTCCGATAGAACTTTGTTAATTCGGAGCCTCTATCGTACGGTTCAAATGTCCGACGACACTGTCGTTTGTTTGTTTGGTTACACTGTTGCACTATTGTGTTGTTGGTTAATTTAATATTGTTACATTTGACCTGTATGTATAAATGCTGCCGCAGTGGAAAAAAGTCCCCTTGTGGGATTAATAAAGTATCTATCTATCTATCTATATAAAAGTCCATCAGAATGATGAAAATATATTTTTAATCACTCTTCTTTTTTATAGACAAACCGGAGCCTAAATTTAACTTTATAAAAAAATCTATTTCTTTGTGTTTTTATATCAAAATCCAATCATCTTTTCTTCACGTAAACACAATATGACAATAAGCCCGCCCACTTTTTAGCGGTCCAATTAAATGCAAAGAATTTTATGTTTTGGTTTTAGTCAGTTGTTCCTTTTTAGACGATTATTTAACAATTTTCCATCCATAACATAAAGAAACTGCACAAACCTGCCGGACATCAACACGTATATTTTTTTTGTCGGGGACAGATTTGGGGGTCCCCACGACGCGTCATTGTCAGTGTGTGTGTGTGTGTGTGTGTGCAGGTGCTGGTGCAGCTGTCCAACGGTCAGAAGGTCACGGTGAACAAAGACGACATCCAGAAGATGAACCCGCCCAAGTTCAGCAAGGTGGAGGACATGGCCGCCCTCACCTTCCTCAACGAGGCCTCCGTCCTGCAGAACCTGCGGGAGAGATACTTCTCCAGCCTGATCTATGTGAGCAACACACACACACACACACACACGTTTGTTTTGCTGTATTTGAGAGGACCGACACACAACGCAGTCCTTGGTAGTGAACGCTGACCTGAATCATTGGTTTTGGGAACATTTCTTTATTGTCATTTTCAAACAGCACAACAATAAAACATGATATTGCAATATGCCAAATAAATCAGTTGTTAGTACTGCAGAGGACGAAGAGATATAACTTTTGTCATTATGAAGGAAATTCTTGAGTAAAATTATAAACAATAAAGTAATAAGTATTAAGTGTTCAGGAAGTTGCAAAATAGAATAGAAAATAGAAGCAATACGAGTAATGTAAAAATAGTTAAAGTATAAAAAGTAAATTACACAAATATAGGAGTAAAAATATAAAGTCTATCAGGAGTAATACTAACACTAGTACCTAATAGAAATTTAAATGAAACATTCAAGCAGAAAATAAGAACATGCAACTAAATGAAAAATGTGTATATATATATATATATATATGTATATATATATATATATATATATATTTCTTAAAGTAAGTCAAACTCAAAGACTGTGTTTAGAGTCCAGACTCAATGTTGCCACTGAATATTTCATTTTTTTTAAACGTACCTTCTGATGTTTGCAGACGACTTGACGTCCTCCGCTCTAAACATCTACACGCCAGAACACTCTAATTGGCCAAACACTGAAGGTGAAATGAAAATGAAGCTGACTTTGTGTCTGGAAACGAAAGACAGAAGAGTAGCACGTTTAAATTTAGCAGAACTGAGCAGTAAAAACACTCATAAAGCGCTTGACGTTCGCCAGATTCAGGTGTAAAAGTCCTGGTTTGGGGCCATGTGCAGAGCGAGGACGTACTTGGGAGGATCAACAGCTTAAGTTTTTTTTACTTTTTCAGTCCGTCTCACAAAGTCTAATAAGGTACGGGGATGTCAAATAAAAATCCACGCTGATGCATCTAATACAGAGTGCCATGCAGCTCCCGTCCCTCCAGCCCATATAAGAGCAGACGGTAACTGAGCGGCCCCAAAAAATGAAATGCTGATACGCTCGTCTCTGAATGTGCACCATAACTCTCTGGAAGATGATACGAGACCCTCAATGTTAATATTTACACAGATATACATTCACAGCAACCTTAATCTACACTCCAATTATAACAAACTGTTATAAGATTTGTGCAATTAAAGAAAACTTGATATATAACTTTGTATAAAGTTTATATAACGTATATTTTCCTCATAATAATAAGCCCAAGGCTTCTGTAACCAATCGCTGAAGAGATAAACCAGACCAAAGCAAAAGTGGTGCAAGTGTTATGAAGCAGACATTTGTTAAAATGATGTGAAAATAGAGGCACTTCCGGCTTTCCGTACATTGACCATTAGAACCAACCAGGTGGACCTGTAGTGACTGGTTTGCTCCCACAGACGTACTCGGGGCTCTTCTGCGTGGTGGTGAACCCCTACAAGATGCTGCCCATCTACTCGGAGAAGATCATTGAAATGTACAAGGGCAAGAAACGCCACGAGGTGCCGCCGCACATCTACTCCATCACAGACAACGCCTACAGGAACATGATGCAAGGTGCGTGTCCCTTATGTGATATACTGTGTATGTATATATGTATGTATATTTATATATAAATATAATCAATAAATACGGGAGGATCAGTGTGTCGCCAATTCAGAAAAATAACTGGTTCCTTTTAATTAAAAGAGGGAATCCTGAAGTTTTCTACTGGAAATGCGAAGTTTAAAGGGTCAGTTTTACAAATAAAAGAATACATTGTATCTTATCTGATCCCTTAAGCCATTTAATTAAGAACGTTGCAATCTACAGGTATTGATGATATTGTGATATTTAGAGATTGAATATTGATAAGTTGACTATAATACACATATTTTATAATATTGCATAAATAATCCATACATATACATATATACAACATTTTAAATGAGACATGTAGAATTAAGTGTTTTTGAAGAAATATCACAAGTTTTAGCTTCTTTGTTTTTGTTGTTTTTTCTGACCAAAGTGTCCACACGTGATGTGTTCAAGTGCCTCTGGAAAGATGAAGACCTGACAATAACATGCTTTTTTATCCTGCCGGCGGAGGTTCAGGTAGTGTTAGTCATCGTCTTAAAAAAAAATGTAAGACGATGGACGATTTTAAGACTATCAATAAATCGAATGCTCTGACAAAGAATTAATGATAATCGTGTCACTTCTGGTTGCAAAAATCCAAGATGGCGACGGACAAAAATGCAGAAATGAAGGCGTCAAAGCGTCGCTCCACAAATCAATGAGTGACGTCATGGTGGCTCAGTCCACTTCTCAAACACAGTCCGTGGGAAAAATACCAGGCGATAAATGTATCTTGTACTACTAGTACTAGTACTACTGTAACTACGACTCAGTTTCTGGGGGGGCCTCCAAAACAAAATGTGTTAAAACCAATTCAATTAATAATTTTCTAGGATGTTTTTTCCGTCTACCAAAGCAGTTATTGACACAATCATGATTCAAAGCTGCCAGATGAAAGTCAGCGGGGCCGAGCGGCTCCTGGCTGGATCCCCGGGGCCTCGGGGCCTCGGAGCGTGCCGCCGGGTCTCCGGATGGTCCGCCGCTGACCTCAGACCGCCTCCGTTCTTTCCACTCGGCCCCGCGATGGCCATACATGGAGCAGGGAGACCGGCTGCAGCCGCGGAGCCTCCGCATCCACCTGCTATTTATAGCCGATGGGAGTGATGGGAGCTAATCTGGAGCTCCCAGCAGCAGTTTTGCTCTCGAGGAATCCGCCCGCAGAGTTCATGTTTGGTGTGTTCGGCTCGGCTTCAACTAATGAGTTCAGCTCAGTCAACATTTCACATAATGTCCCCCTTTTACCCCCCCCCCCCTTCTATCCCCCCACCTATCTGCCCCCGCCCCCCCCCCCTACACAGACCGTGAGGATCAGTCTATTCTCTGCACGTGAGTTTAAACAACACTTTTTCCATCACACCGTGCCACGCATGTGAGCACACATGCACACACACACACACACACACACACACACACACACACACACACACACACACACACACACACACACATATTTCCATCACCTAAAGGGGACATTCGTTCACTTACATTCCTTCCTGGGACATTAAGCCCTTAATTTAATGATGATGATTTTGCACTGTGAGTACTCGTTTAGAGTACTTCAGTACTTCAACTAAACATTTTTATTATTATCAATTAATCTGATTGACATCTTTTTCAAATGTATTGTTTGCTGTGTAAAATGTTAGAAAACAGAAATATGTAAATTGCTTGAAAATACTTGATTTTCTCGATTTGACCCAGAGGGGAGTCCGGAGCGGGGAAGACAGAAAACACCAAGAAGGTGATTCAGTACCTGGCGGTCGTCGCCTCCTCGCACAAAGGCAAGAAGGACGCCAATCCTGTGAGTGGGGACGCCATCGAGACGGTTCAGATTACACCAGCAGCCATATACAGATTTTCATTAAACAAATTACACATACAAGATAATTTATAAAACAAAAATAATGAATAATACATTTCTATTTAGTACATGACATTCAGCATGAAGCTTTTCTACTTTTTTGTAGATTTACCCACAAAAGGTTTGATGACTATCGTATGAAAAACTGATAATTTACTATATCATTTCTTTATGTTGCTGAGCAGCATAAACTCAGCAGCAAAAAAATATTTGTGGTTTGTTTAGCCGGGATGTAGTGATGCTTTATTGATGCTTTATTGATGCTTTATTAATGTTTTATTGATGTTTTAATAATTCTTTATTTATGTTTTATTGATGCTTTATTAATGCTTTATTAAGGCTTTATTGATGCTTTATTAATGCTTTATTAATGTTTTATTAAGGCTTTATTGATGATTTATGGATGCTTTATTAAGGCTTTATTAAGGCTTTATTGATGATTTATTGATGCTTTATTGATGCTTTATTAAATGCAAACTGTAGCAGATAATTAAAGGAACATTTTGTGTTTGGTGCTCCTTCCTGCAGCCGCAGCAGCAGGCAGGATCTCTGGCCTACGTGAGTAGAAACCTACTGCAGACAAAACATGCAGAATAAACACAATTACACAAAGTCATGAAGCTTTAAAATAAATATAGTGCGGTTACAAAGTACAACATGAAAAGTACCCGTAAAGTACCTCAACATTGTACTCCCATTTGGGTCAAAGTACTGGGCTGTGTGACATGCTTTGGGCTGCAGGGGGAGCTGGAGAAGCAGCTGCTGCAGGCGAATCCCATCCTGGAGGCGTTTGGAAATGCCAAGACCATCAAGAACGACAACTCCTCTCGATTTGTGAGTTGTTGTTGTTTTAATAAATCAGGTCTGAGAGTCACAACGTCTGTCTCATGCGGCCGCTGCTGTCGTTCCTCTTCCACAGGGCAAGTTCATCAAGCTCAACTTCGACGTGACCGGCTACTTGGTCGGGGCCAATATCGACACCTGTATCCTCTTTTAGATGAGCGTGCATCTCACTGTGTTTGACATGTCACATGACATCTGGTTGTCTGCTTAACCGGACCAGACCTGCTGGAGAAGTCCCGCTGCATCCGGCAGGGCAACACCGAGAGAGCCTTCCACATCTTCTACTACATGGTGGCAGGAGCCAAGGACAAGCTGAAGGGTGAGTGTCTGTGATGGCGATACGATGTAACCTTTAGAGATCCACCATCACGTTGTTTTGCCTCATCGAAGTTAAACAATCTGTCTAATATCTATTTTATATTCATGTGAAAACATCTGGATTTATTTTAGTATGTTACCAACACTACACTTTACTAGATTACATGTGAACACACCATGAGAATGTTATCATTTACCTTCAGCCAGTACTCATGATGCAACGGTTGTTACAACTGGTGTTATAACTGGAGTTATAACTGGAGTTATAACTGGTGTGGTTTGTGTGTTCAGAGGAGCTCCTGCTGGAGGACTTCAGCAGCTATCGCTTCCTGGTGGCCGGCCACGTGGAGATCTCCGGTCAGGAGGACGACGAGATGTTCATAGAGACTCTGGAGGCCATGGAGATTATGGGCTTCACAGAGGAGGAGAGAATAGGTACGAAGTGAACACCGTACACCCCGAGAGGTCCAGGGAAAGGTGGTGAGGAAAAGACGGCAGGAGGGAACCTTTTGGACTCTTCGACCGTTTGAGTCCACGGGCAAAAAGGAACTTCCTGAGCATCACTTCCTGTTACTCGACCCCCGCTCGGTGTCACTAAAGCACCTACAAAATAACCCAATACACTGATTCCAGAGCACCGACATTTGTCGCCTTGCTGCTGTAATCTGTTGGAAGATCACCTGCGATGTCTTCCCTCCTCTTCCTCGCTGTAGGGATGCTGAAGGTGGTGTCCACGGTGCTCCAGCTGGGCAACGTCCAGTTTGAGAAGGAGAGGAACAGCGAGCAGGCGACCATGCCCGACAACACCGGTAAAGAAAAGCCAACGCTGGCTCTGTGAACTCACCCTCTAACCTTGTGTGTCTAACTTGTGTGTCTAACCTTGTGTGTCTAACCTTGTGTGTCTAACCTTGTGTGTCTAACCCCAGTTGCACAGAAGGTGTGCCACCTGCAGGGCATCAACGTCACTGACTTCACCCGCGCCATCCTCACCCCTCGGATCAAAGTGGGAAGGGAGGTGGTGCAGAAGGCGCAGACCAAGCAGCAGGTAACGGCAACCCAGACCTCCCAAGATGCACTGCAGCATTGTAAAAAAACATCCTAAAATGAACCCTGAACTCTCTCCATCCAGGCCGATTTCGCGGTGGAGGCTCTGGCGAAGGCCATGTACGAGCGCCTGTTCCGCTGGATCCTGGCCCGAGTCAACAAGACGCTGGACAAGAGCAAGAGGCAGTCGTCCTCCTTCCTGGGTATCCTGGACATCGCCGGCTTCGAGATCTTTGAGGTGAGCGCTTTTCACCCGAAATCCAAACACGTTTTTTTCTGGCTCTCTAACCGTCTCCGAAACGCCTCCCCCGTCACAGGACAACTCCTTCGAGCAGCTCTGCATCAACTACACCAACGAGCGTCTGCAGCAGCTCTTCAACCACACCATGTTCGTCCTGGAGCAGGAGGAGTACAAGAGGGAGGGCATCGAGTGGAACTTCATCGACTTCGGCCTCGACCTGCAGCCCTGCATTGAGCTCATCGAGAGGCCGGTGGGTGACATGTGACACATTTCATTTGATTGATTTCATTGTGAAGTGTAGTAGTGTTCTAGGAGACAAACAGGACTTTGAACTAGGGGACCAGGATTCAACTCCGCTTGTATCTGTAAACAACACTCACTTGTATCTGTAAACAGCACTCACTTGTATCTTTAAACAACACTCACTTGTATCTTTAAACAACACTCACCTGTATCTGTAAACAGCACTCACTTGTATCTGTAAACAACACTTACTTGTATCTGTAAACAGCACTCACTTGTATCTTTAACCAACACTCACTTGTATCGTTAAACAACACTCACCTGTATCTGTAAACAGCACTCACTTGTATCTGTAAACAACACTTACTTGTATCTTTAAACAACACTCACCTGTATCTGTCCCCCACATCCAAACCGTGTCCCGGTCCTGCAGAACAACCCCCCCGGCATCCTAGCCCTGCTGGACGAGGAGTGCTGGTTCCCCAAAGCCACGGACGTGTCCTTCGTGGACAAGTTGCTGAACACCCACACCGGCCACGTCAAGTTCTCCAAACCCAAACAGCACAAAGAGAAGCTGATGTTCACGGTGCTGCACTACGCCGGCAAGGTGAGGATCCCTGAGGGACTCCAGGTTTAAAAGATGCTGTCATGTTGGGATGGTTTTGTCTCAAACTAGAGAACAGTTTCCTCTTATTCATTATTATTATTATTATTTATAATTATTCATATATATATATATATTTTTTAAAGATGTCTTCTTATTCTTGATAGACAGACTAACATTCTTTTTTTCATTGGGAAATAATGAAAATAAATCTGTGGTTAATATTCAAGAATTCCAGAGGATGATGATGATAAAAAATAGTCCCCATAAATTTACTATTTTCTCCCATTTCTTAGATGAAAATGAAACCATATATTTGGGGTGTTTTTAAAGACTTGCGTCTTATATTATCAGTATTGAGACACTGACCAAGGTTGTGGTTCTTATAATAACCACCGCGTTACGCTTCAGGTGGACTACAACGCAGCCAGCTGGTTGACCAAGAACATGGATCCCCTGAACGACAACGTGACCGCGCTGCTCAACAACTCCTCCAGCAACTTCATCCAGGACCTGTGGAAAGACGGTGAGTCCTCAGCGGTGCCTCATTTCCTCTGTAATCACACGTTGGTGGTGATGGTGGTGATGTGTGAATCTCAGCGGATCGAGTGGTCGGTCTGGAGACCATGACCAAGATGTCGGAGAGCTCGGCGCCCACTAAATCCAAGAAGGGCATGTTTCGCACCGTGGGCCAGCTGTACAAGGAGTCTCTGGGCAAGCTGATGACCACGCTGCACAACACGCAGCCCAACTTCGTCCGCTGCATCATCCCCAACCACGAGAAGAGGGTGAGGGTTCCTACTTTGGCCTGAAGGGGGAGACGATATGCAAAAGAGGCTTTATGTAATGGGAACTTCTGGTGATTTTAGAATAAATCTACAGATACAAACAGACAAAGTAATACAATTAATGTTTCATTTCCTCTGATCTGAAAGAAGACGTGTTATAGAAGCAAAATAGAAAACAGAGATCAGTGCATGTGCATGTCTCGTCTTGAGTTTTGTCTCCATAAACGTGGAACAAATGATTTGATTTGAGCTGAAGCTGCAGGTAGAGGAAGGAGACTGAGTCTGCTCTGCTGCAGGCTGGGAAGATGGACTCCAACCTGGTTCTGGAGCAGCTCCGGTGTAACGGCGTGCTGGAGGGCATCCGGATCTGCAGGCAGGGGTTCCCCAACCGCATCGTGTTCCAGGAGTTCAGACAGAGGTGAGGAAGACGTCTGAGACCACATTTATACTGATTTTATTATTAATATTCTTTTCTTTTCGTTTTTAACAAATTTTAAAAACATTGTTTTAATTATTATTATTTAATTATTTTGTTTAATATTGTATACATATATACATATTATTTTATTAATTGTTTTTTTTTCTTGTGTTAGAGCCATTTATTTAAAACGCAGGTTTTGTAGTTCTTCAATGTGACCACTAGAGGGCAGGCACAACCATACTAATACTCTATAACCTTTCAAAATAAAAGAGGCTTCAGTAAAGAGATTTCTTGTTTTTAGATATGAGATTCTGGCTGCTAACGTCATCCCGAAAGGCTTCATGGACGGGAAGCAGGCGTGCTGTCTGATGGTGAGTCGGAGAGAACATTTATATTTTATTATAATATTATTATTAACACTAACCCACCCCCCGCAGGTGAAGCACCTGGACCTGGACACCAACCTGTACCGTATCGGTCAGAGTAAGATGTTCTTCAGGACGGGGGTTCTCGCTCAGCTGGAGGAAGAGCGGGACCTCAAACTGACCGTCGTCATCATTGCCTTCCAGGCTCAAGCAAGAGGCTTCCTGGCCCGCAAGTAAGAGTAATAACACACAGGTACACAGGTTTGAGGTACTTGTTGGAGTATTTCCATGCTCTGCTACTTACCTTTACCCCACTTTACTTCAGAGGGAAGCTGCAACAGGAGTTATTATAATATTAATATATCCATAATCATTATTCAGCAATATAATAAATATAAAGTATTTTGCATAATGTGTACTTCTTCCACCTTTCGCTGTTTACAATAATAATATTTTAATGTTTATTTTCAGAGCTTTCAGTAAACGACAGCAGCAGCTGACGGCCATGAAGGTGATCCAGAGGAACTGTGCCTGTTACCTCAAACTGAAGAACTGGCAGTGGTGGAGGCTGTTCACCAAGGTCACACACACACACACACACACACACACACACACACACACACACACACACACACACACACACACACACACACACAGGGAAACGGAAGGCTAATTGACAACTGCTGCACTGGTAAACACACATAAGAAATGGTCACTGTTCACCTGACGAGACAAATTTACAAGTTCTTTAAAAGATATAAAGTTACAATGTGCGTGAGGGTTAGTATGCTCATGTGCTAACGTTAATGTGCTAACGTGCTAAGATGCTAAATGTTAGCATGCTAAAGAGTAACAGTTCTTAGTTGTTAAGTCTTTATTTAAACTACATTTTTTATATTGTAAACGAGGTCTCGAGCTTAGAAAACAAAGGAAACCGAGAAACACAAATAAGAAACTTCAATGAATATAGCATCAAAATATAGTTTTAATAAAAAGCCAAATATTCTTTTTTTTTTTTTTATTTAAAGCAAATGGAGCAACGACAACTAAAACGATGGAAGTGAAATACGATGAGATATATTCAGGTTGTTGTTGTTGTTGTGTGTAAAATAGAGAATACAACGTTATAATGCTGAAGTTGAATAAAATATATATTACATAGAATATATTATGAACGCTCGAGTTAGCGGGCTAACGTTAGCATGTTTGTGTCCTATAGCCACGATAACCTTTAGGCCGTAACACTCTCAGGTGTTTCTTGGTGCAGGTGAAGCCGCTGCTGCAGGTCACCAGGCAAGAAGAGGAAATGGGTCAGAAAGACGAGGAGCTGAAGGAAGCGAAGGAGGTGGCCATCAAGACGGAGGCGGAGCTGAAGGAGATCACCCAGAAGCACACGCAGGTGGAGGAGGCGCTCTCATCGCCTTGTTGTTGTTTCTGTATGAAGCGCTCTTATAGGGACAGGCGTCTGTTTGCAGCTGATTGAGGAGCGGATCCAGCTGGAGACGAAGCTTCACGCGGAGACGGAGCTGTACGCCGAGGCCGAGGAGATGAGGGTTCGCCTGGAGGCCAAGAAGCAGGAGCTGGAGGAGGTGCTGCACGAGATGGAGTCCCGCCTGGAGGAGGAGGAGGACCGGAGCAGCGCCCTGCAGCACGAGAGAAAGGAGATGGAGCAGCAGCTGCAGGCGGGCACACCTTGTGTTATTTATTTTAGTTTCATTGTTAGTCTGGGAAATGTAGAAAATAGATGCATTAGTATTATTATTGTTATTATTATTATTAGTGTTGTTATTTATGGTTTTATTTGAATTTATTTTCTCATTTATTTTTTAATTAAATTTAATTAATGTATCATAAAATAGAAATATAAATGTCACATTATTCAGAGACCAAAGTGAAATCTTCAAATTTTGTTTTGATGGACCCCAAATATCATATTTTCAATGACATGAAACAGATTAAAGAAGCAAATCCTAATATTCCAGATGCTGAAGGCAGCAAACGTTAATAATTACAACTCTTTAACTAAATAGATGTATAATATTAGGCTGTGTTTCATGTAGAAAGTACAATATCTTTATGAATAAAGTATCATGAAATAGAAATCTGAAGTAAACAAGCTCAGGTCCTCCTCAGATGATGGAGGCGCACATCGCCGAGGAAGAGGACGCTCGCCAGAAGCTGCAGCTGGAGAAAGCCTCCATGGAGGGAAAAGTGAAGAAGCTGGAGGAGGAGGTTCTGATCGTGGAGGACCACAACATCAAGCTGCAGAAGGTAGGAGGAGTCAGGAGGAGGAGTCAGGAGGAGGAGTCAGGAGGAGTCAGGAGGAGGAGTCTGGCGGTGTTTACCTGGCCGTTGGTACTCATGTGTGTGAACGTCTCCACAGGAGCGGAAGCTGATGGAGGAGAGGCTGGCGGACATGAGCTCCAACCTGGCCGAGGAGGAGGAGAAGTCCAAGAATCTGACCAAGCTCAAGACCAAGCACGAGTCCATGATCTCAGACCTGGAGGGTCAGTCCAAACACTCAGGAGTACTCAGAGTACTGTCAGAAGAAGTTAATTCATTTATTGATAAAACAAATATAATATTGTATTATGAATATAATGAATCTTGTCTGATTTCAAAGGGTTCATATTTCCAATGAGTTCTTCTTAAAGGTACAGTGTGTGGCTGTAAACTCACCAGTAGATGGTGCCAAACACTGGCCCTTTAAGGATAAAATTCACATGAGTTTTTAATACCAAACGTACTTAATCATTTTCCGGAATAGCTGTAAAATAAAAGTGAACTTTTATGAAGAGGTGTGTTCACTGTCTCTTGTGCAGTGCGTATGAAGAAGGAGGAGAAGGGCCGTCAGGACATGGAGAAGGCCAAGAGGAAGGTGGAGGCGGAGCTAGCCGACCTCCAGGATCAGAACGCCGACCTGCAGGCCCAACTAGCCGAAGTCCGAGCCCAGCTGGCCGCCAAGGAGGAGGAGCTCCAGGCCACCCTGGCTCGGTGAGCGGAAGAAGTTTATACAAGTGAAGCCAAAGCTGCATTCTCTCTCCTGACCACCAGGGGGCGACTCCTCTGGTTGTATAGAAGTCTATGCTTCATGTGTTAAAGCTGCATTCTCTCTCCTAACCACCAGGGGGCGACTCCTCTGGTTGTATAGAAGTATATGCTTCATGTGTTAAAGCTGCATTCTCTCTCCTGACCACCAGGGGGCGACTCCTCTGGTTGTATAGAAGTCTATGCTTCATGTGTTAAAGCTGCATTCTCTCTCCTGACCACCAGGGGGCGACTCCTCTGCTTGTATAGAAGTCTATGCTTTATGTGTTAAAGCTGCATTCTCTCTCCTGACCACCGGGGGGCGACTCCTCTGGTTGTATAGAAGTCTATGCTTCATGTGTTAAAGCTGCATTCTCTGAAGATTCAAGTATATTAGGATGAAGATGAGGGACTTAGATGTCATTCTAAAAGAAATAACATTCTGGTTATAACATATTTTCTAATTGTAAATTCACCTGTTGCGAGCGCAGCTTGGAGGAGGAGATCAACCACCGGGGGGCGGCTGTGAAGCGGGTTCGTGAGTTGGAGGTTCTGCTCTCGGAGCTGCAGGAGGACCTGGAGGCCGAGAGGGCGGCCAGAGGGAAGGTGGAGGCGGCTCGGCGGGACCTGGGGGAGGAGCTTAACGCCCTGCGCACCGAGCTGGAGGACAGCCTGGACACCACCGCCGCCCAGCAGGAGCTACGGTCCGTCCCACCGCAGCGCGTGATTGGCTCATCAGAGTTTAGTCGATTAAGCACCTGCAGCGGGGGCTGTCCCTGGATCTGTGAACACAGAGCACCTTAAGTCTTGTGTTTACCAGAGATGGGTTCATTAGTTATAGTTATAATAAGACATTCAGCATAAGAAAGTAAAACACTTAAGAAACCGTCCTAAACTTTGACTTATGAGCCAGAAACTTATATTTAATAAATACCTAAAACGTATGGTTTGTTTCCTCGGCTGCTCACGTGTTCATGGCGTGTGACCCGCAGGGCGAAGCGCGAGCAGGAAGTGGCCATGCTGAAGAAAGCCATGGAGGACGAGGGGCGGAGCCACGAGGCCCAAGTCCAGGACCTGAGACAGAAACACAGCCAGGCTGTGGAGGAGCTGAACGAGCAGCTGGAGCAGGCCAAGAGGGTACACACACACACACACACACACACGCACACACGCACACACACACGCACACGCACACACACGCACACACGCACACACGCACACACACACGCACACGCACACGCACACGCACACGCACACGCACATAACTATTAAACATAAACATTTTTAAATAGCGGTGAAATACAATATTAATATATCATATTAACTAGAATATAGCATTCCCAGAGGCGGACCCCGCCACTCACCTGCCGCCCCCTCCCCCCCTCCCCCGCCCAGGTGAGGGCCGGTCTGGAGAAAGCCAAGCAGGGCCTGGAGAAGGACTCTGCAGACCTCAGTGCCGACCTGCGATCCCTCGCCGGCGCCAAACAGGACGTGGAGCACAAGAAGAAGAAGCTGGAGGGTCAGCTGACCGAGCTGCACTCGCGCTTCAACGAGAGCGAGTGGCAGAGGGCGGAGCTCGGGGAGCGCGTCTCCAAGACGACCGTGAGGCGTGAAATATTACCAGAAATACTGATGAATTAAAACTAACATCACTAAGGGATTAACACTGAAGCAACATATATATTTATTCATATTTATAATGATATATTTATTTTATTTATTTACTTTTTTATTTTATTAATATATATATATATATATATATGTATATGTATAATATATATATATATATATATATATATATATATATATATATATCTCACACAATATATATTTATTTATATATAGTTTGAGAAGAAAATATCGGACAAAATTAAATTTTGTACTACCTCTTTCTTTTGACTCCTTTCCTTCGTCCTCCTCTTCGTCAGATGGAGCTGGACAGTGTGACGGGTCTTCTGAACGATGCCGAGGGAAAGAACATCAAACTGAGCAAAGACATCTCCAGTCTGTCCTCCCAGCTGCAGGATGCCCAGGTGAGTTAAATGTTCACGGCATCGTAGCATCGACTATGAATAAAATGTCAGTGATGTCTGAGATATTTCATTCTGGACCATAATGGCCGTCTGTCCTGATCCTCCCCCTCGTCTCCTCATCTCCTCATCTCCTCGTCTCCTCGTCTCCTCATCTCCTCGTCTCCTCGTCTCCTCATCTCCTCATCTCCTCATCTCCTCATCTCCTCATCTCCTCGTCTCCTCCCCCTTGTCTCCTCATCTCCTCGTCTCCTCCCCCTCGTCTCCTCATCTCCTCGTCTCCTCATCTTCCCCCTCGTCTCCTCATCTCCTCATCTCCGCCCCCTCCACCTCCACCTCCCCCTCGTCTCCTCGTCTCCTCATCTTCCCCCTCGTCTCCTCATCTCCTCGTCTCCTCCTCCAGGAGCTGCTGTCCGAGGAGACCCGTCAGAAGCTGAACCTGTCCGGGCGTCTCCGTCAGATGGAGGAGGACCGGAACAGCCTGATGGAGCAGCTGGAGGAGGAGACGGAGGCCAAGCGGGCCGTGGAGCGTCAGGCCTCCGGCCTCAGCATGCAGGTCGGTACCTAAAGTCTCCGGACCGCCGCGGACCGACTCCTCGGAGTCTCAAACTCACCGAGCTTCTTGGCTCCGTCAGCTGTCCGACTACAAGAAGAAGCTGGAGGAGACGTCGGGGGCGGTGGAGCTGCTGGAGGAGGCCAAGAAGCGTCTGCAGCGCGAGCTGGAGGCGGCCAGCGGCGAGTACGAGGAGAAGGCGTCGGCCTACGACAAGCTGGACAAGAGCCGCAGCCGGATGCAGCAGGAGCTGGAGGACATGCTCATGGACCTGGACAGCCAGCGGCAGCTGGTGTCCAACCTGGAGAAGAAGCAGAAGAAGTTTGATCAGGTGTGTCCAACCAGTATGAAACCAGAATAATAAGGCTTTAAACCAGTAGAATAATGCTTTAAACCAGTGTAATAATGCCTTAAACCAGTATAATAATGCCTTAAACCAGTATAAGAATGCCTTAAACTGTATAATAATGCCTTAAACTGTATAATAATGCCTTAAACCAGTATAATAATGTCTTAAACTGTATAATAATGCCTTAAACCAGTATAATAATGTTTTAAACCAGTATAATAATGCCTTAAACTGTATAATAATGCCTTAAACCAGTATAATAATGTTTTAAACCAGTATAATAATGCCTTAAACTGTATAATAATGCCTTAAACCAGTATAATAATGTTTTAAACCAGTATAATAATGCCTTAAACTGTATAATAATGCCTTAAACCAGTATAATAATGCCTTAAACCAGTATAATAATGCCTTAAACCAGTTTTTCAAAATAAAATAGTAATAAGTCTCCTTAAAAATAAAATTGTAATAAGTCTCCTTCAAAATAAAATAGTAATACGTCTCCTTCAAAATAAAATAGTAATAAGTCTCCTTCAAAATAAAACCAGTAACAACTCCTCCTCGTCAGATGCTGGCTGAGGAGCGCTCCGTGTCCTGTAAGTTCACGGAGGAGCGCGACCGCGCGGAGGCGGAGTCGAGGGAGAAGGAGACCCGGGTTCTGGCTCTGGCCCGAGCGCTGGAGGAGAACCAGGACGCACTGGAGGAGGCGGAGAAGACCGTGAAGGCCCTGCGGGGCGAGATGGAGGACCTCATCAGCTCCAAGGACGACGTGGGGAAGAGCGTAAGAGGAGATCCAACTATGATCCATAACCATGATCCATAACCATGATCCATAACTATGATCCATAACTATGATCCATAACTATGATCCATAACCATGATCCATAACTATGATCCATAACCATGATCCATAACTATGATCCATAACTATGATCCATAACTATGATCCATAACCATGATCCATAACTATGATCCATAACCATGATCCATAACTATGATCCATAACTATGATCCATAACCATGATCCATAACTATGATCCATAACTATGATCCATAACCATGATCCATAACTATGATCCATAACCATGATCCATAACCATGATCCATAACCATGATCCATAACCATGATCCATAACTATGATCCATAACCATGATCCATAACCATGATCCATAACCATGATCCATAACCATGATCCATAACTATGATCCATAACCATGATCCATAACTATGATCCATAACTATGATCCATAACTATGATCCATAACCATGATCCATAACTATGATCCATAACCATGATCCATAACTATGATCCATAACTATGATCCATAACTATGATCCATAACTATGATCCATAACTATGATCCATAACTATGATCCATAACCATGATCCATAACCATGATCCATAACTATGATCCATAACTATGATCCATAACTATGATCCATAACCATGATCCATAACTATGATCCATAACCATGATCCATAACTATGATCCATAACCATGATCCATAACTATGATCCATAACTATGATCCATAACTATGATCCATAACCATGATCCATAACTATGATCCATAACCATGATCCATAACTATGATCCATAACTATGATCCATAACTATGATCCATAACCATGATCCATAACTATGATCCATAACCATGATCCATAACTATGATCCATAACTATGATCCATAACCATGATCCATAACTATGATCCATAACTATGATCCATAACCATGATCCATAACTATGATCCATAACCATGATCCATAACCATGATCCATAACCATGATCCATAACCATGATCCATAACTATGATCCATAACCATGATCCATAACCATGATCCATAACCATGATCCATAACCATGATCCATAACCATGATCCATAACTATGATCCATAACTATGATCCATAACCATGATCCATAACTATGATCCATAACTATGATCCATAACCATGATCCATAACTATGATCCATAACTATGATCCATAACTATGATCCATAACCATGATCCATAACTATGATCCATAACCATGATCCATAACTATGATCCATAACTATGATCCATAACTATGATCCATAACCATGATCCATAACTATGATCCATAACTATGATCCATAACCATGATCCATAACTATGATCCATAACTATGATCCATAACCATGATCCATAACCATGATCCATAACTATGATCCATAACTATGATCCATAACCATGATCCATAACTATGATCCATAACTATGATCCATAACCATGATCCATAACTATGATCCATAACTATGATCCATAACCATGATCCATAACCATGATCCATAACTATGATCCATAACTATGATCCATAACCATGATCCATAACTATGATCCATAACTATGATCCATAACCATGATCCATAACTATGATCCATAACTATGATCCATAACCATGATCCATAACTATGATCCATAACCATGATCCATAACTATGATCCATAACCATGATCCATAACCATGATCCATAACCATGATCCATAACCATGATCCATAACCATGATCCATAACCATGATCCATAACTATGATCCATAACCATGATCCATAACCATGATCCATAACCATGATCCATAACCATGATCCATAACTATGATCCATAACCATGATCCATAACTATGATCCATAACCATGATCCATAACCATGATCCATAACTATGATCCATAACTATGATCCATAACTATGATCCATAACTATGATCCATAACTATGATCCATAACCATGATCCATAACTATGATCCATAACCATGATCCATAACCATGATCCATAACTATGATCCATAACTATGATCCATAACTATGATCCATAACCATGATCCATAACTATGATCCATAACCATGATCCATAACCATGATCCATAACCATGATCCATAACTATGATCCATAACCATGATCCATAACTATGATCCATAACCATGATCCATAACCATGATCCATAACCATGATCCATAACCATGATTTATAACAATGATCCATAACCATGATCCATAACTATGATCCATAACCATGATCCATAACCATGATCCATAACCATGATTTATAACAATGATCCATAACCATGATCCATAACTATGATCCATAACCATGATCCATAACTATGATCCATAACCATGATCCATAACCATGATCCATAACCATGATCCATAACTATGATCCATAACCATGATCCATAACCATGATCCATAACCATGATCCATAACCATGATCCATAACCATGATCCATAACCATGATCCATAACCATGATCCATAACCATGATCCATAACTATGATCCATAACCATGATCCATAACTATGATCCATAACCATGATCCATAACCATGATCCATAACTATGATCCATAACTATGATCCATAACTATGATCCATAACCATGATCCATAACCATGATCCATAACCATGATCCATAACCATGATCCATAACCATGATCCATAACTATGATCCATAACTATGATCCATAACCATGATCCATAACTATGATCCATAACCATGATCCATAACCATGATCCATAACCATGATCCATAACCATGATTTATAACAATGATCCATAACAATGATCCATAACAATGATTTATAACAATGATCCATAACAATGATCCATAACAATGATCCATAACCATGATCCATAACGATGCGTCCTGATCCTCATCTGCTTGCCAGGTGCACGACCTGGACAAGGCCAAGCGGGGCCTGGAGGCCTTCGTGGACGAGATGAGGACCCAGATGGAGGAGCTGGAGGACGAGCTGCAGGTGGCCGAGGACGCCAAGCTGCGCCTGGAGGTCAACAGCCAGGCGCAGCGGGCGCAGCACGAGCGGGAGCTGCAGGCCCGAGACCAGCTGGGCGAGGAGAAGAGGAAGCAGCTGCTCAAGCAGGTCTCACGGGGTTCTGGGTCTCAGCTGCCTCAG
The DNA here is from genome assembly GCA_023566465.1 of Cottus gobio. Lineage (NCBI taxonomy): Eukaryota > Metazoa > Chordata > Actinopteri > Perciformes > Cottidae > Cottus > Cottus gobio. Next base: position 1,363,609 of record CM042232.1, read on the forward strand.
TAGAGTATGGTCCAGTCCACCACGAGGCAGGGTGCTTTAGGGCGGGGCTTACTGTGATTGACAGGTCGCAACCAGAGGTTAAACCTTTTGAAAGGTTTTTGAATGAGTCGTAACTGTAGACGTGTTCGAACCCTCCTTTAACTCGTGTTTACCATAAAGTGTAAAACAAGACGACTGACCCTCTGCCAGGTGCGCGAGCTGGAGGCGGAGCTTGAGGAGGAGAGGAAGCAGCGAGGTCAAACATCGGGCAGCAAGAAGAAGCTGGAGGGCGAGATGAAGGACATGGAGGACCAGCTGGAGGCCACCAGCAGGGGGCGCGACGAAGCCGTCAAGCAGCTCCGCAAGATCCAGGTCAGCTGGCCTTCGATCGGCTTCACAAGCTGCTTCCTGTCGTTGGTTTGGTCACTTCCTCTCGATGTTCCCTCCCTCCTCACAGGGCCAGGTGAAGGACCTCCAGAGGGACCTGGAGGACTCGCGGGCGGCCCAGAAGGAGGTCCTCGGCTCGGCCCGGGAGGCCGAGCGCAGAACCAAGGCCATGGAGGCCGACATCGTCCAGCTGCACGAGGTGCTCTCTGACGCTTTCAAAATAAAAGCTTGTTGTTTCCCGCTAACTATGACTCAAACATATTTAGCTGTATTTTCTGCAGAGTGTGTTTTCTTACATCACAGTTTGTCTTCTGTCCAGATGTTGGCAGCAGCTGAGAGAGCTCGTAAGCAGGCCGAGGCCGAGAGAGACGAGCTGTCTGAAGAGCTGGCCAGCAACTCCTCTGGGAAGTGAGTGTTGTTCAGAAACACACTTATACACACACATATACACACACATATACACATATATACACACACTTATATACACACATATACACACACATATACACACATATACACACACATATACACACATGTATACACACATATATAGTAGTATAGTAAGGAGAAAAAACATTCAGGTGATCAGTAACTTCCCTCTCCTCTTCCCCTCTCCTCCTCTCCTCTCCTCATCTCCTCCTCTCCTCTTCCCCTCTCCTCCTCTCCTCTTCCCCTCCTCTCCTCTTCCCCTCTCCTCCTCTCCTCCTCCCCTCCCCTCCTCTCCTCTTCCTCTCCTCCTCTCCTCCTCCTATCCTCTCCCCTCCTCTCCTCCTCCTCTCCTCCTCTCCTCCTCCTCTCCTCTCCTCCTCTCCTCTCCTCTCCTCATCTCCTCCTCCTCCCCTCCCCTCCCCTCCTCTCCTCTTCCTCTCCTCCTCTCCTCCTCCTATCCTCTCCCCTCCTCCTCTCCTCTCCTCCTCTCCTCCCCTCCTCCTCTCCTCCTCCTCTCCTCTCCTCCTCTCCTCTCCCCTCCTCCTCCCCTCCTCCTCTCCTCCTCTCCTCTCCCCTCCTCCCCTCCTCCTCTCCCCTCCTCTCCCCTCCTCTCTCCTCCTCCTCTCCTCTCCTCCTCCTCTCCTCTCCTCCTCTCCCCTCCTCTCTCCTCCTCCTCTCCTCTCCTCCTCTCCTCTCCTCTCCTCATCTCCTCCTCCTCCCCTCCCCTCCTCTCCTCTTCCTCTCCTCCTCTCCTCCTCCTATCCTCTCCCCTCCTCCTCTCCCCTCCTCCTCTCCTCCTCTCCTCCTCTCCTCCTCTCCTCCTCTCCTCCTCTCCTCCTCTCCTCTCCCCTCCTCTCCCCTCCTCCCCTCCTCCTCTCCTCCTCCTCTCCTCTCCCCTCCTCTCCTCCTCCTCTCCTCTCTCCTCCTCCTCTCCTCTCCTCTCCTCTCCCCTCCTCTCCTCCTCCTCTCCTCTCTCCTCCTCCTCTCCTCTCCCCTCCTCTCCTCCTCTCCTCTCCTACTCTCCTCCTCCTCTCCTCTCCCCTCCTCCTCTCCTCTCTCCTCCTCTCCTCCTTCCTCCTCTCCTCCTCTCCTCTCCTCTCCCCTCCTCCCCTCCTCCTATCCTCCTCTCCCCTCCTCCTCTCCTCCCTCAGGTCGCTGCTGTCGGATGAGAAGCGCCGCCTGGACTCAAAGATCAGCCAGCTGGAGGAGGAGCTGGAGGAGGAGCAGGCCGCCGCCGAGAGCTTCAACGAGCGGCTGAGGAAGAGCCAGCAGCTGGTAGGTACCCGGGTGTCGGGCTAGACCACGTGGGCCCGGGGGAGTCCGCTTCGAGGTCCTGGTCCTGACCTCTGTTGTGCAGGTGGACCAGCTGGGGGCGGAGCTGGCGGCGGAGCGCGCCACCTCCCAGAGCCGGGAGGGGTCCCGGCAGCAACTGGAGCGGCAGAACCGAGACCTGAAGGCCAAGCTGCAGGAGGTGGAGGGCCAGGGCCGCGCCAAGCTCAAGGCCTCCATCGCCGCCCTGGAGGCCAAGCTGAGGGAGGCGGAGGAGCAGCTGGAGACCGAGAGCAGGTACTGGTGCATTGTGGGAAACGGAGTTCCACAAAGAGGGAAAACATATCAATTATGTTTTATGAACTCTTTTCACCAATTAGGTCATTAAATCATCATCACAGTTAAAAATAAAATAAATAAATATTATTACAGACTCTCAATATATACAATACATACTACAATATGGTAACAATACATTATATAAAATATTCTAGATAATTCTAGATTTCTATCTTAAATTATTTATTTGTGTTTGTCTTTGTAACTTTGTTCTGAATATGCTGTGTAAGGTTTATTATAATTAAGTCTTCTTCTCTTCTTCTTCTTCTTCTTCTTCTCCTTCTTCTCCTCTTCTTCTTCTTCTTCTTCTTCTCCTCTTCTTCTTCTTCTTCTTCTTCTTCTCCTCCTCCTCCTTCTTCTTCATCTTCTTGCAGAGAGCGTCAGTCCAACGCTAAGAATCTTCGTCAGAAGGAGAAGAAAGTGAAGGATCTGAGCATCCAGATGGAGGACGAGAGGAAGCAGGCGCAGCAGTACAAAGACCAGGTGATGGAGAGATGAAAAGAGAGGCAACTGCCTCGTGACGCCTCCATCCACAACGTGTTCTGTGTCTCCTGCAGGCGGAGAAGGGCAACGTGCGGGTGAAGCAGCTGAAGCACCAGCTGGAGGAGGCGGAGGAGGAGGCGCAGCGCGTGGCGGCGGCCCGCAGGAAGCTGCAGCGCGAGCTGGAGGAGGCGACGGAGGCCAACGACGCTCTGAGCCGCGACATGGCGTCGCTCCGGAGCAAACTGAGGTAGAGCAGGGCGGAGCGCCGGGAGCAGCCGGGAGGGAACGCCACCACGAGCGAACAAACCCTCTGAACCCCAAAACACACCAAAACAGACAGGTGTCAGAGTTCATCTTTCCGACGGTCCTTGAACACATCACGTGCGTCTAACGCTTCCGTCAGAAAAAAACAGATGCAAATTTAAAATTTTTCTTTTCAACAAAAACATTTTATTCTACGTCTCATTAAAAATCTCACCACAAATAAACCATGTGACCCACAGTCATGTGACCCAGTCATGTGACCCACAGTCATGTGACCGCATGAGGAAAAAATTAAAATTCAGGAGAGAGGAGAGGCTGGAAACATGAGAATCATCATTTTCTCCACACTTGTGGAAACATATAATATAGACTTCAGTGTTTTTATAAAACAAATTATCAAAGAAATTAAAGTTGTGTTTTTTTTTCTTTTTTACAATTCATCATAATTCATAATTCATGTCATAATAACTGTTCTTCTCTAGTTCTTTGCTTACAGTCATGAAGGACTTTTATATTTTGCCGTGAAAATGAAAGAACACAAAAATGTGAAAAAAATGTCCGAAACCGTTTTGGGGTTCAGAGGTCAAACTTTTGTCTTGAAGGCATAATAATAATAATAATAATAATAATAATAATACTTCAATCTTATATAGGGCTTTTCTAAGTACCCAAAGACGCTTAGATGATTTGTGATTGTGGAATTTCCTCTTCCTCCTTCTTCGTGTCCTCAGACACAACTGAGCTGCAAACTGCCCCAAAGCCCCAAAGCATTCTGGGAAAACTCCTCTTCCTCAGCGGGCTTTTGTTTTACTTCCTCATCGCTTTCCTCCTCTTCTGTTTACACCTGCTGCAAGATGTCCGGGGCTTAAAGTCTCACTTTGCAACTATCCTCCATCTCCTCCTCCTCCTCCTCCTCCTCCTCCTCCTCCTCCTCCTCCTCCTCCTCCTCCTCCTCCTCCTCTCTATCTCTTCCTCCTGGGTGTTCCCAGGCGTGGCGGTGGGGAGGTGGCGTTCAGCAGCCTGAGTCCCCGGAGCAGCACCGGCGGCGTCATGAGGAGTTTGGGGCTCGGAGGGAGCGTCAGCCGGAGGAGCACCATCAAGGAGAACTCTCTGGAGCTGCAGGAGGAGGAGCCTCCATCCCGGTCCCCGTCCCCGGACCCCCGCGAGTACGCCTACTCCCCCGACGAGTAGGCGGGACCCCCCCACCCAGCAAAGTGGGCTGAACCGGAGCCCAGAGATATTTTAACACTTAAATTAATTAAACTATTTGATTTCTGTTTACGGTGAAGACGTTTTAACAAAACAAGTGAATTCACAAACAAATTGAAAACATTTAATCATCTTTTAATTCTGATCATACAGTTTCATATTTTTTAAATATTATATTTTAGACTCATAAAGTCCGTAAAATGAATTGCCAGCTGTAATTAAAACCGATGAATAATTTGTGTTTCTAGAATATGAAGATTTGATGGAAAGCTTCATATATTTAATGATTTAGAAAACCTCATGTTGGCTCTGGGAAATTATTTCAAATTAGAAAACAATCAAAAGACACAATAATAAGATAAGAAGTAAACAATAAAGTAATTTCACGTTTCACGGTTTCTCTCGCAGCTCGAACTCTTAAATTATTTGCAGCTTGAATCCAGTTTTCCTAAAAGTTTTCCTCTGATCCATAACTTTCTGCTTCTTCTCAAACATTCATTTAAAAACAATCCGCTCAGGAAGTCAACTTGTTTGTCGAGTTCAAATACGAGAAAAAAGTTAATTTGACCATAAAATAAAATTAGGATGGAGATTAGTCCCCCATTTTATTTTTTATTTAAATGATTTTATTCGTGTATTATGAGATCATCGTCGTCAACTGGTATAAATTAGTTCTAAACTGACTGATTCCAAATTGTGCAATTTTATTTGGGGGTAATAAACTTTATTATTTAATTAAAAATGTCAACGAGGACAAAGAAGGAAAATAGATTTAGATTCTGAAACTGATACAAAATAATCAAAATTAAGTAAAACACTTGATCTTTGTTTTTCACGAGGTTTTGTGAAGTTATTTTTTATTAGTTTGTGGATGAATAAGACATTATTTATGCAAATCTAATATATAGTTTTATTTATATTACAGGTACAGTTTCAAGAATCTTCATCATATAAAGTCAGTTTCTTTTGTGTTCGAGTGAAAAAAAAACGGTCGTTTAACAAAACTTAGTTTACCGCTTTTTTAAATATTAAAAGAAAAAAGACATTTGGAGAAAAAGTATTTATCCTGAAAATGTAAAACATTGGAAATAAATATCATTGTATATATACAAATATTTAATTAAATATTTGTGTTGAAAAAAATGAGTAAAGATATTTCAAAATCAAGCAGAAAATGTAATATTGTCTCAACTAAATAAATAAAAACCGGAAGTTTTGTTAAACGACCTTCTTTAAATATAAATGTTATATTTTTTCAGCTCGTTCTTTCTGCACTTCCTCTGAAAATGTTTTCAGAATATTTTAGAGAGAATTATTATATTTGGAAACTGAATGAAAAACTATATTTGCAACAAAAAAATTATTCATAATATTCCACCGTAATAACGTGAGTTGTATGGTTGTACTTTCTGCTATTAAACCTCTACATCCTCACTCGGCTCCTTCTTCTTCTTCTGCTAGAAATAAAGTCAACACTTTCTTTCAAGTTTTTTATTTCAAGTTTTATTGTGTTTCAGAAACATAAGCAGCTCTGAAGAGAACAAAGAGCAGAAGGTCTTCGTTTGTCCTCTGAAGGCAAAAACACACCAAACAGTTTGCTTTTTAACGGAACAGTAAACACACCACGAGGCAAACCTATTGCATCGTCTCTCTTTTTAACATAAAACACAAGTAGCCTTCATTGAAGTATTCATATCTCACGGTATTTTATATTTTTATATTTTAACTCCTGACACAGAAGTAGAGCTGAGACGATAAAACTGGTTCATTTGAAACACTTCTGTTCATTTTTAAATTTTTATATTTTTCTAGCTTGAGTTTGAGCCACAGACTGAACATAAGAAGTATGACGACGTCTCCTCATTGGTTTGTGGGCTTGTCTGTTGACCTGTCAATCACCTTGTAGCCCCTCCCCCTTTATGGTCTGTTTACTAAATGAACATCATGCTGTATTAAAGAAGACTTGAAACTAGAGATTGAGACATAAACTCATGTTTACAATGTTTACTTCTGTAATGTTGACTTCTATACAACCAGAGGAGTCACCCCTGGTGGTCAGGAGAGAGAATGCAGCTTTAACACATGAAGCATATACTTCTATACAACCAGAGGAGTCGCCCCCTGGTGGTCTGCAGAGAGAGAATGCATCCTTAACACATGAAGCATAGACTTCTATACAACCAGAGGAGTCGCCCCCTGGTGGTCAGGAGAGAGAATGCAGCTTTAACACATGAAACATCGCCTGAAGTTCTTATTCAGTTTTTTTTTTCAGTTATCGAAGAGCTTTGGGTGCGTAACGTTGCCACCATGTGGACTGGAGTAGAAATGATTCGGTAAAACAAAACGAATCTGAACACATTTGTGATCCGACCAACAAAATGTGCATTTATGTGGCAAAGTACAGTGAAGGAAACCGCTTCATGCATCCGAGTAAAACAGCTTCCTGTGAAGTTCCTCGAGTTTCTCATCGTCGGCATCTTTTCACGACAAACCGGAATCTCAAAAATTCGCTTTCGCGTTCAGTCGCAACACAACAAAAGAAATTAAAAATTAAAAAAGACACAAAGAACAAGGCAAACAAAAGAAGTCCTGCTGACAAACCAACATAGTGGAACCACGCGGCGACACGGTACCGTTACCGGGCCGGAGGGGCCGGGCCGAGCAGCCCGGAGGAAGCGAAGGGTTCACAGCAGCAGCTTGGGTCCGGCTGCGAAGTCCAACCTCTGCACCAGCCTTCAAGGACAAAGGAGTCGTCAGACTTTTACCTTCAAACCGCTGAGTGGATGAGTCACTCAGTTCATCTACTCTTTAACCCTTCAACCCTTTAACCCGCTGAACCCTCTGTTTTGAGGTTCAGAGGGTGAAGCGGCTCCAGAGACCTCTCACCCTTTGCTGTAGAGTCCGTTGGTGGGATGAGTCTCTGCGGAGCTGTTCAGGCCCGACGGCGCCCCCTGGCCCCCGGCGTGGACTCTGCGGCTCCCCGTCTGCTCGTGGACGAACTCGCGGCACGACGCCAGCTTGGACTCCAGGTTCTACAAACATGAACATTCAGCTTCATGAAACGCCTTTTATAAAATCACTTGATTTTCACAATCATCCCGATAACTTCCTGATTTGCTGTTAAGTCTCCGGCTCCACAGACAGGAAGCAGCGCTCTGTGGGTCACATGATGAAGAGTATTACCCCGACTTTTCTCAGCAGCTCTCCGACGATGTTCAGAGCCGAGATTCTGGCCGACATGGTGAGAGGATTCCCCGAGAGGCTTCCGCCCGCTGAAACGCAAACGCAGCCAATGAATGCAGAGCAGCGTTCACGTGGAAAGAAACAACGGTGACACGTGAACCGACCTCTGCTGGCGGACTCGCCAGAGGCCGGAGGTCTGGACGGCGGCGTGGCGGCGTGAGAGGACGGAGACGTGGTTTTGTCTGGCGGGGTGAGGGGGGGCGTGGGCGGGCCCACTGAGGAGGAGGAAGGCTTCCTGTCCTGAACCTGCTGTTTCTGCTGCACGGCGAGCTCCTGCCTCAGGTCTGACACACACACACACACACACACACACACACACACACACACACACACACACACACACACACACACACACACACACACACACACACACACACACACACACACACACACACACACACACACACACACACACACACACACACACACACACACACACACACACACACACACACACACACACACACACACACACACACACACACACACAGTGTGTTTTGCTGCATGTATTTTAAGGTTTAACACGTTAACCTCTGCTTGTATAGAAGTCTATGCTTCAAGCTGCATTCTCTCTCCTGACCACCAGGGGGCGACTCCTCTGGTTGTGGCTCTACCTCTGGCCTCGTCCTTCAGCCTCTGGACGGACTCCAGCTGGTTCTCCTTCTCGTCCAGCTCGCTCTCCAGGAAGGCGTTCCTCTCGATCACCTGGTTCATCCTCTGCTCAAAGTCCTCCAGAGACATGATGGTCGCCCTAAAACAAGAACAAGGGCTGCAAGGTGATTGACAGGTCTCTGCGTCTCATTCTATGCAAACAAAAACAACAGTTTCAGGAAAACATGCTTAATTTACATTATATCCCATTTCATGAATCCCTCCTGAATCCCACAACACCTGCCCTTTAAGTGCCCTTTAAGTGCCCTTTAAGTGCCCTTTAAGTGCCCTCTGACCTCTTGGTCCTCTCCAGGTCGTCGTTGGCCTGCTCCAGCTCTCGGATGTACTTGTGGAGCTGGTCCCTGACGGCGGTGGTCTCGGCCAGGTCTCCCTCCAGGCTGGAAATCTGCCGGTGGGCCTCCGAGTGCTGCGCCTCGTACTTCTCCTGGAGCGAGGCCGATAAATAAATAGAGATTATTATTCAAATATACAGTCTTATTTGACTGCAAAATCATTAAACTATTCTGAACTTTTGAGGCTGTTTAGCTAACTTCTATACAACCAGAGGAGTCGCCCCCTGGTGGTCAGGAGAGAGAATGCAGCTTTAACACATGAAGCATAGACTTCTATACAACCAGAGGAGTCGCCCCTGGTGGTCAGGAGAGAGAATGCAGCTTTAACACATGAAGCATAGGCTTCTATACAACCAGAGGAGTCGCCCCTGGTGGTCAGGAGAGAGAATGCAGCTTTAACACATGAAGCATAGACTTCTATACAACCAGAGGAGTCACCCCTGGTGGTCAGGAGAGAGAATGCAGCTTTAACACATGAAGCATAGACTTCTATACAACCAGAGGAGTCGCCCTGGTGGTCAGGAGAGAGAATGCAGCTTTAACACATGAAGCATAGACTTCTATACAACCAGAGGAGTCGCCCCTGGTGGTCAGGAGAGAGAATGCAGCTTTAACACATGAAGCATAGACTTCTATACAACCAGAGGAGTTGCCCCTGGTGGTCAGGAGAGAAAATGCAGCTTTAACACATGAAGCATGGACTTCTATACAACCAGAGGAGTGCATAAGATAAGGGTTGTATAAAAAAAATAGGAGGTTCTTCGGCTGAATTATGTAGCAACAGGTATGTTTTGATAGATGCATGTTTTGTTTTTATAATTGAGACACTGTCCCTCTTGAGATCTCAGCAGAAAGATCAACAAATATGTTTGTTAAAAAAAGAGAAAATGTGACGCGTGAACTGCGACATGACGACAAGAACCGACATCCCCTCCAGACACGGACTGGGCAAGAGTCATCAGCTGTCTTTTCCAGCCCTGAATCAATCCTCTGTGGAAGAGTGTGAGTGTGTGTGTGTGTGTGTGTGTGTGTGTGCGTGTGTGTGTAGCCTATTCAGCACAGGCAACCAGAGCTGTGAAACTCAGCAGATGAATAAGGAAATCGCTTCTCAAATTCACATTTAACAGGCGATCAGCTGGTTGAACGTTATGAAAATAACTTGGTCGTTGAGATGAAGAATATTTTTACATGCAAACCAGGCGGCAACCTCCAGTTCTGAAGAGTGAAGCTAAAGCAGAAGTATTTTAAACCTGCATTCTCTCTACTGACCACCAGGGGGCGACTCCTCTGGTTGTATAGAAGTCTATGCTTCATGTGTTAAAGCTGCATTTTCTCTCCTGACCACCAGGGGGCGACTCCTCTGGTTGTATAGAAGTATATGCTTCATGTGTTAAAGCTGCATTCTCTCTCCTGACCACCAGGGGTGAATCCTCTGGTTGTATAGAAGTCTATGAGAGAATGACTCTACTTCTCTCTTGATGTATTTCCTCAGTATATAGTACAGTACTCCGTGTCATAACTGATAACGCCTCTGTACCTTGTAGTTGTCCAGTTCCATGCGGAGGCGGCTGTTGGCGGACAGAAGCTCGCGGTTTCGCGCCTCACACTGTTTAAGCTCCGCCTCCAGCTCCACCTCGTAGTCCCGACTCATCTGCTGAAACTCCTGCAGCTCCTCGTGGGCCTCGTCCGCACTACACACACACACACACACACACACACACACACACACACACACGCACACACGCACGCACGCACGCACGCAATAATTCGAGCTATTATCCAATTTCACTATTTTCCCGGCTAACCACAAGAAGATCTGGCGATTATGAATTCAAATTAAACAGGAGAGACTATTTAACAGGAAAACACCTGGAGGTTCACAGTTGTTTATCCTGCAGTAAGTCGACCGCTCTGTAAACCAAAACCCACCAAAAGATATTGATTATTTTATTTAACAGAGCCCCAGAAGTCCTGAAAGATAATATATTTTGCTGTATTTCCCACACAAACTATTACGTTAAAGTAATAGAGCAGAAATAATAACTTGTGTAACTACGATAACGAGATTTAAAAAAAAAAACATGTGGCATTAAAAACATCAATAATCATCAAAAATCTCAGCGAAAAGGTGTAAAAACACTTTTTGGATCATCCAGAAAACAACGACAATGTATTCTCATATTATGAAGCAGAAGACTTCCACATGTTTTCCACACCTCTGTTGTCCTCTGGCTGCCTGGTCCTTCCAGTACTCCAGCTCTTCCTCCAGGGACCCAAACTCTGGAGGCTCCGGATCCCCCATCTCCATCTCCAGCCCCGCCTGTGGAGAGCTGAGGCTCCAACGCGGCTCTGGGTCAATTAAAACAAGGCAGTAAGTTCCCATCGTTAGGAACTCCCTTTAGAAATCGGACCATTTATCTTAAAAGTAACGCCGGTAAAGGGAAAATAGTTAATTACTATAATAAATGATTTTAAATGATTCATCAGCATGTTCATATTAATTCGGCAAATAAATGATCCCATAAGCATCAATATCTTTCAGATGAAATCTCAGATTCTTGATTTTGGTCGTCACCACCATTGTGTTCTTAGCGGAGGAAAACAACACCAAGTTAGGACAATCAAGCTAATACACTCCAATCGTACTAATATTAAATAATGTTTATTTAATACTACATGTAAGCCGAACTGAACAATAGATGCCAACGATTCAAAATACATGTTTAATGTTCGTCAAAATCGATATAATAGTAACTCAAACCACTGTTGAATTAAATTAGACACACTATTTAAAAGCAGTCTGGTCATAGCGAGCTGAACTAAAGAAGAAAAACGGAAACCAGAATCAAACATCACGGAGAAGATATCGAGTGATTTATGCCTCACTACGAACACCTGCTTTTATTAACAATGCCGACGACAATGAGAACTCTTAACAACAACGTTTAAACAACACACAATAAGAAAGTTAGAAGAACTGTTCCTAGCTTGTACATTTAAACTCGTTCAGCTGAGACAAACATGAGTATAACTTACGGTGAACAGCTACTTCCTATTTATATGGCGAAACCCGTAAACATTTAACTAGTAAAGACTTTCTCGGAGTTGGAAAACCGCAAAAGTCGCTTCAGTCTCTGCAAGACGTTGAACAATACGAGTTGCCATTCATATTGTCCGGACCGGTTCAACCAATCACGAGTGAGGCAACGGCCCCGTTTGCCTGTTGCTATTGGTCGAGGTGCCTGTCAATCACATGTTAGTAGGCGGGGTCAGCATCAGTGTCAAATCAGAGGAATGACATCTGTGACTGAGGGGTGTCTACGTAATCTTCAAAGTCTAGAAGTCGTAATGAATTACCGGAGGCCGGTGATGCCTTCTAGTGCTGTCGGTGTTTAGATACACACGTAATATATATATATGTATACATATATATATATATATATATGTGTATACATATACATACATATACATATATGCTCTTAATTTTACTTTTTTATCATAGTGACACTTCTCATAAGAAATAATTTATAAAGAGCTATGTTGTAAATCTACTTATATATTCATATTCACATTTGCATTTAAATAGTCTCCTCTTTCCTGTGGCGCCTGAATGCAACACAACAAAAGCTCCAACAAAACATCAGTTTTATTCAGATAAAGTGATTAACAAGTGATTTATACAACAATAACTCTTCTGCAGATGTTTTTTTTCTCTTTCATTATATTATTTATTTTTCTCGGCTACTGTAGTTAAATATGGTCGAGTGTATGTTTTAAATCCTCTGCTTCCTGCTGTTGGTGTTGAGGGTCAGTGAAGGATGGCGTGTGTCTCAGCACCTGACAGCATCCTCAACTCTGATTGGGGGAATCTTCACTTCCTGTCGGTGGGGTCAGAGGTCACACTGGGTCAACCGTGTCCTTTTCAGAGGGATTATCTAGGCATATCTGATCCTGGTTAATCCACACGCACCATCACTGGAGCATGAAGCTGTTATTCACACACACACACACACACACACACACACACACACACACACACACACACACTCTTCAATCCACTCACACAGACAGACTTAGTCCTCAAATCCCACCAGTTAACATGATTTATTTAGTTTGAAAACACATTTTTAGACATAAATGTACAATCAGAGAGAATAACATGTGGGAACTTTTCTGTAGTATTTACATATTTTACATACACATTTTGTATTTGTAATGGAAAATATTTTAGAACTGAATATGATATGGTTCATGTAATAAACTATTCTGATTAAGATATGTTGATGTTATTCATGTTTTAAGAGCCTTCTTTGGACATTTATTCATACAGTGCATATAACAGACGAGGAAACACACATTTAAACATCATGGAGGACTTTTTTTCACAAATACCACAAAGGAATGTAAGAGGGAGGCGTTGTTCTCTGTGTTGATCAGAGTATGCACATATTCCCATGAGCCTCGTAAACAGCTTATTAGAAATATTGTCTTTTCACAGAAAGAGGACAAAAACAGAATATGTGGCGCTTGTAAACGAAGATCATGCGTTCGTCACCTTCACCAAGGTCGTGGCTTCGATGTGACACAGCGTCCCCATCGGATCGCATCATGACGTCACCGCTTCACAGAGGAGAGTTTAATGTGGTCGCTTGTCACATTAAAGGGACCGAAGAAGTGTCGTCTTTCTAAAAGTATCAAAGCACGAATGCAACAAAGGTTCTCAAGTTTTTTTCCTGTAAAACAATCAACACAATACAACCAGAGGAGTCGCCCCCTGGTGGTCAGGAGAGAGAATGCAGCTTTAATACATGAAGCATAGACTTCTATACAACCAGAGGAGTCGCCCCCTGGTGGTCAGGAGAGAGAATGCAGCTTTAACACATGAAGCATAGACTTCTATACAACCAGAGGAGTCGCCCCCTGGTGGTCAGGAGAGAGAATGCAGCTTTAACACATGAAGCATAGACTTCTATACAACCAGAGGAGTCGCCCCCTGGTGGTCAGGAGAGAGAATGCAGCTTTAACACATGAAGCATAGACTTCTATACAACCAGAGGAGTCGCCCTCTGGTGGTCAGGAGAGAGAATGCAGCTTTAACACATGAAGCATAGACTTCTATACAACCAGATGAGTCGCCCCCTGGTGGTCAGGAGAGAGAATGCAGCTTTAACACATGAAGCATAGACTTCTATACAACCAGAGGAGTCGCACCCTGGTGGTCAGGAGAGAGAATGCAGCTTTAACACATGAAGCAGAGACTTCTATACAACCAGAGGAGTCGCCCCCTGGTGGTCAGGAGAGAGAGAATGCAGCTTTAACACATGAAGCATAGACTTCTATACAACCAGGAGTCGCCCCCTGGTGGTCAGTAGAGAGAATGCAGCATTAACACATGAAGCATAGATTTCTATACAACCAGAGGAGTCACCCTCTGATGATCAGCAGGGAGAATGCAGCTTATCACATGAAGCATAGACTTCTATACAACCAAAGGAGTCGCCCCCTGGTGGTCAGGAGAGAGAATGCAACGTTGAGACTCTTCAGCTTTGGCTAAATTCTTTCCCACTTCACCAAGAGCACATTTCATGGGAAACTAGTCTAGTCTTTGCACAGAAAAGGTCAAAAATAATTATAATATTCCGCACATTAAGAAAATTGTCATTAAAAAGTTATCAGTAATATTACGGCAGCCATTACAGTTGTTCTTTTCTTTTTCAAACCAGTAATCTGTTCGTCGGTTTGATGGATAATCCAAAGTGGAAGGCCGGAAAAGACATAAGCCTTGTCCTCGTCCTCCTCCTCTTCCTCCTCTTCCTCCTCTTCCTCCTCTTCCTCCTCCTCGTCCCTCTAGTTTTCCCGCTGGCTCTTCTGTGTTTTCCGAGCCAGCCGGGCCTCACGAATCTCCTTCAGGGTCTTGCGGGGGTCCATGACGAAGGCCAGAGCCACGGCGGCGGTGCCGTCGCCGCTCTGCCGCGAGAAGCACAGGAAGGAGGCCCAGAGGAAGGCGCAGCAGCCCATGAAGGCCGTCCGCAAGTACAGCGGCATCAGGACGAAGTTCAGAAGCTGTGACGGAGGAAAGAAGACGTTCAACACAGAAGTACATTCACACGTCTTTATCCTTCAGTGGACAGAACAGGTGTTAAAGCTGGAGGGTGCAGCCTCTGTCTCCCCCTCTGGCCGTGGCTGGAACTACACAAACACGTGACGCTGCTGATGCAACTTTCTGCTGCTGAAGACTGCACTCAGTCTGCATGCAGGCTGTTTTAACAGAGCTGGTCTCAGCAGAGAGAACGCAGGTTTTAAGACACAAGCTTCAGACTTTTGAACGTTGCTGCCTGCTAATAACCAATGCATACGCTCGTACGTTTATATATTTTTACTTTAATCTCTGAATGCAAAGTTTCTTTGTTTTTATCTGGACTTTTCCCTGCAGGGACGTTTCTTTGACTCTTCTGTCTCTCCTTTTAACTGTTTGCCGTAAAGCTTTAAGGTCTCCTAACAAACAACTTCCTGTTCTCAAATCAATCAAACTAAAAAAACTAAAGTCAGACATGAATGTCCACCAATCAGTGTTTACCTGCATGAAGGGCCAGTACATGAGTCCAGTCTGGAAGGGAAAACAGGATATGATGAGACGCAATCACACAATATGTTCTCCATAAGGTTATTAAAGGAGATCAAAGCTTCAAGCTTCTTAATCATGTAAAAGTATGAGTTGTTGAAATGAACGCTCAGATATCACGATGCCAAACTTCCACCTCCGTTAATAAACGGCTGTCTGCTCTGAGCACTTTGGAGTTTACGGTATTTTTATGATTTACTGCTCGCATTGAGTCATGAAATCATGTTCAGCCTTCAGGAGAAGAGAAACGGCTCATTCATAAATAACATTTATATTATATAACGTGTTCTGTAATGTATAATATATGTTTATGTAGTAATATCACAGGTAAATATTTTTTTTTTATTTGTCTCTTTTGTATTAAACGTGTACGCCATGGTTGTTTATATTTGGCCCACAACAGTAAATTATTTATTTCCATCACTGAAAAATGAAACTTAATTGTTTAAGATTACTGACACTGAACAGTTTTTTACACGTCTGGTAAAATAATATTTAGGAGGTTATGGATTTTATCATGAAGCGTTTTACACAATCACACCTTCATGACGCGGTGATTTCAGCTCCTGAAACTCGCTGACTTTTTTTTTTTATCCGCTGGCAGTGAAACTACCCGACTTGCTCCCGGGCGTCGAGCCCACTGCGCAGAAGCAGCATGCGGCACGATCTGGGTTAATCTGGCGGAGAGGTCGCAGCGGTGCGGAAGGGCAAGGTGACTCACCTGCGGGATGCCGAAGCCTCACTCACCTGCCAGGTGTTGAAGAACTTATCCCTCCAGTCTTCCAGGATGTCCTCCTTTCCCTCCAGGAAGCTCACTCCTGCAGGACACCAGGAGACGTTTACGCAGAGTTCATGGGGCACGTGCGCCATTACGCACGGTCATAACGTGTTATGGCTCCTCACCTTGAGCCACACAGGAAGCTCATCGCCTCACTGACTGTACATTTCACACATGTGCAACTGATACATCACATCGGAGTCTGTGTTCGTGGTTTGGTGACATTGAAACAAAGAGTTAGATATTTGGATGTTTTGAGCATCACGTGATATTCGTCTCAAACCAAACAGAGAGCCAGTGTCTCCACCCTAAACCAAACTCTTACGTGTCTCTGCATTCAGGGACTGGAGCGTGTTACCTGTGTAGAAGACACTGGTGGCCAAAGGCGACGCGAAGCTCTGGTCCAGCAGGAGTTTGCGGAACACCATCCCGGCGGACTTCCCGGGGAAACGCCTCTCCAGGGCCCGCAGCCAGAAGTAGTTGAAGTTTCCATGGAAACTGATGGCCACGATGGCCACGTCGCGAGTGTGTTTCCAGTCCATGCGCTCCTCCTGAGCAATGAGCTGGTGGACCAGGTCGCCGCCGGCGAACAAGCACCCGTACAGAGTGACATTGGCGAGCCAGGGGAACCGTTTGGCGGCTTCTTTCAGGACGGCTCTCCTCATTTTAGAAGCTGGGGAGGGGACGGGGCTCCAAACGGGATGCTGCACGGTCCCTCAAATGGCTTCGATTCGGCAATCAAGACGCAAAAGCATCGCGGTTCAAATGATCTGACTGGGCCCTGGCGTCATCCATTTGTGCGCGCTGTGACCATGGAGGGATTAGACGGCTTCACCGGAAGCAGGAATATCACACATGATCGGATCTCAGAGAGCTGAATGGGAAATTGCAGACTCCTCCAAGAGAAGTTTCTCAAACACTCCCATCGGCTCCTGCGTAAAGACCCGCCATGGCACCGCCGTGGTCCCTTTTGGAGAGGGCTCCTCTGCGTAAAGTGTGGTGCGTAAAATGCATCCGATCCTTCTGCGCTGAGGGAAACACGGAGATGTTCCAGGGAACACAAACATGGAATCTAGATCATTCCGTCTGCTCTCACTCGGCGTGTCGCTCCCAACAAATCCTGCGGGTCAAGCGCTAATCTGGTGGATTGTCCCGCGCCCGTCTGACGTCACCGCGTTCAGCCAGACAGCCCACGCACTGTCAGATCTGTGGTGTCCAAAACCCCGCAATGTGAGTGCTCTCTCTCTCTCTCTCTCTCTCTCTCTCTCTCTCTCGTTTAAAAAGCATTAAAGACGTTATAAGGAGTTATTATAAGGAAGCTTGTAATAAACCTGTGCAGGATTATCGTCAGAAAGCTCCATCAAGAGGTCACGTGATCACACCTGAGGCAGGCTGGGGGTTAGAATAAGCGCTCCGACCCTGCAAAGCCACGCCCCCCAATTACTCCACCCTAATGAGAAGCTCATTATATATAAATACTGCCTTTCACCTCATTTGTTCTTTTATTTTCCATCCAGCCACACACTGCGTTAAGTGAGTTTTCTCATTACAATGTTTGGTTTACCTTTAATACACTCTTATTTGTGTTAGTTAGAAAAGTAATAACTAGTAAAATAAAACTGCTCTGCATTCTGCACTTCTCTCAAACCTCCTCCAGCCCTTAACACTCAAGGAGGGCAATTAATGTTCTCTCTGATCCATCCAACACGGATCTTTTACAAACCTGGGACCCCCAGTCCAGTGAACACGTGCAGTACCCATTACCACCGATAGAGGGCGACGTCCCCCCCACGCAGACAGTTATCTCACCTGTTATTACCTGTTTACTCTCACTGTCAACCCTTTCGGACCTTTTTGTTTTGTTCTGTGTTCTTCGAGGCATTTTGAATATCACATGAGCATCACATGATTAGTTACTTTTTAATTTGATTTATGACATCAACATAACATATGTTTAGATGTGTTAAATTAAAAGATCCTCAATTTACAATGTGAGTGTCATATGAAATATGTAGGGATGCAACGATACCATTTTTTACAAACCGATACGATACCGATATTTTTATTTGTGTACTTGCCGATACCGAGTACCGATACCGATACTTCTTAGATTTGGTCTCCATGAAAGTGCAATTAATTTGGAGGCAGATTTTATTTTATCCTCTGCAGATTATGTCAAGCCTATAGTACAAAATTAACAGAAGGCTATCCCAAGCTTTAAACTTCTCGTGGAAGTCCCTCTAATGTTGGACCATAAAACGCCCCGTGTCCGGGTTCATAATGTAAGCGATAATATTAGGGATCGAGCAATTATATAGGAAGCTGTGTTCCAAGTTATGTTTCCGGTGCTTTTATTGTGGAGGGAGAAACGGAAAGGAAAAGAGTGGAATTGTGGGATATACGTGTGTGAAGGAGATAAAAAAGTGGTTCAAGTTACCCTGCAGCGTGTTTTCATTTTATTAGAATTACAAATATAGACACACAACAGACACTCGGCTACAATAATATCATCCGTAGCCGCACAACAGCGTCTGAATGAGGCCGCTGCCAGCGCTACTTCTGGTGGATCAGCAGCCGTTTGATTCAAACCGGCAGGACGCGCAGAGCTTCTCAATTATAGATGTATTAAATATGGAAAATTTCAACTCTCGCGTCTAACGTGCCGCCGGCGTAAATTTGCGTCTGTCGCAACCACACGCGTCTGTGCATAGACTTTACATGTAATCTGGTCGCGCGAAACATTTGCGTCGCGTTGGGACGGACTGATTACAAGTAACTCCGGGGCTGTCAGCCACTAACAAGAGCACTAATATGAGCACTAATATGTCATACACACGTATGCAACACCGGTTAATAAGCACAATATCGATAAAGTCTTGTATTGTACTCGCGTCTCATTTTTCTCCTGTCTATTGAAAGAAGTGAGCGCTGCGTAGCGAGGATCCAAGATGGCGGCTCCAGATTCTGCTGTTGAGACAAACTGGCCATCTGATTGGACGGCAAAACAACTTGGATAGCGTGATTGGCTGCTCAGAAGTTGAGACTGTTGAGACAGTTGAGACAGAGAAGAGTGTCTCCGGCTCCGCCACGGGGTTGCTTCTCCACAAAGCGCGACCAGTTTGTTGTAGTGAAATACTGTTGAGTGAGTATCGGTTCTTGGTATCGGCCATTGAAACCGATGCGAGTACGAGTATTTAACGCAGTATCGACCACCGATACCGATACCTGTATCGGTATCGGTGCATCCCTAGAAATATGCATAAACATTTCCAGTTGTGCACAAGACAAATATTTTGCTTTACAGGAAAAGGACAAGATAGATATAGAAACAAGCAAATACTTGAAGAAATAGTTTATTCATGGAGTTAAATGTATATCTACAAATGTAAATGTGATAATGACACATATGACATATTACTTTTAACATAATATATAAAATGTGAAATTAAATATATAAATACAAACAGTATAATAACTAATGTGTCCAATATTTGTGCATCACTTTATCATAAGGGGGTTGGATAATAAGGAAGGGGGCGGGAACAAAGCGAATCTCAATCCGATTGGCTGGTTTTCCTGTTGGTCCGATCTGTCTCGTCTGTGATTGGCTGCTGCCCCGAACGCCTCGGAAGTGTAATTTTTTGGGGACTTGAGCAAAACTTCGGCGGCTCCGAGCTGATTCACGACTTTCGGGGATTAAATGGCCACCAGAAGGCTGTGAAAGAGGTACGTCATCCTCACGTTCACCTGTTTGAGAGCAGCTCCTTTATTCAAACCGCCGAGTCGTTGTTTCCTCTGTTGGTCGAGTTTGATTGTCTTGTTAAGACCGCACGAGCTCGACCTCAACTTCTGTCTTCTCACGTTTCTGTTTAAGGAAAAAGACAAAAACCGTTAAATGTCGCCTCGAGACCACCAGATGAGCCGTTTGTTGCTCTGACGTCATCAGGACACTTGAATGAACGGCGGCTCTCGTTCCGCCTCATCAGAGGCCGATAATGACTTTTTATTCCTGCGACTTCGCCTCATCTTCTTCCACCAAAAGACACCGTGGCGACTGTTAAAGTTGTTTTTTTAATAGATAAATATGTTTCTTATTGAACGGCTTCCACGCCGAATTGATTTTAGGACTTTATAAGTGTATAATAAGCTCGTGGCTCTGGGGACGGGACGCGCGCGGGTTCGCTGCCAGCAGCGCAACTTAAAAACTGGAGATTTCCGAACGGAGTTCCGGTCGATGTCATCAGGATCAGATGCCCCGACATGCCTCCTCGTGACGGTCCCACGCGAGTTGAATATGATATGTGCAGCATGAGTTATGCGTTTAAGCATTTTACATATCTGGACTTGCAAAGCAGACTTCGGAAGAATGCTGGTGGGCGTTGAGGTTTCAACGAGATGGAAATAACTATAAAATACGGAAGTTGTTTTGAGCGAGTTGAGACATGTCCTGTTGTCTCCTTTCGCCTGTGGTCTGCTCTAATATTCATATTCATATGAATAATAATAATAACGTAGATACACAGATCCTCTGTTAGTCAGAGCTCGTGCAGCATGCCTGAAGGAGTTGCATGCAGCTTATGGAAATATGAAATATGTGTGAAATGAAATGTGGGTCACAGCATCAAAACAAAGATGTGTTTGTCCAACCGGTGGCATAATAACATAACATAATACAACAGTTCGTGACGTCACATCCAGCTGGAGGAGAGCACAAACCCTTTTTCTGACCCACTAACATGTGAAATATGAAATGTGAGCCTTGCTCAGCCTCTCCAGGGCTCCATCCCCAGAGGATGACTGGGTTGTGTCACTCCATAGGTTTTAACCCCGTAAACAGTCTGACAGGCCTGTGACGTCATCCCATTGAAGGTTGACCTAAATACTCCTGAGAAAGCCTGACCTGCACAAAAACAGCATCAAGAATACATGCATGTTTTTATAGCTTCATCATTATATATGAGATATAATTGCACATTTATGGACGTGGGAGTTTTGAGATTTCGGAGGATTATGAACCACGGGATTATAATCCACAGGATTTTTAGATTGTGAAAAAAAAGTTAAGAGCTGGAACCAATATCTTCATGTCGGAGCGCATGCCTGAATAATTCTGCATTATTTCTGTCGCCCTACATTTGCATTCATGTGGGTGTCGATTCTGGAGCACCGAACATCAGATTACTGGAACAATTTAACTTAAAATAATGATTTTATGAATGTTTAGTGTACATTAGAACTAAATTAATATGCAAAACATTTTCATAATTGGTGAATTGTTTCAGGTGACTAACATTTAAAAGCCCAAAGAAATTCACTTTCATTTTGGGAGCTGAGACCAGCGAGGTTTTGGGCATTTTGTTACTTGACTTTTATGATTAATTAATTCTCCAAATTGTTTCAGCTCCGTCTGAAGCTAACATTAAACCAGCGTAGAAGAGACCGGGCTCCTTTTTCTGAAAGAGATGAAACTATTACTGGATTTTTATATTTTTGACAGTCGATAATTTATCGTTTAACAATCAAAAATGAATTCCTTTTAGTTTAATTCTTTATTTTTTAATTTATTGTGAAGAGAAAAACAAACATTTTGAATACAGAATCTTGGGATATAATAATAAATAATAATAATCTGCAGTCCTACGTCAGATTCTGGACCCCAAAATGTTCTTTAACATGAATCTCAGGTTATGTCTTTTACAGCTGAAATAAAATGTGTACCTGTATGCATACTTCTGATATTACATTACATTTCATTTAGCTGACGCTTTTATCCAAAGCGACTTACAATAAGTGCATTCTACGGTTACAAACAAGAATCAGAACAACAGGAATCAAGAAGGTACAAGTTCGTCAATAAAGTTCAACTACAAAGTGATATCATAAGAGCCATTCCAGTGCTACTATAGTGCTACTAAGTGATATTTGCATATTGATCGGCCCAGTGAGTGGTCATGGTCCTGTGTTATGGTTTGACATCGAGATGCTCCGGTCACGGCGGTCTAAAGGACGATGGTCACATGGTGCCACTGTCTAAGGCCTCACTTCCTCTGTGAGATGCTGTAAAGGAAGCCGGCCGACCGCAGCAGGTTGAGTCACTACTTTCAGCTCCGAGGAAGACGAAGAAAAAAACGAAAGTTTAAAACCTTCATCGTGGTAAGGTTGCAGACGTTTGGAAGCAGCGTCTGTGACATTAACACATTATTCTGGGATCTTTGATGTGGACGCTGAGGTCACAGGATGAAGCTCAATAATCTGGCGTCATGTGACCTGCTGGGCCTCGCTGAGTGTTTTTATTCACGGCTGCATAATAAGTGCTCTAATTTAGTTTTTATTTGTATCAGACTGAGCAGACCTGAAGTCACTCGTGTTGTGAACGGTTTGGTAGCAGGAAGTGGTTTTCTTGTTGCCACGCATCCTCTGCTCTGCATGCAGAGATGCACCTTTGTAGTGTCTGTGGTGTAAGATGTTGTTGAGTAATTAACACCACACACACAAAGTGTTCCTTCACTTTATCCACGTTCTGTTGCAGCCTCATATAAAAGAAAACTAAACTCAGTAATCCATTACAAAGTTTATTTTTAATATATATTTGGTCTGACTTATTACCAGTGAAAACTATTTACATTTATGGGTCTTCTGGTTGTAATATCTTCAGGTTACAACGTCTTCAGGTTGTAATGTTGTAGCGTCTTCAGGTTGTAGCGTCTTCAGGTTGTAATGTTGTAGCGTCTTCAGGTTGTAATGTTGTAGCGTCTTCAGGTTGTAATGTTGTAGCGTCTTCAGGTTGTAATGTTGTAGCGTATTCAGGTTGTAATGTTGTAGCGTCTTCAGGTTGTAATGTTGTAGCGTCTTCAGGTTGTAATGTTGTAGCGTATTCAGGTTGTAATGTTGTAGCGTCTTCAGGTTGTAATGTTGTAGCGTCTTCAGGTTGTAATGTTGTAGCGTCTTCAGGTTGTAGTGTCTTCAGGTTGTAATGTTGTAGCGTCTTCAGGTTGTAATGTTGTAGCGTCTTCAGGTTGTAATGTTGTAGCGTCTTCAGGTTGTAATGTTGTAGCGTATTCAGGTTGTAATGTTGTAGCGTATTCAGGTTGTAATGTTGTAGCGTCTTCAGGTTGTAATGTTGTAGCGTCTTCAGGTTGTAATGTTGTAGCGTCTTCAGGTTGTAATGTTGTAGCGTCTTCAGGTTGTAATGTTGTAGCGTATTCAGGTTGTAATGTTGTAGCGTATTCAGGTTGTAATGTTGTAGCGTATTCAGGTTGTAGCGTATTCAGGTTGTAATGTTGTAGCGTATTCAGGTTGTAGCATATTCAGGTTGTAGCGTATTCAGGTTGTAATGTTGTAGCGTATTCAGGTTGTAATGTTGTAGCGTATTCAGGTTGTAATGTTGTAGCGTATTCAGGTTGTAGCGTATTCAGGTTGTAACGTTGTAGCGTATTCAGGTTGTAGCGTATTCAGGTTGTAATGTTGTAGCGTATTCAGGTTGTAATGTTGTAGCGTATTCAGGTTGTAGCGTATTCAGGTTGTAATGTTGTAGCGTATTCAGGTTGTAGCGTCTTCAGGTTGTAGTGTCTTCAGGTTGTAGTGTCTTCAGGTTGTAATGTTGTAGCGTCTTCAGGTTGTAATGTTGTAGCGTATTCAGGTTGTAGCGTATTCAGGTTGTAACGTTGTAGCGTATTCAGGTTGTAATGTTGTAGCGTATTCAGGTTGTAATGTTGTAGCGTATTCAGGTTGTAGCGTCTTCAGGTTGTAGTGTCTTCAGGTTGTAATGTTGTAGCGTCTTCAGGTTGTAATGTTGTAGCGTCTTCAGGTTGTAATGTTGTAGCGTCTTCAGGTTGTAATGTTGTAGCGTATTCAGGTTGTAATGTTGTAGCGTATTCAGGTTGTAATGTTGTAGCGTATTCAGGTTGTAGCGTATTCAGGTTGTAACGTTGTAGCGTATTCAGGTTGTAATGTTGTAGCGTATTCAGGTTGTAATGTTGTAGCGTATTCAGGTTGTAGCGTATTCAGGTTGTAACGTTGTAGCGTATTCAGGTTGTAATGTTGTAGCGTATTCAGGTTGTAATGTTGTAGCGTATTCAGGTTGTAGCGTATTCAGGTTGTAATGTTGTAGCGTATTCAGGTTGTAATGTTGTAGCGTATTCAGGTTGTAACGTTGTAGCGTATTCAGGTTGTAATGTTGTAGCGTATTCAGGTTGTAATGTTGTAACGTCTTCAGGTTGTAATGTTGTAGCGTCTTCAGGTTGTAATGTTGTAGCGTATTCAGGTTGTAGCGTCTTCAGGTTGTAGTGTCTTCAGGTTGTAGTGTCTTCAGGTTGTAATGTTGTAGCGTCTTCAGGTTGTAATGTTGTAGCGTATTCAGGTTGTAGCGTATTCAGGTTGTAACGTTGTAGCGTATTCAGGTTGTAATGTTGTAGCGTATTCAGGTTGTAATGTTGTAGCGTATTCAGGTTGTAATGTTGTAACGTCTTCAGGTTGTAATGTTGTAGCGTATTCAGGTTGTAACGTTGTAACGTCTTCAGGTTGTAATGTTGTAGCGTATTCAGGTTGTAATGTTGTAGCGTATTCAGGTTGTAGCGTATTCAGGTTGTAACATTGTAGCGTATTCAGGTTGTAGAGTCTTCAGGTTGTAACGTCTTCAGGTTGTAATTACATTACATTTCATTTAGCTGACACTTTTATCCAAAGAGACTTAAATGATATACAGTAGACACAGCAACGGTGAGCAATGAGGGTTAAGTGTCTTGCTCAAGGACACAACGACACGGACTGCCGGAGCCGGGGATCGAACCACTGACCTTCTGATTGAAAGACCGACTTGCTAACCACTGAGCCACAGTCGTAATGTTGTAGCGTATTCAGGTTGTAGCGTATTCAGGTTGTAGCGTCTTCAGGTTGTAGCGTCTTCAGGTTGTAACGTCTTCAGGTTGTAACGTTGTAGCGTATTCTGGTTGTAACGTCTTCAGGTTGTAACGTTGTAGCGTATTCGGATTGTAGCATCTTCAGGTAGCTTTGTGAACACTCACCTGTCTTCCTGTTGTCTCAGGAGGAGGGAGGATGTCTGCAGAGGTGGACGCGTTGCTGCAGGAGGCGAAGGAAAGCATCGAGGCGGCACAGAACTACCGCAGTGAACTCCAGCAGCGCCTGAATGGGCTCAACCAGGCCCGCAAACAGGTAACACACACACCAAGTACACACGTTTAAGATGGGCTGGACCTCTGAGATATAGGACAGTAAAATGTACAATATTTATCTCTGACTCAGTAATACTCTCTGACTCAGAGTAATACTCTCTGACTCAGAGTAATACTCTCTGACTCAGAGTAATACTCTCTGACTCAGAGTAATACTCTCTGACTCAGTAATACTCTCTGACTCACAGTAATACTCTCTGACCCAACAGACTCACAGGAGAGAAGACTCTCTTCAGATGTCTAGATTTTCTCCTGCAGCTGTAAACAAGTCTTCTGCTTTCTGTTTACACTAACAGTTAGCGTAGCTTAGCATAAAGAATGGAAACGGGGGGAACAGCTAGCATGGCTCTGGCTTTTATCTGGTCTCTGATCATGTGACTCTGTAAACAACCAATCAGTGTTCAGACCAACAGTAAGCGTAATCTCATATTAACTACTTTATTATCTTGACATAAAGCCTGTAAACTTATTATTATATTATTTATAGGGAAACAAATGTTTTGCTGCAAAATCTTTACTCGTCTGTAGATTTTAACTCTTCCTGCTTCTCAAGATTCGCTCATATTTTTTGTTCCACTGTTTGAGTTTTTTCTCCCAACCAAACCCAAAATATTGATAATTGTCCGTCTGTGTCGCGCTGACAGTCGCCAGGAAGTGATGCCTTGTCTCCAGTGGACCAGTGCACACACATTTACACACACAAAGTTCAGGGTGTGTGTGTGTGTAAATGTGTGTGTGTTTCCATTCTTTACAGTCCCTTGTTTATCAGTGCAGCAGTTGTCAATCAGCCTTCTGCTTCCTGCTATCTTTCTATTGCTGTGTGTGTGTGTGTGTGTGTGTGTGTGTGTGTGTGTGTGTGTGTATGTGTGTGTGTGTGTGTGTGTGTGTGTGTATGTGTGTGTGTGTGCGTGTGTGTAAAAGTTTTCTCTACAAAGAGGAACTGAAACATGATCTCTACCGCCGATGACAATCCACAAGCTTCCTGTCAAGCTGCTCGTCAGAGAGAGTAGTCAGTGTGTGATATAAGTATTAGTATTAAGTTTATGCTGCAACTTGTTTTTTTATGAAACTATATTTGTGAGATTTTGACTACAATAAAACACAAAGATATGACATTATTCTGTGAATATAATCAGTTTTAACAGATACTGACCGTAGTGCCCTGCAGGCGTTGCTTGGTGAGGGTCTAACGTTGCAGAGGGACCCACCTCCCTCCACCCTGTCCTGCAGGTCCGGGGCAGCTCCACTCAGGCCCGCGAGGCCCTGCGGCGCCACTTCTCGGAGCTGCAGGCGGCGGCGAGCCGCCTGCTGTCGGAGCGGTGCGCCACCCTGCTGGCCGAGGTGGACGCCATCGAGGCCGACAGCGTCAAACCGCTGGACGACTGCCAGAGCCTCATCGAGCACGGCGTGGGCCAGGCCGACGAGCTGCTGAGGGAAGGTGAGGCTTCACCTCCTGCACGATGCTTATGCTCATCTCACTGGAGGTTAAACATGGCCTCCTGTCTCCAGGGGAAGCAGCTCTGCGGTGCGGCCTCGGGGAGAAGGAGGACAAACTGGGAAGCTTCACCAAGAAGGCCATGCACATCCAGCTGGACAGGTGGGAATATTTATCTGTCATACGTACCCTTGTATCCTTCTATGGAAACACAGTGTCAAATCTTTAAAATATCAGGGTTCATACGCTCATGGAAAACCTGGAAAATGGTTATTTCCAGACCTGGAAAAGTCCTTGAAAAAACTAAAATCCCCAAAGTTTAGTAAAAGTCATGTAAATGTGTTATATTCATGTGTTCATTTACGCTGAGTTTGAAATAATGAATATGCTTTTAAAAGAAAGACTCAAAATATAAGCAGGCATACGCTGAGTATATCTATAAATGTTTATTCTTTTAATCAAACTATTGTCTCTCATTCATTTGTGTCCTTTAAGGAATACTGTATGCTTTGGAATCCTCATTGTTAGTTTAAATACTACATTGTATCACTTTTTCATGGACACACCCAGATTTCACTAAAATTTGGTTTCCTGCAAGAGTCATGGACCTCCATTGGTCAACATGTGTGTGAACCCTGAAATACATTCTGAGCTCAACAACTAAAGAGGTCGTCTCTCTGACGTCTAACCTCGGACCTGATCAATACTCTGGGTTTTTACTAGACCGACTCTGACAAACAAATGTGAAACGATATTCCGATTCTTCTTCCTGTTGTTGTTTTTTTATTCACGGTGTGTATTATTTATTTGTGGTGTTCTGCAGCCTGCCGGAGGTGCCGGCGCTGGTGGACGTGCCGTGTGTTTCCGCCCAGCTGGACGACTCGCTGCTGAGTCTCCTGAGGGACCGGGTGTCCCGGCTGGGCTCCGTCTCCTCCCACCCGCCGGTCCAGATAGAGGAGCTGCAGGAGAGGCCGGGCAGCATCCTGGTCCGCTGGTGCAAGGTGAGCACGGCGGGACGCACTCCTGATGCTGCAAACATTGTTATTATTGTTATTATTATTATTATTATTATTATCATCATTGCATCAGGTGGACGAGGACTTTGCAGCAGCGGACTACCGGATGCAGCACCGGCGCTCCGGCGGCGGGAAGAGCCAGTACGAGGACGGCTACATCGGTCGGGACTGCGAGTTCCTGGTCCTGCACCTGGACCCGCACACCGACTACCTGTTCAGGGTCTGCGCCCGCGGGGAGGGGCGCACCGAGTGGAGCCCCTGGAGCGTCCCGCAGACGGGCTACACCACCCTCGCACCGCACGGTGGGTGGAGGCTCGTTGTTTTTCCGTGAACTCGCTTCATAGAAAAGAAAGTGAACAAATTGAAAGCCGAATAATTCCTGCATACCTTTTATTTTGGGGTTTTCTTGCACCTTCTACTTAAAAACAATTAGAATATGCAAGAATAAAAGACTAGAAGTATGTTTTTTAATACTTTTAAACGTATTAGTGCATGATGATGTCATATTTTCAAGGGCACCTTGAACCTTTCTGACGTGACATTTAGTTTTTGGACAACACAGCTGGTAGAATAAAAGCCGTCAGTAAAACTACATGTGTGTGTCTCCCGGTCGGCAGAGTGGTGTCCGGGCTCTGAGGGCTACATCCTGAGCAGCAGGAGAAACATCGCTCTGCGCAGTGACTCCTCCCAATCGCGCTGCCCCGTGCTGTACTCCAACGCACCCACGTACTTCTGTGGCCAGACGCTCACCTTCAAGTACGACACGACACACTGCGACACTGTGATACATGATAGATGAGGGCCTGTCTCACGGAGTGTGTGTGTGTGCGTGCGTGCGTGTGTGCGTGCGTGCGTGCGTGTGTTTGTGTGTGTGTGTGTGTGTGTGTGTGTGTGTGTGCGTGCGTGCGTGCGTGTGCATGCGTGTGTGTGTGCGTGTGTGTGTGTGCAGGATGTCGGCAGCCGGCCAGGTGGATCGGAGGGACAGCCTCGGTGTGTGTGTGGACAGCAGGAAAGGGGCGGAGTCTCTGCAGAGAGACCAGGCCGTCTGCATCTCCACCAACGGTACGCCGGCAACACGTCTGTAGAACTAAGTCTGTAGAACTAAGTCTGTAGAACTAAGTCTGTACAACTAAGTCTGCAGAACTAAGTCTGTACAACTAAGTCTGTACAACTAAGTCTGTACAACTAAGTCTGCAGAACTAAGAACTAAGTCTGTAGAACTAAGAACTAAGTCTGTAGAACTAAGTCTGCAGAACTAAGAACTAAGTCTGTAGAACTAAGTCTGTAGAACTAAGTCTGTAGAACTAAGAACTAAGTATGTAGAACTAAGAACTAAGTCTGTAGAACTAAGTCTGTAGAACTAAGAACTAAGTCTGTAGAACTAAGTCTGTAGAACTAAGTCTGTAGAACTAAGTCTGTACAACTAAGTCTGCAGAACTAAGTCTGTACAACTAAGTCTGTACAACTAAGTCTGTACAACTAAGTCTGCAGAACTAAGTCTGTACAACTAAGTCTGTACAACTAAGTCTGTACAACTAAGTCTGCAGAACTAAGAACTAAGTCTGTAGAACTAAGAACTAAGTCTGTAGAACTAAGTCTGCAGAACTAAGAACTAAGTCTGTAGAACTAAGTCTGTAGAACTAAGTCTGTAGAACTAAGAACTAAGTATGTAGAACTAAGAACTAAGTCTGTAGAACTAAGTCTGTAGAACTAAGAACTAAGTCTGTAGAACTAAGTCTGTAGAACTAAGTCTGTACAACTAAGTCTGCAGAACTAAGTCTGTACAACTAAGTCTGTACAACTAAGTCTGTACAACTAAGTCTGCAGAACTAAGAACTAAGTCTGTAGAACTAAGTCTGCAGAACTAAGAACTAAGTCTGTAGAACTAAGAACTAAGTCTGTAGAACTAAGTCTGTAGAACTAAGAACTAAGTCTGTAGAACTAAGTCTGTAGAACTAAGTCTGTAGAACTAAGAACTAAGTCTGTAGAACTAAGAACTAAGTCTGTAGAACTAAGTCTGTAGAACTAAGAACTAAGTCTGTAGAACTAAGTCTGCAGAACTAAGAACTAAGTCTGCAGAACTAAGTCTGTAGAACTAAGTCTGTAGAACTAAGTCTGTAGAACTAAGTCTGCAGAACTAAGTCTGTAGAACTAAGAACTAAGTCTGTAGAACTAAGAACTAAGTCTGTAGAACTAAGAACTAAGTCTGTACAACTAAGTCTGTAGAACTAAGTCTGTACAACTAAGTCTGTACAACTAAGTCTGCAGAACTAAGAACTAAGTCTGTAGAACTAAGAACTAAGTCTGTAGAACTAAGTCTGTAGAACTAAGTCTGTAGAACTAAGAACTAAGTCTGTAGAACTAAGAACTAAATCTGTAGAACTAAGAACTAAGTCTGTAGAACTAAGAACTAAGTCTGTAGAACTAAGTCTGTAGAACTAAGTCTGTAGAACTAAGTCTGCAGAACTAAGAACTAAGTCTGCAGAACTAAGTCTGTAGAACTAAGTCTGTAGAACTAAGTCTGCAGAACTAAGTCTGTAGAACTAAGTCTGTAGAACTAAGAACTAAGTCTGTAGAACTAAGTCTGTAGAACTAAGTCTGCAGAACTAAGAACTAAGTCTGTAGAACTAAGTCTGTAGAACTAAGTCTGTAGAACTAAGTCTGTAGAACTAAGTCTGCAGAACTAAGTCTGTAGAACTAAGAACTAAGTCTGTAGAACTAAGAACTAAGTCTGTAGAACTAAGAACTAAGTCTGTAGAACTAGGTCTGCAGAACTAAGAACTAAGTCTGTAGAACTAAGAACTAAGTCTGTAGAACTAAGTCTGTAGAACTAAGTCTGTATAACTAAGAACTAAGTCTGTATAACTAAGAACTAAGTCTGTAGAACTAAGTCTGTATAACTAAGAACTAAGTCTGTAGAACTAAGTCTGCAGAACTAAGAACTAAGTCTGCAGAACTAAGTCTGTAGAACTAAGTCTGTAGAACTAAGTCTGTAGAACTAAGTCTGCAGAACTAAGTCCGTAGAACTAAGAACTAAGTCTGTAGAACTAAGAACTAAGTCTGTAGAACTAAGTCTGCAGAACTAAGAACTAAGTCTGTAGAACTAAGAACTAAGTCTGTAGAACTAAGTCTGTAGAACTAAGTCTGTAGAACTAAGAACTAAGTCTGTAGAACTAATAACTAAGTCTGTAGAACTAAGTCTGTAGAACTAAGTCTGTAGAACTAAGTCTGCAGAACTAAGAACTAAGTCTGCAGAACTAAGTCTGTAGAACTAAGTCTGTAGAACTAAGTCTGTAGAACTAAGTCTGCAGAACTAAGTCTGTAGAACTAAGAACTAAGTCTGTAGAACTAAGAACTAAGTCTGTAGAACTAAGTCTGTAGAACTAAGTCTGCAGAACTAAGAACTAAGTCTGCAGAACTAAGTCTGTAGAACTAAGTCTGTAGAACTAAGTCTGTAGAACTAAGTCTGTAGAACTAAGTCTGCAGAACTAAGTCTGTAGAACTAAGAACTAAGTCTGTAGAACTAAGAACTAAGTCTGTAGAACTAAGAACTAAGTCTGTAGAACTAAGTCTGCAGAACTAAGAACTAAGTCTGTAGAACTAAGAACTAAGTTTGTAGAACTAAGTCTGTAGAACTAAGTCTGTAGAACTAAGAACTAAGTCTGTAGAACTAAGTCTGTAGAACTAAGTCTGTAGAACTAAGAACTAAGTCTGTAGAACTAAGAACTAAGTCTGTAGAACTAAGTCTGTAGAACTAAGTCTGTAGAACTAAGAACTAAGTCTGTAGAACTAAGTCTGTACAACTAAGTCTGCAGAACTAAGTCTGTACAACTAAGTCTGCAGAACTAAGTCTGTACAACTAAGTCTGCAGAACTAAGAACTAAGTCTGTAGAACTAAGAACTAAGTCTGTAGAACTAAGTCTGTAGAACTAAGTCTGTAGAACTAAGTCTGCAGAACTAAGTCTGTAGAACTAAGTCTGTAGAACTAAGAACTAAGTCTGTAGAACTAAGTCTGTAGAACTAAGTCTGTAGAACTAAGTCTGTAGAACTAAGTCTGTAGAACTAAGAACTAAGTCTGTAGAACTAAGTCTGTAGAACTAAGTCTGTACAACTAAGTCTGCAGAACTAAGTCTGTACAACTAAGTCTGTACAACTAGGTCTGTACAACTAAGTCTGCAGAACTAAGAACTAAGTCTGTAGAACTAAGAACTAAGTCTGTAGAACTAAGTCTGCAGAACTAAGAACTAAGTCTGCAGAACTAAGTCTGTAGAACTAAGTCTGTAGAACTAAGTCTGTAGAACTAAGTCTGCAGAACTAAGTCTGTAGAACTAAGTCTGTAGAACTAAGAACTAAGTCTGTAGAACTAAGTCTGTAGAACTAAGTCTGTAGAACTAAGTCTGTAGAACTAAGTCTGTAGAACTAAGAACTAAGTCTGTAGAACTAGGTCTGTACAACTAAGTCTGTACAACTAAGTCTGTACAACTAAGTCTGCAGAACTAAGAACTAAGTCTGTAGAACTAAGAACTAAGTCTGTAGAACTAAGTCTGCAGAACTAAGTCTGTACAACTAAGTCTGTACAACTAAGTCTGTACAACTAAGTCTGCAGAACTAAGAACTAAGTCTGTAGAACTAAGAACTAAGTCTGTAGAACTAAGTCTGCAGAACTAAGAACTAAGTCTGCAGAACTAAGTCTGTAGAACTAAGTCTGTAGAACTAAGTCTGTAGAACTAAGTCTGCAGAACTAAGTCTGTAGAACTAAGTCTGTAGAACTAAGTCTGTAGAACTAAGTCTGCTAACTTACTAACTGTGACGTTCTTTGCAACTTTGTGAAGTTAAAGTACAGATAGCTTAACAACGTTGATTATATTGTTAAGAGTAGTGTCGTTGAGAGTATCATTGAGAGTAGTATTGATCAGAGTACCCGTGAGAGTAGTATTGATCAGAGTACCAGTGAGAGTAGTATTGATCAGAGTAGTATTGATCAGAGTAGTATTGATCAGAGTAGTATTGAGAGTAGTATTGATCAGAGTACCATTGAGAGTAGTATTGATCAGAGTAGTATTGAGAGTAGTATTGATCAGAGTACCATTGAGAGTAGTATTGATCAGAGTAGTATTGAGAGTAGTATTGATCAGAGTACCATTGAGAGTAGTATTGATCAGAGTAGTATTGAGAGTAGTATTGATCAGAGTACCATTGAGAGTAGTATTGATCAGAGTAGTATTGAGAGTAGTATTGATCAGAGTAGTATTGATCAGAGTACCATTGAGAGTAGTATTGATCAGAGTAGTATTGATCAGAGTAGTATTGATCAGAGTAGTATTGATCAGAGTTATTGATCAGAGTACCATTGAGAGTAGTATTGATCAGAGTAGTATTGATCAGAGTACCATTGAGAGTAGTATTGATCAGAGTAGTATTGATCAGAGTACCATTGAGAGTAGTATTGATCAGAGTAGTATTGATCAGAGTACCATTGAGAGTAGTATTGATCAGAGTAGTATTGATCGTAGTATTGATCAGAGTAGTATTGATCAGAGTACCATTGAGAGTAGTATTGATCAGAGTAGTATTGAGAGTAGTATTGATCAGAGTAGTATTGATCAGAGTAGTATTGATCAGAGTATTATTGATCAGAGTAGTATTGATCAGAGTAGTATTGAGAGTAGTATTGATCAGAGTACCATTGAGAGTAGTATTGATCAGAGTAGTATTGATCAGAGTAGTATTGAGAGTAGTATTGATCAGAGTACCATTGAGAGTAGTATTGATCAGAGTAGTATTGATCAGAGTACCATTGAGAGTAGTATTGATCAGAGTAGTATTGATCAGAGTACCATTGAGAGTAGTATTGATCAGAGTACCCGTGCCCCTCCCAGGAGCCGTGTTCGTGAACGGTAAAGAAATGACCAACCAGCTGCCGGCCGTGGCGCTGGGCTCGGCCGTGACCTTCGACATGGAGGTGGTGAACCTGTTCCCCGCCGGCAGCGGCAGCCTGAGCGACGGCGGCCACTTCAAGCTGAGGGTCACCATCGGCTCCGGGAGCCGGGAGGTGGTGTTTGATTGGCTGGTGGACCAGGCGGTGGACTGCCTCTTCTTCGGCTGCTCGTTCGTCCACTCGGGCTGGAAAGTTCTGGTGTTTTAATTGAGCCTTTTTTATTTTGACTTTTTTATCTGCTGGAGTTTTTCTGTCTGTTTGTGGAGTCTGGAAAGAATCCGTCGTTTCAGTTTCAGTTCACCAGCAGCTTCTGACAGTATTGTCTGTGTTTAAATGCTGCCTTTCTAGTACTACGGCCATTTAGAATTTAAGAAAAATTAAATTAAAATAAATAAATAATGAAAAAATGGGAGAAGAAGGTTAATATTTCAGAGATTAAAATCATAATTTACAAAGAAAATAAAACGTGAATATTCTTTGAGGTTAGAAAATAACAGATTTGCTGGAAATTTGAGCACAAATGTGTTTTTTTTTCTTCTGTTGTCTGTTTTATTTTTTTCACAAATCTTTTCTTTTATCTTTTTGTCAATTTTTTATTTTAATCTGAATATTTCCGCCATCAATGACTCCATTGATTATTTATTTTATAATACTTTCGTTAACTTATAATGGCCCTAATACATCATCTGTTCAGACACCGTGTCGACCAATCAAATTCATGGAAGCGTGGATTCTCGGTGGGATGACTTTCTAATGTAAACGTGGTGTTTCTTTCTAAAGCTTCTTTGTGTCTTTGCTTTGCAGCAGGAAGACGAACACGGACACAATCTGCTGCTCTTGTTTGTTTTTATTTCTTCAACCGTCACTGTGAAGGTCAAAGGTCGCCTCCTCGTGTTTCCTCTCTGGTTTCTAAACTTGTAACGTTTTAAAGGGACAGGTCGCCCATAAAACGCAAACCGGTCGGGGGGGTTTCTCAGTCAGGGTGTGATGGGATTTAAAGGGATAGTACGTACCGGTGCATTACTACAGAAGCTGTTATCTGAGCTCTCTTCAAGGACACCAGACTCCATTCACAAAAACTGGGATTTAAGCTCTCAGCACACAGGAGCTGCTGGTTTACTGCTGCCTCCGTCTGTTAGTGTGTTTGTGTTGTTGTGTGACTTTTGTGTTTCAAAGGGTTTGTGCAGATTCACCAGTCACACAACAACAGAAACACACTAACATGTGGAGGCAGCAGTAGGACTGCAGCTCCTGTCTCCTGAGAGGCTAAATCACTGTTTTTGTGAATGGAGTCTGGTGGCTCGCTCCATCTACTGTAGTAATACACCACCTATGGACAAGTATCTAAAAACACCAGAACTATCTCTTTAAATGCCACAGACATGTGACTCGTCTGAGCCAATCAGAAGCGTGAGAAACGCTGCCGCCAATCACAGCCGAGGCTGAAGGATCCCTGCAGGTTTTAACCTGAAAACCTAAAAGCAGTTTCTTCTGACTCAATCCCGTCTGTTTCCTTTAGATTGGCACTCAAACCTTAAATCTGCTGCATTCATTTATTTCTCAATGCTACGATCACCTTGAGGCGACGTTCTGGGAACAAACCCACGATGAATAAAAAGGACAGAACAAGAAGTACGAGTGGAGATGTCGTCATTTAATCATCTGGAAATCATGTGTTTAAAATCTGAACATCTGTTCGGAGCTAGAGGATTTATTCTTGGGGGAAAAGCCCAAGCTCTCAATCAACAACAACAACATGAGTTTGTTGACGTTGTGAAGCAGCAAGGCATCATGGGAGTTGTTGTCTTCATCCTACGTGTTTAAGCTCAGCTTGTTTCTCTGAAAACAAGATCCAGAAGTTTAAAATCCATCAGTTTTTTTATTTTTAAACCTAAACTGTGACTGAAAACTGGGTAAAAAGTCTGTTTATGATGTTTCTGGTGACCAAATCCTTTTATTAAAATGATTTAATCTTGGGATAATATAAGTACGCAACTCAACAATATATATCATTAAAACTAA
Source organism: Cottus gobio (assembly GCA_023566465.1). NCBI lineage: Eukaryota > Metazoa > Chordata > Actinopteri > Perciformes > Cottidae > Cottus > Cottus gobio. Next base: position 1,399,217 of record CM042232.1, read on the forward strand.
ACTCTTGAGTTAAATAAAGTGATTTTACTGCCTCTAAAAAGATAAAACTGCTCTGTAGACATGTTTTGTCTTTTTAAATAATCAAGCTGACAATCATTCAGTTTTTAGTTGGTTTACAGTCGCTGAATTAACCTGAAAAATATTGAGAAACCCCAAAACAAGGTTTGGATTAAAGTTGTTTTGGGGGTTTAGACTCATTTAGTGGAATATTGAGAAGTTCAGTTTATCATTTCTTAAAGTTGATGAACCAGTTACATGTAAAAACAAACTTAGAAATTAGTCTTCAAATGTTAATGATTATAAAAGAAAACTGCAGCTCAGAACCTTTTATTGTTTATTGTTCATCAATAAATTCCCATGATGGCGACAGAATAGTTTTTTTATACCTGACTGAGCTAACGCTAAGCTAACGCTTCCCCCCGTTTCCAGTGTTTATGCTAAGCTAAGCTAACTGCGATAAAACTAAATGTATTATTATTTTTTATTGTTTATTGTTCATCAGGATGCTTCACGAATGTATTTGATCTGCAGCGACATTTCCTTTGTAGTTTTCAGCTGATCTGAGCTCAGTGTTCTCAGCGGTACAGAACTATGAACCTTTACGGTGGAACCAGCGCCGCCTGCTGGTCGAACCCGGAAGTTTGTTCAATAAAGTCAAACTGTGAACTGAGAAGCTTCTTGTGATGTAACGTTTAGTTTAAAGACATTTTAGTGCATATTTATGTTTATTCCTCTGAAGAATGTGGTGGGAGAAGTACTCAGATCCAGTTAAAGTACTAATACCACACTGAAGTACAAGTACTGCATTCAATAGCTCACTTCAATGGAAGTATTATTGAAATATACTGAAAGCTAAACGTTTTATATCTGATGTTTCTGGATTAATATTCCGGCTGCATTACTGTGTGTGTTGCATGTTTGTAACTCCTTTTAGTTTAATCTGCATCAAAGCTTCTAGAAGACAAGAGAAGAACAATGAGCTTTGTGATCATTTTACAGCTGAGAGGTTTTAATTAAGAAGAAGAAGAAGAACTTCATCAACATGAAGAGAAACTTCTTCCTCCAGTTCATCTCAAAGCTGTCAGACAAATGTAGAAGTACTATATGTACCACTGAGATGTAGTACAGTAAAAGTACAATATGTACCTCTGAGGTGTAATACAGTAAAGGTACTATATGTACCTCTGAGGTGTAGTATAGTAAATACTATATGTACCTCTGAGGTGTAGTACACACTCTCACCACAGGAGGGAGACAAACTGCTTCATCCTTCTGGTTAATAAATGAAATAAAACTAAAAAGCGTCTTCTTGTGATGTTGCTGCTCCAATAAGTTTCTTTGTGATCAACTTCATACGCTGGAATAAAACAGACCACATGGTCGATTTAATTGTACAAAATTGTTCATTTTGTTTAAACAAATTTAATTTGTTAGTTTTTAAAATAATAAAACCATCTGTATCAGCAATAAAGTTAAAGTCATGAATCAAAATTAATTTCTTCAAAGTAACCAAAAGATCAAAAGTTTAAAATAAAGAAATCATGATCAGTTTCATGAACAAGTTTCAACACAATAAAAATATGTATTTGTTCTCTGTATGTTGTGTGTGGACCTTTGCACATCTCCTGATGAATTATTTTGCAAAGAGGCGTTAGCTAAATAAATATGTGGTACAGAACACACATCTGGACTTTGACTTTGATACATGTCAGTAAAAGATAAAGGTCAAGTCAAAGGATTTTACAGATAACTCCAATACTCCACTTCATTTAGTAGCTCCTTTACAAATTAACATTTTATATGTTATAAACTTAATATGATGCAATGTGTGTGGGATTATTTTCAAGTTTAAAAAAAGCTTCACAAATGAGAATATTTGATGCTTTTCCCCTTTAATTGTTTTAATTATTGTATTACTCTTATTTAATAATATATACCTGTTCTAAATAACTGTTGCTGTTTTGTTTATAACCATATTTATCTATTATTGCACAATGTTTTTTGTATTACTTTTTAAAAATCGTTTTATTGCTATGCACCTTTCACAGAGTCTAAGAAAGAGGAGAGCTAGTAGCGTTAGCATCACCGCTAACAGAGAACCAACAAGAGGAGAGCTAATAACATTAGCATCACCGCTAATGGAGAACCAACAGGGGGAGAGTTAGTAACATTAGCATCACCGCTAACGGAGAACCAACAGGAGGAGAGCTAGTAACGTTAGCATCGCCGCTAACGGAGAACCAACAGCAGGAGAGCTAGTAACGTTAGCATCACCGTTAACAGAGAACCAACAGGAGGAGAGCTAGTAATGTTAGCATCACCGCTAATGGAGAACCAACAGGGGGAGAGTTAGTAACATTAGCATCACCGCTAAGGGAGAACCAACAGCAGGAGAGCTAGTAACGTTAGCAGCATCGCTAACGGAGAACCAACAGGAAGAGAGCTAGTTACGTTAGCAGCACCGCTAACGGAGAACCAACAGGAAGAGAGCTAGTAACGTTAGCATCACCGCTAACGGAGAACCAACAGGAAGAGAGCTAGTAACGTTAGCATCACCGCTAACGGAGAACCAACAGGAAGAGAGCTAGTAACGTTAGCATCACCGCTAACAGTGAACTAACAGGAGGAGAGCTAGCTACATTATGATGCGTTCAGGTTTACTCCGGTTACATTATGATGCGTTCAGGCTCACTTCGGTTACATTATGTACTCATACAAATGAGTACTGGCTGAAGGTAAATGATGACGTTCTCATGATGCGTTCACATGAAATCTAGTAAAATGTAGTGTTGGTGATAAACTAAAATAATTCCAGATGTTTTCACATGAACGTAAAATAGATATTAGAGATGAATTATGAGCTGTTTGACATCCGTACACGCTCTGAGCTCATTGTTACATTACATTACATTTACATTACATTACATTTCATTTAGCTGACACTTTTATCCAAAGCGACTTACAATAAGTGCATTCTACGGTTACAAACAAGAATCAGAACAACAAGAATCAAGAAGGTACAATTTCGTCAAAGGTTCGACTACAAAGTGCTATCAGTAAGAGCCATTTCAGTGCTACTAAAGTGCTACTTCCTTTATTCAAGGTATAGTCGGAAAAGATGTGTTTTTAGTTTGCGACGGAAGATGTAGAGACTTTCTGCTGTTCTGATGTCAATGGGGAGCTCATTCCACCATCGAGGAGCCAGGACAGAGAACAGTCGAGACTTTGTTGAGTGTTTAGCTCTCAGTGACGGAGCTACAAGGCGATTGGCAGAAGCCGAGCGGAGCGCACGAGTTGGGGTGTAAGGTTTCACCATGTCCTGGATGTAGACTGGACCAGATCTGTTCGTAGCACGGTACGCCAGTACCAATGTTTTGAAGCGGATGCGGGCGGCCACTGGTAACCAGTGAAGGTCGCGGAGGAGCGGAGTAGTGTGGGTGAATTTAGGTTAAAGACCAGTCGAGCTGCTGCATTCTGGATGAGCTGCATTGTTACACTTCATTAACTATAATCAAGAATAACTATAAATGAAAAATTGATCTGTATCTACCAATATGGATCATAAATGATCATCAATTTAACTTGATCAGGGATTTTTAAAATTTGCTTCCTTTGCCGATCCGATCCGTTCACCTGCATATAAAAGGGGAGGGTCTCATCACGATTGGGCTTCTGATGGTTCCAAGAAAACCCAAAACAAGTTTATAACATTTGCTCCAACACGCCACGTTTTGATGTCCAGCTGCTGCAGAGGTCAGCATCCCGGACTTTGTCTCCTTGTTTGCCTTCTGGTGGAAGCAGCGTGACCTGTGAGGGCGGCGTGACCCCAACCGGTCGTCATTCTCAATACGTTACGCAACGATGAGTTCAGGGAGCCGCGTACAAAAGCCCCACGAGTGCAGGTCGCCTGCAGCAGAAGCCTTCGCAGCTGCACAGTATGTAGACAAATTGTACTTTTATAACCTTTAAATTAAAACTAATATAAACTAGTGGATTATTATAAAAACTAATATAATACTAAATTGTGTAAAGATTGTTTTTTATCATCTTGTTTTAACGCTGCGTTTGACTAATTGTCCTGTTCTGCAGGTTTACTGAGACAACATGAGACCTTCCTGCATCCTCCTTCTCGTCGCCACGGTGGTGGGCGGTAAGCCTCCGTTACTTTATGATATCTGAGGATAGTTAGTTTATATACAGGGTCCATACGCTCAGGCAAAACCTGGGAAAGTCATGGAAGTTTAAAATGGTTATTTCCAGGCCTGGAAAAGTCCTTGAAAAAACTAAAATCCCCAAAGTTTATTAAAAGTCATGTAAATGTTATATTCATGTGTTCATGTGGTTCATTTAGGCTGAGTTTGAAATAATTAATATGCTTTTAAAAGAAAGACTCAATATATAAGCAGGCATACGCTGAGTATATCTATAAATGTTTATTCTTTTAATCAAACTATTGTCTCTCATTCATTTGTGTAACACCCCTAACACATGCAATCTGTCTCGTGCCCCCCAGGGAGCGTGGCCTTAAGGTCCCTGGTGTTCCCCCTGGAATCCAACACCAGCTACGTGGAGATGGTCCCCCTGAAGCCTCTGAGCCTGAAGGCGTTCACTCTGTGCTTCCGCGTGGCGACGGAGCTCAAAGGCGAGCGTGAGATCATCCTGTTCGCCTACCGGACGCCGAACTTCGACGAGCTGAACGTGTGGCGCGAGTTGGATGGCAGGTAGTCGCTCACAAGCTGGCACGCCGACGGGTTTAGTGTCGCACGACTTCCTGTCTCCGGAGCGCCAGACTCCCTTTAGAAAACGTAGAATTGAACTGCAGCAGCTGACAACCGGCCCCTCTCAGTCCTGGTCCTGGTTCTCCCGTTGAGGAGGAGGAGGAGGAGGAGGAGGAGGAGGAGGAGGAGGAGGAGGAGGAGACGCTGCTGCTGCCGGGAGCAGAGCTCTCCTCCTCCCTCCGGAGCTCTGACTGCAGGTCTCTGACGGTCTGTTTACTGATGGAGGTCTACAGAGGACCAGGACTACACTGAGGCTGGTTCAGGACCAGTTAGAAGTACTTTACTGTCACTTTAATAACAGATGAGTTTAAAAAGCTGCTCCTTATCATAAATGATAATACACTTGATCAATGCGATCAGAAGAAGAATGGTTATTTATTTGAAGAACACCATATTGATACTAAACCCTCTCCTGTGCGCAGGTTGGCCGTCTACATGAGCGGAGATGCCGTCTTCTTCGAGCTGCCCCAGTTTGGCGCCCTGGAGACCCACATGTGCGTCTCCTGGAACTCCCTCACCGGCGCGATCGCCGTCTTCATGGACGGCAAGAAGAGCCTGACGAAGATCTACCGCAAGAACCACAAGGTGCGCGCCAGCGGCAAAGTCATCATTGGACAGGATCCGGACAGCTTCGTGGGGAACTTTGACGCCAAGCAGAGCCTCGTCGGGGAGATCAAGGACATCAACTTGTGGGACATCGTCCTCTGGCCGAACACCATCCAGGACTTGTTCTCCGGGAAGAGGATTCTGCGAGGGAACATCTTAGACTGGGAAAGCGCAGAGCTTAGAACCCACGGAGATGTGCAGGTTATTGAGCACGAGCTGTAGAACGAAACACACACACACACACACACACACACACACACACACACAACACACACACACACACACACACACACACACACACACACACACACACACACACACACACACACACACACACACACACACACACACACACACGCACACACGTTCCAATAAAATGTATTGTGACAATGCTGTGGTGTAAGATATTACGTTATTCATGTATTAAAGCTGCATTCTCTCTCCTGACCACCAGGGGGTGACTCCTCTGGTTGTATAGAAGTCTATGCTTCATGTGTTAAAGCTGCATTCTCTCTCCTGACCACCAGGGGGCGACTCCTCTGGTTGTATAGAACTCTATGCTTCACGTGTTAAAGCTGCATTTTCTCTCCTGACCACCAGGGGGCGACTCCTCTGGTTGTATAGAAGTCTATAATCCATGTGTTGAAGCTGCATTATCTCTCCTGACTACCAGGGGGCGACTCCTCTGGTTGTATAGAAGTCTATTCATGTGTTAACGCTGCAGTATCTCTCCTGACCACCAGGGGGCGACACCTCTGTTTGTATAGAAGTCTATAATCCATGTGTTGAAGTTGCATTCTCTTTGAAATCAAATGAGTTTCTAAATCATCATCGTTATATCAGTTTTGGGGTTATAAGTTAAAAGCAACTGAAAGCAATCTGAAATGTTAATTTAGAAAATATAATAGTGCAACCATCTCAGAAAGTATTAATATACTGAAGAAAAACACAGCACACGTGGGTAACTGAATATAACAATATTGTGTTGTTTTAGTGCACTCTTGTGGTATTTGAGAAGGAAAGGTTATGTGTAGAAGTGGCATTCAGCCACAGCCATCTACTGTTTATCAAAAACCCTTCACTCCAAATACTTTTGAGGGTTTTTTTGTGGCGTTATAATCAATAATAAAGTAACAATTAATCATTAATTATATTAAACACAATTATATAGTACACCATAAAATCGTATATCCAAGTGTGTATGCGATTGAATCTGTAAGTATAGGTCCAGCCTATTCCCCAAAAAATTAGTAGAATTGATATCACAACTGCAAGGCACGGACGGGGTTCGAACCCGCGATCTTCGGTTTACGAGACCGACGCCTTACCACTTGGCCACCGCGCCTGGCAGTGTAGATGGGTCGCGTTGAGGCTTCAAAAACATACAAGACTTTCCAGACTCCATTGAGTTTCCTCGCAGCAAAAGAGCGAATCGCACTTTCATATCCAATAAAATTGAGTTATATTTTTTCCCCAAAGCTCTCATGAAAATCGGCCATCACGGCTCACCAAACTTTTGGAGAGGTTCAGCCATCTACTTTTTTTCAACGTAACTTCACACCATAATATATAACTTTATTTCACAGACTCAAGGTCCAAAAACAAGAATCAAAAACAAAAACAGCACACACACAACAGATGAGGGGTACCAACAAACCCACAAACATAAATACATAAATGCAGACAACACTGACCACATATTACATAAAGAAACATACAAAACATACAACACAAACATACATTCATACCTACATATAAACATACAAATACCTATGCAAATTTAATTAAAACAAGTACAACTGCTTATTCCAGTGTTTCCAGAGTTGGGAGGTGTATCTGGTGTCACTAAGTAAAGGATTAGTTAGGGCATTTAAAATGTTGTTCTTCGACACATGAATCTGTACATAGAATTCCTCAGTACAGCATGGAAGGTGGGAACATTACTCGTCACAAACAAATGGCTAGCACTAGTCCATCTTGGACACTTCAACAAGATTCTAAGTGCATCATTGTATGCCACCTTTATCTTATTTATCTTTGCTTTACTGTAGCTGCACCATAGGTGAGCTGTATACAGTGGAGTACAGTATGCTCTGAAGAGAGATGTTTTAACTTCTTCAGTACACATATGAAATTTGCGTGCCAGCATATTTGCTTGTCCATATAATTTACCGCACTGGCGTTGTATATCATCATCGTCACAAAAGTCATCCCTGATAATGTGGCCCAAGTATTTTACTTTAGTAACTACGTTTAGCTCTTGCCCTGCCAAGTAAAAAGAGGGAAAGCACAGCTTCCTGTCCTCATTAGTGCAGGCAATCATTACAACACTCTTTTTTGCATTAAATTTGATGTCAAACTGTAGTCCATAGTTTGAACAAACTCTAAGCAATTGCTGTAGGCCAGCACTATATGGAGACATAACAATTAAATCATCTGCATACATCAGATGATTAATACACGTATCCCCCACCTTACAGCCAGTTTTGCACACATCTAATGTCCTAGAGAGATCATCCATATACAAATTAAAAAGAACAGGTGACAATATTCCACCTTGTCTAACCCCATTGGTAACTGAAAGGAGCCGATGTTGTCTTCCCCCATCTAGCTTGCATAGTTTGATGGGAGTACCAATAATGCAAGATACGTATTAGGTATGGGGGGACCCCTCGCTCTTGTAATTTTATAAACAGTTTACCGTGATTAACACGGTCAAAAGCTTTAGAAGCATCAAGGAAACATAAAAACATTGTTGAACCATGGCTTTTATACTTGGTAACAAGTTCTTTCAGTGCATATATACACAAATCTGTGCCATGTTTCTTTTTAAAACCAAATTGATTATCAGTGGTTGTTATATATTCTCGTAGTCTATCAAATAGAATTTGTTCAAACACTTTAGAGAGTATACTCGCTAGAGCAATTGGCCTGTAGTTTTCTATGCTTGATACCTTACAGGTTTTGTCCTTAATAACTGGCATTAATAGCACAGGTAACATAGAGTCAGGTAATATGCCATGCGCTAATAATCCCGAGAAACATATAGCAAGTAACACTGAGATTCTATGACTTGCATACTTCAGGTGTTCAGCTGTTAAGATGTGAACCCATTACAATTAAACCCCGCTGTCGATGGGTTCCTTACACGGAGCCGAATGAGCCAGCAGATGCATTTAGTGATTATAAAACACCGTAAAGTGTTATTGATTATGTTTTTAACGGTCAGAAAAGTAAACAAATCAAAGCCGAAGTGAGGTTCGGCGTACACGTCACGAGAAGGGACTCCCACGCACCCGGAAGTACCTGAAGGGGCGACTGCGGATGGGATTTCCGTATATCCTCCAGAAACATGTTAACAACAAATAGCACCCCGATGACGTGAGTGCCGCATATTCACTCAACTGGTGCAAATACTGCACGGCCCTTTTAAATGAAAGAGGTTTCTCACGCTGTAAGTAAGATGACTTTGTTAGAAATCAGAGCGAGTCCGGCGTGAACAGATCTGTACGTCAGCTAATGCGCTAGCATGCTCCACAGGACGCTGCTCGGTTATTTCATGCGTAAGATACGTTATTTGTTCGTACGTATTAAACTATTCCTGCAGTTGCAAGTGTTGATGGTCACACTGATGTTGATGTGTGTGTTATTTATTTCATATTGCCACTCAGGCCAAATTGTGTTTAAAAAAACATAGAATTTAATAAACTATATCTGTAAAATATCGCATAGTGCCAAACTTAAGGTGATCATTTCTTACACGACACTGTGAGACAGTCTTCAATTCGGCATATCAAATAATATACATTTGTAAAGTTTAAACTTTACAAATGCGTCGTTTCACAGAACGCCAGTTGTTCAAATGAATGATTCAGAACGATTAAAGGTCTTCTTTTACACATTTTAAATGTGTTTTTTGTATATGTTTATGCCCACTTGTTGTGTTATGGAAATCTGATACATGCATCTCATCCATCTCCCAGCCCACTGCAGTAAGAAACATAAACAAAGCATTCAAACCCATATGTAATTAGTGTGACAGTTAACCCTTCCTCAGCTGAAACGTGATTAAATTAGACTTTGGTCTGACGTCACAGACCGAGTGTTGGTCGTCATCGCTCAGCAGCTGGTGTTGTGTTCCAGTCTCTGACGGTCGGACCTGCTGCTGCTGAGCCCCCCCTCCACCCACCCCCACCATGCCGCTGGTGCTGGACGCGGTGTGGGCGCTGTGGAGCATCGGAGCCGGCGTCTACGACTACTTCCACACGAGTGCCATGGAGGAGCGGATCCACACGCTGGAGAACGTCCTCTCCATCCACCAGTTTGTGATCGCAGGCCTGTCGGCCGGCCTCGTGCTGCTCGTCACCTACATCCTGTGGAGGAAACACTGACCCCCGCATGGCTCCTCCATCCTGACGCTGTCCAGGGGGACAGTCGGGGTCACGTGACCGCTGCGTTCAGGACGTCCCAAATGAGGTCGGGGGCACCGATGGGGCACGAGGACTCCAAAAGACCGGTCCGGTACTCTCTTGGGTTCTGGACTCTGTGGGGCACGTCTGTAAAACTAACACAACACTTTGCACTTTGACGTCTCTGAGATGATGTCATTCATGTGAACATCCCCCGTTGGATCTGTTGCTACGTTTGTTTGTTTTTTAACTTCCAGATCAACTGTTTCCTCATTTTTACAAAGTTTCTCATGCTTTTCTTTTTGTGCTTTATTAACTTCTATCAGACATTAAGCTGAGAGACTCACTATCGTCTCCATCTTCAGGTAACGATGGTCACATGATATGGAAAAACAGAAGAAATATAGATAAATCTGCAGCTTTGGATATTGGTCTTGTAAACAAAAGATAATTAAATTGTGATTTCTTACCAATTACTTTATTTAAAGATAAAGTAGTTTCTTCCCTAACAGTTTTTAACATTTGACCCCTGAATAAAGATTTTTCCTCGTTTAAAGTTGGTGCTCATCAAACATCCCTGAGACAGACAGGCGGTGAATTATTATTATTATTATTATTTTCCTGGTTTGAGGTTTAAGAAGCACTGTGAGGAAGTTTAAACACTGATCAATTAATTTATTCTTTGGTGTGATTTTGTTTTGTTAGTTTATTTTTCAGGGTGAGGAGATGGACGTCTGACTTTTTGTTTCCATGTTTCTTGTGTCGTGTTTAAAAAGAAAAAAAAAATTCTAATGATTTAATATCGCTCACTGGGACTCTGCATCATGCTTTCTTTCTGGGATCTGCTGCTCTGACAAACCACTCTGGCTTCTGTTGAAGGGAATCTGTTTCAATAATAAATCCTAACTGAAGTCCATGTTCTGTGTGTGTACATTTATTCTAATACCATTAACATTTATTTTAGTTCAATAATTACATTTACTTTAGTGCAATGCAATAAAAACAATTATTCTGGTACAGTAATTACATTACAGTTCAATGGTTACTTTGATTCTAGTGCAATAGTTACATAAATTAGAGAAATAATCACATGTATTCTTGTGCAATAATTTAAATGAAATTCACATTAAATGTATTCCAGTGCAATAAACACTTATTTCAGTACATTTTACACATTGTATTTTTCTCATTATTTAATCATGTTTGTTTGCTGAAGTTTTTTAAATTGCACTGATTGGGAGCAGAGCTCCTAATGAGTGAAACCATCCCAGACAGACTCCCCTAACAGTCTGCAGGGTTCTGCCCTCAGAGCTCCTCTCAGTGACTTTACTCAGTCGGGCTGCAGCTGAGTGGAAACACATCAGCTGTGAGGTCCAAGCGCTGTGTGCTCATGATTCAGACTCTACTCATCCTGAACCGCATCAGGAAAGATTAGCACCATGTCTCCTCTTTGAACCGTTTTTTTAGATCTCAACTGAGACATTTTAATTTGTTATATATTTATATTCAAGCAATATACGCTCTGTAATTTAATGATATACTTTTTTGTTTACTTGTAATTTCAACAGTTTGAGTTTTTAATCACGAGATGTGATGACTAGTGCTGGAGCAAGAAAGGACTAAGTGCCTCAGTGGCTTTACATGCCTCATTTTAACAGGTGGATTTCTCAAAATTAATACATTTGTAATACATTATTTGTCTTTAAAAAAAAAGAAAAATCCGAAAAAAATCATGTTTATTTACAATTATTCTGGTCTTACTTTACACTTCACTTTTTCATTAACAGCTTAAAGTCTTTAATGAGTCATAAAGATACATGTGTTTATTTTTAACTTGTGTCTGCCCTTCTTTAGACCTGGCTCGCCATGCTGCGGGCGGCAAACGTGACTCGGCCGAGACTGGCCAATATTCCCACCAATGAAAGCTCAGGATTTCACAAACAAGGGTTGTGATTGGCTGGAGCTGTTGGAAGGCGGGATCTTTCAACGCATTAGAAGCTCCAACGTATATTTCACAAGCTGGCGAAGTTGGGGCAGAAAAGCCGGAACTCCTATAGAATCTATCTTCAAAATAAAAACATTTGCTCGATCAAGATTACTTTTTTAGATAGATTATGTTTAATATAGTAAGTTATTCCATTTTTATGTATTCGTTATATGGATTATGCATCTGTATTAAAACAAAAACCAAACAACTCACGTATTTCATCTTTTTTTATTTGAACTAGAATTTACTTTGGAAATACTGGACCGGATAAGCGCTCGGCTTGTTTAGTGCTTGTTCTCCAGTACCGCCGACCCAACTCACCAACGGGCGCTACGCGAGATGTAACGCGGATGTAACGCGGATGTTTTGGGTGAAATTATGGCATCGAACCCGCTGAAAACGTGCGTCACCGCTGCGTTTGACCGCTCACCGCCCGGCAGCGGCCTGCGAGTTATCGACCAGTAAAGCCGAGCGCGCGCCGGACAATGCTATCCGGTTAGCTCGGGGGTTAGCTGCTAACTGGCTACGGAAGTTAGCCGCGTCAGCTCGCAGGAGGCAGCTTTTCTCGTTTCGCGCATTTCAAGCCTGTTCCCGACCTCTGTCGCCGTTTAACCGGCAGATAAACGGAACCATTGGGTTGCAAAGTGTGCAGCGTCACTCATGCCACATAGAAAAATACTTAAACTTCAATAACTCGCTTTTAAAATGGAGAGTCGGCTTATTTTTTCCGCAAACACCGCTCTTTTGTTTTGACAAAGGAACCTGAGTTTCTTTCTTTTTTTTTTCTTCTTTCTTTGGGACAGTTACTTTGCTCGTTTTGTTTTTGCAAAATGGCTCCACAGAAGCAGGGCTCCTCGGGGGGAAGCCACCCGGCGGGGTTTGGTTCTGGAGGTAAAGCCAACGGGTTATACCAGTCCTCCTCCTCCTCCTCTTCCTCCTCTGCGATGGCTGCAGCCAAGAAGCCCAACATGCAGCTCATTCAAGCCGACCACGAGCTGTTCCTGCAGGCCTTCGAGAGTGAGTTGTGCTTCAGGGTCACCGGAAGTTTGATCTCAGTTAAAGTACTTAACCCACTCTGGAAATACTCCTGCAAGTACAAGTCCTAGTTTATAGCATGTATGAAAGTATTAATATACTTAAAGTTCAAGTTGTGATCGGTCAGTCAAATGTTCCCTGTTAGTGTTTTTATTATATATTATGTTTCTGTATTATTACTGCTGTAGATATATAACTATAACTTTATTACTGTGAGTCACGTGTTCACAGGATGTAAAGAACTGTCATCCGAAAAGTACCTGAAGTTGAGATGTAGTACAGTAAAAGTACTATATGTACCTCTGAGATGTACTACAGTAAAAAGTACTATATGTACTTCTGAGATGAAGTACAGTAAAAAGTACTATATGTACTTCTGAGATGTAGTACAGTAAAAGTACTATATGTACTTCTGAGATGAAGTACAGTAAACAGTACTATATGTACCTCTGAGATGTAGTACATTAAAAAGTACAATATATACCTCTGAGATGTAGTAGAAAGTAGAAGTAGTTTTTTTTTGTCGTTCTTTGTCTGATTTACCATAAAAAAAATATAAATATGAAGCCGAGAAGCAGCTGGATTCTCTTAGAGATGAAATGTGTTGTTTAACTTGTTAAACGACTCTTTCACTAGTTTTTACAGTTTTCATTCATAATTCATAACCGTCTCAGCACCATAATCCAGCTTCACGTTCCTCATGAAAGGCTGAAAACAAAGAGGTTTGCTGATGATGACGCTGTGTTTCTTTGCAGAACCGACCCAGATCTACCGGTTCCTCCGCACCAGGAACTTGATCGCGGTGAGTGTCACATGTTGCATGAACATGTGACCATAAGCGAAGGAGACCTTTCTGTCGAGGGTTCTAACGCTGGTTTCTCTCTTCTTCTTCCTTCAGCCTATATTCTTGCACAGGACGCTCACCTACATGTCCCACAGAAACTCCAGGACCAACGTGAGAAGGTAAACCACTTCCCGTGTGGTTTTGGTACGCTTCTTATCTCCAGATGGAGAGTTAGCTCCGCCTCCAGCAGCGTGGCTGAGGCAGCAGACGTTAGGCCGCTTTGCATGCAGGCAGATCCTCTGATACGGGCTGCTGCTGCTGCAGGGCCCCAGCTGAGCCACGCTGAGGTCACATGACCTGCTGCAGGGCCCCAGCTGAGCCACGCTGAGGTCACATGACCTGCTGCAGGGCCCCAGCTGAGCCACGCTGAGGTCACATGACCTGCTGCTGCCGTGGGCTTCACTGTCTGAAGGCTTCGAGTCACGGAGCTGCAGCAGAAGCAAGTTGTGATGTTTGTTCTTTCACCGGCAACCAAACCGGGTTTCATGAAGCTGTTAGAAATGTTTATGTCTCGAAAGTTGGGCTTAAAACTGATGTTTCAGTGAGCCGTGAGACAATCTTACAGTATTGAAATGGAAATGAATGACTTATTAATTCAGTTTTTGCATCAATTCAAACTTTAAGAAGTGCAGAGTTGAACTGATCCCTCTCGTCAGACTGCTGCTCTCCTCTGTGTTGGTTGGGGGTAAAGATGGCCGCCGCTGCACGGTGTGTTGGGAACCAGGCGGCAGCAGCAGCCGCTCGGCTCACTTTCACTTTCCGCTGCTCGCTGCAGCCGCATGAAGGAGCTCCACACGGAGGAGAGGTGGGGCACCACGAGTCTGCTTCAGGGGTTCAAGGCCCGGGCCGGGTCTGAGCTCTCAAACTGGTTCTGAACTCTCAAACTGGTTCTGAACTCTCAAACTGGTTCTGAGCTCTCAGACTGGTTCTGAACTCCATGGGGGAGTCTGCAGGTTTTATGTCTCTGGCAGCGGGTTACAGTAAAAGGGACCCGGTTCAGAAACAGGATCCTGTGCGTACGAGGGGGGTCCTCGGGTCCTGCGAGACCCCTGCGAAGCCTCCAGCTGTTTTCAGTTACTCCGGCTCATTAGACGGCCGCTCCGGTTGGAGCTGGACGGAAGTGTACATTACGTGAGGCCACCGGGCCCCAGATCTGATCCAGCTGGGCCTGGTCCCCACTTCATGACTTCCAACTGGTGGAGTCCCAGTAACCAGAACCAGCAACGTTCAACCCTAACCCAGCTGATGGTCCTCTAACTGTCGGGTTAAACGAAGTCGTTTGTAGAGTCAAAAGAAAGAAATGGACACCTGGTGCACAAACGATGAAGCTGCTGAGAGCTGATGCTGTTTGTCAGGGACCTGTTGTTGTTGTTGTTGTTGTTGTTGACTGGCTGTTTGTCAGGGACCTGTTGTTGTTGTTGTTGTTGACTGGCTGTTTGTCAGGGACCTGTTGTTGTTGTTGACTGGCTGTTTGTCTGGGCATACAGGAAAAGCTCCAAGGTCGACAATCTGTTGTTCAAAGTGGAAAAGATGAGAGGAGAACAGGAGACTCACAGGTAAACAACAACCATTATTTATATATATTTATATATCTGTGTGTGTATATTATGGTTCTGAAGATTAACTCTGGCCAACTTGTTGTTTAGTTTTTAGTAGTTTTAGTGAAAGTTAGACCACCAAACAAACAGTTTCTTTAGTTTTTATATTCCTCGCCACATCACCCAGAATATCTTCTCCTCTTTATTTCTATCATTCAGAGAAACTGACCCTCCTCCATCGCTCCTCATGGACATTTTAAATATAAATATAAATCTCTTCTCTTAAGCTGCGTGTGTTTGTTTCACAGCTTGGCCTCTAATCTGCAGCTCACCTTCACGGGCTTCTTTCAGAAAGCAGGTGAGTTTATCCTCCATGGGATGAGGCTGCAGCCGAACTGTCTGTGATTATTATAAATATATTATTATGAATAAAGCTTACAGGAAGTGTGTGTGTGTCCTCAGGGAAGCCGTCTCAGGACAGTGAGAACGAGCAGAACTCAGTTTCTCTGGAGGTGCTGCTGGTCAAAGTCTGTCACAAGAAGAGGAAGGTGTGTGTGTGTGTGTGTGTGTGTGTGTGTGTGTGTGTGTGTGTGTGTGTGTGTGTGTGTGTGTGTGTGTGTGTGTGTGTGTGTGTGTGTGTGTGTGTGTGTGTGTGTGTGTGTGTGTGTGTGTGTGTGTGTGTGTGTGTGTGTGTGTGTGTGTGTGTGTGTGTGTGTGTGTGTGTGTGTGTGTGTGTGTGTGTGTGTGTGTGTGTGTGTGTTTTAACGTCAACGTCCCCCCTGTGTGCAGGACGTGAGCTGCCCCGTGAAGCAGGTCCCTACGGGGAAGAAGCAGGTCCCCCTGAACCCGGACCCGGGGGTCCAGGCCAAGCCGGGCTCCTTCCCCTCACTGTTGGTTCCCAGCAGCGAGTTTGAGCCCAGCAACTCTCACATGGTGAAGTCGTACTCGCTGCTCTTCAGGGTGTCGAGGCCCGGATGCCCCCGGACTCAGATCAACGGCCTGGCCAACGGGGAGAACCACCACAGCAGAGGTCTGTTATTACTGTGTCCAAAACCTTTGATATCATCCATGGTTGAAGCTTTGAACTCCTGAACATTGTAACAAACCACGCGTTCGTTCTGTTTTCTTGACCGTCGTTCGGCTCTTTGTGGTCACCGTGGGTCACACGTCATGACGTGCCTCAGAATTCACAGAGGAAGTGGTGAACAGGAAGAGGAGGAGCTCCAATCTCAGGGAGGAGGGAGAAACCACGTTTGTGGCTCAGATGACGGTCTTTGACAAAAACAGGTGAGGCGCCCAAACCACCGGCGGAGAGGCGGAGCCTTTGATCTGATCTCGAGGAGTGACGTGTATGTGTGTGTGTGTAGACGTCTGCAGCTGCTGGATGGGGAGTACGAGGTGTCTATGCAGGAGATGGAGGAGTGTCCGGTCACCAAGAAGAGGGCCACGTGGGAGACCATCCTGGACGGAAAGGTGTGTTCAAGACTCTTCTTCTTCTTCTTCTTCTTCTTCTTCTTCTTCTTCTTCTTCTTCTTCTTCTTCTTCTTCTTCTTCTTCTTCTTCTTCTTCTTCTTCTTCTTCTTCTTCTTCTTCTTCTTCTTCTTCTTCTTCTTCTTCTTTTCTTCACTACAGTGCCATGACGTGCTCTGTCCTCATGCCCAGCGCCTGCCCCCCTTCGAGAGCTTCTCTCAGGGTCCCACCCTGCAGTTCACGCTGCGCTGGACCAGCGACTCCTCCGACCGCTCCACAGCGCCGGTGGCCAAGCCTCTGACCACCCGCAACTCCGAGACCAACCAGGACCCCCGGCCCAGCACCCTGAGGGCCACACACACTCTGGGTGAGCCTGGGCAGAACACCCAGAACACAGCAAGGTTTTCATGACCCGTTCTGTACTGACCCCTCCGTCTGTGCTGCAGCCGTCAAAGAATCCATAAGCGCTGACGTGCAAACCAGAAGGGAACTGGTCTCCGCTGAGCCCCGGCAGAAGCTGCGCATCTTCTACCAGGTTGGCCTCCTCCTTTAGTTTCACGCTCTCATTCAGGCTGGAGCGTCTGCGGCCAGCATCGAGTCGACGGGTTAAACATTCCTGGTGTTTCTCTGTTTAGAAATAACTACTAAATCTACACTGGGAGACCTGGATGAACTGGAATTCAGACACAATATAATAATAAAAACCAGTATCTGTACCGCTGCCTCCATCTGTTAGTTTGTTAGTTTAATTGTGTGACTTTTGGGTTTTTAAAAGATTAGTTCGGTCCCACCTTAACACAAACAAGAGGCCAGAAACTCCTGTGATCCTAGAGGTAAAATCACTGTTTTTGTCAATGAAGTCTGGTGGAGAGGACACAGATTGTCTGACAGCAAAGAGCTATCAATATTCTCAATATAACGTTCACGTCCACTGATGTTAAAGTGTGTGTCTGTCCAGTTTCAGTACAACAGCAACACGCGGCAGCAGACGGAGGCCAGAGACGACCTGCACTGTCCCTGGTGCACGCTCAACTGCAGGAAGCTGTACAGCCTCATCAAGCACCTCAAGCTGTCTCACTCCCGCTTCATCTTCAACTACGTGGTGAGTCCAGAGGACTGCAAATTATCCTGAGAAATTAAAGTGAAAGTTCATAAAACATCAAATTATCCTGATAAATTAAAGTGAAAGTTCATAAAACTATGTATAGATCATTACAATATGTTTTTGAACCTCGTCCCTCTCGTCTCTCGGCAGCCGCACACTAAAGGAGCGAGGATCGAGGTCTCCATCAACGAGTGCTACGACGGCTCGTACGCAGGGAACCCTCAAGACATCCACAGCCAGCCGGGCTTCGCCTTCAGCCGCAACGGGCCGGTGAAGAGGACGGCCAGCACCCACCTGGTGGTCTGCAGGTGCATACATGAGTACTTCATGCTCTACGTGTACACATGAGTACTTATATCTATATGTACTACTCTCTAGTAAAGGGATCGTTTGTTGGTTTAAAACCTGCAGGAATTCCTGAATTCTTTTCCAGCCTCGGCTGTGATCAGCAACAGCATTTCTCACGCTTCTGATTGGCTCAGACGGGTCACATGTCTGTAAGCCAGCGACAC
>CM042232.1:1422500-1563748 GCA_023566465.1 Cottus gobio
ACTACACCCCAGAGGTACATATAGTACTATTACTGTATGACACATCAGAGGTACATATAGTACTATTACTGTACTACACCTCAGAGGTACATATTGTACTATTACTGTACTACACCCCAGAGGTACATATAGTACTATTACTGTATGACACATCAGAGGTACATATAGTACTATTACTGTACTACACCCCAGAGGTACATATAGTACTATTACTGTACTACACCCCAGAGGTACATATAGTACTATTACTGTACTACACCCCAGAGGTACATATAGTACTATTACTGTACTACACCTCAGAGGTACATATAGTACTATTACTGTACTACACCTCAGAGGTACATATAGTACTATTACTGTACTACACCCCAGAGGTACATATAGTACTATTACTGTACTACACCCCAGAGGTACATATAGTACTATTACTGTACTACACCTCAGAGGTACATATAGTACTATTACTGTACTACACCCCAGAGGTACATATAGTACCTTTACTGTACTACACCTCAGAGGTACATATAGTACTATTACTGTACTACACCTCAGAGGTACATATAGTACTATTACTGTATGACACATCAGAGGTACATATAGTACTATTACTGTACTACACCTCAGAGGTACATATAGTACTATTACTGTATGACACATCAGAGGTACATATAGTACTATTACTGTACTACACCTCAGAGGTACATATAGTACTATTACTGTACGACACCTCAGAGGTACATATAGTAATATTACTGTACTACACCTCAGAGGTACATATAGTACTCTTACTGTACTACATCTCTGGTACATATAGTCATTTTACTGTACCACATCTCAGAGTTATAGTACTTTTTATTGTACTAGATCTCAGAGATACATATAGTAATTGTACTGTACTACGTGTTAGAGGTACATATTGTACTTTTCAGAAGTTTTTTTGTTGTTTAATATTCCAACTACTAGACATCCCCACTCTCACTCCACACCAGTTGGTGGCGGTAACGCACCAATCGGTTGTTTGCCAACTGCCAATAAACCGCAAAGAAGAAGAGTTTGTGTCATGCGCAGTAGCGACCTGGCGGCCAGTTAAACATGGCGGACCAAAACAAGAAGGAGAGCGAAGCGAAGTTCTACAATGAAGTGTTGACGTGAGTTCACTTCCGTTACCAGGCGTTACCGAGGCAGAGATACTTTATACATATACATAAATATATATTTATGTATTCAGCTTCTCAAATATGACTATTTGAGCTCGTCCTAGTCTTAAATGGCAAAATAATAATAATAATGTTGTAATTTTACACATTCTACGGCGTTATTGCGACAGATGTTTATCACTTTTATCTTCTGACTAAAGTTTACAGATCAAACAATAAAAAGATTAATTAAATGAAAATAATTACACGTATTTCCAGCTTTACATAATATTGACTCATAAACATGAATTATGTGGGCGTTATGCATCTTTAAATATATAACGTTACATATGAACTATCATTGACGTCATCCTGATTACATTCTTTCATCTAAGTAACGTTTCCAACGCAGTACTTTATATATTTGTACAGCCTGGTGTTGATGTATTACTACGTTAAAGGCTCTGAATACTTCCTCATCGGTCTCGTGGCGCTGAGTCATAAACATATGACTCATTAAAAACACTTTAATCACAAAACCGGTTTAAACAAATGTTTACATTATATTGTTATTGTGGATTCTTTACTGTTTATTTATATTATTTGTTTTTTTATTTGTACTATGTGTGCATAGTAATTTCCCCACTGCGGGACTAATAAAGGAATATCTTATCTTATCTTAAACGTAAATATTGTGCAGTTATGGGTTGTATGAGGTACTTCTACACAGTCAGTGTTTTACTACAGTAGATGGAGCAAAGCTCCACTGCTGTGGACGTGTTGTTTAGAATATTGTATATATTTATACCTCTGGCCTCTGTCTCTCTTTTGAATCCCAGTCCATCTGAGCTGTTTGCAGCCCGGTCCCGGAGCCACAAGATCCCCCCCAGAGGCCAGAAGGACTTCTTCCCCAACGAGTCCGACGAGCAGCGACGGCGACTGGAGCAAAGTCTGAATGAGCACTGGAGCCTGATATCAGAGGAACGGGTGGAGAAGCAGTGAGTCACGGGGAGCACAGAGAAAGAGGTTTTATACGAGGGTCATACTTCATGGAAAACATAGGGAAGTCATGGAAGTTTAAAAACTAAAATCCCCAAAGTTTAGTAAAAGTCATGTAAATGTGTTATATTCATGTGTTCATGTGGTTCATTTACGCTGAGTTTGAAATAATGAATATGCTTTTAAAAGAAAGACTCAAAATATAAGCAGGCATACGCTGAGTATATCTATAAATGTTTATTCTTTTAATCAAACTATTGTCTCTCATTCATTTGTGTCCTTTAAGGAATACTGTATGCTTTGGAATCCTCATTGTTAGTTTAAATACTACATTTTATCACTTTTTCATGGACACACCCAGATTTCACTAAATGTTTGGTCATGGGAATTTGGTTTAAAGTCCTGGAAAAGTCCTGGAACTCCATTGGTCAGAATGTGTATGAACCGTAGATGTCTGTCCTCGCGTAACGATGTCGGGGTTCCAGATGTTGACGAGCTGTTTTCATTCCATCGTTTCCATAATGTTTGTCTCTTGTTTCACTGCAGAGGAAACCTGGTGAAGGCCACGTGGATCCCTAGTGAGCAGACGGTCGAGCTCCAGTCTCCAGCTGTGAGTTCTGCATCACACACACACACAGACACACACACACACACACACACACACACACACACACACACACACACACACACACACACACACACACCCTGGGATACCTTCTGCACTTCATCCTCTCATCACCAGTCAAATAATGAAGCTGTTGTTGTTTTCTTTAATTAAAGGGGAAGTTTTGGCAGACGATGGGCTTTTCTTTCTCCGGCAAGCAGCGCCTCCTTCCTGAAGAGGCTCTCTACCTGATGGAGTGTGTGAGTGGCAGATGAGACTGGTGTGTGTGTTGTCCTGTGTTTACACAGCTCTGCTCTGTGGGTTCTGATCGGTGTCCTTGTGAACAGGGCAGCCTGCAGGTGTTCCACCACCAGCTGCCGCTGGCCATCCAGGACGGCTACGAGAGGTTCCTGTCCTCCAGCGGCGTGAGCCTCCTGCAGTATCAGGTGTGTGTGTGTGTGTGTGTGTGTGTGTGTGTGTGTGTGTGTGTGTGTGTGTGTGTGTGTGTGTGTGTGTGTGTGTGTGTGTGTGTGTGTGTGTGTGTGTGTGTGTGTGTGTGTGTGTGTGTGTGTGTGTGGTCCTAACGCTCCTTTCTCCTTCACCAAGGTGTTCGGACACTTGAAGAGGCTCGGCTACGTGGTGCACAGGTTCGATCCCAGGTAACGAAATCCTGGCACCCCAAAATCAGAAATGATTTAAAAAATATAAATATAAGATAATATAACCCTGTACTGTTATTAAGCAGTGTGTGTGTGTGTGTGTGTGTGTGTGTGTGTGTGTGTGTGTGTGTGTGTAGTTCTCAGCCCTCGTCCTATGCGAGGCAGCTGAACATGCCTCAGTCATGTGACCGAGCGGGGAAACGTGTGAAGAGGAAGCGCAGCGACAGTCCCACCACATCATCCAGGTAAACACAGAGGCCCCTATTTATTAATTAAAGTATTTATTAATTAAAGTATTTATTTATGAAATTATTTATTTTTGAAATTATTTATTTTAGAAATTAATTATTTTTGGAATTATTTATTTTTGAAATTATTTATTTTTGAAATTATTTATTTTTGAAATTATTTATTTTTGAAATTATTTATTTTTGAAATTATTTATCAAATTATGTATTTATTAAATAATCTTTTTATTCATTAATTACATTTTCTATTTATTTATTAAATTAGTCTCACGGAGGCAGCAGAGGAATCCTCGACCGAGAGAACGGAGGACAAAAAGCCTCCCGGGTCTCACATGGACACGTCTCCGGAGCCTCCGGGCTCCCAGAAGGCCGCTGCAAGTTCAGCGGGCGGAGGCGGGACCTGGTGGATGACGGACGTTCTCGGGGACCAATCGGATCACCAGCCACCCGCCTCCGGTTCCTCTCGTCGGGACTTCGGCTCCATCCTCTTCCCCGACCTGGGCTCCGGGCGGCCCCTCCCCAGCCTGGCCCCCCCGGACCCCTCTCTGCTGCCCGGGGCTTTGGCCGTGGGGGTCTGCGACGTCGCCGCCTGGAGGCGGAGCATAAACCTGCGGGAGGTGAAGACGTCCCCGCAGGAGCGGCGGCGGGAAAAGGGGCACCGGAAGCGCCGGTGGAACGTCAACAAGGACCGAGAGGTTTGTGGCCCGCGAGCGACCCGCAAAATCTGTTTGTGTTTACTGTCAATAAGGGGGAGGAGTCACATCGCGAGTTTACTTCAAGGTTCGGCGGTGCAGAAACTGGGCGGAGTATCGGGAGCTCCTGGCCAGGCGGCGGGGGAGGAGCCACGGCCGACCGGCACACCTGTGGAGCCGCGAGGTCACGCCTCTACACGACCCCAGAGAACCGATCCCCACCGGTGAGCTCACATAGCGAGGCTCCGGAAATACAACATATATATATACAATATGTTATGTATTCAGAGATATGCATCTTCTCTTTTATTCCAGCGGCGCTGCTGGATAAGATCGCTGTGATGGAATCCACACATTTACTGGAGGGAGCGTCCAGGTAGCACTTGTCTCCTTCTGACTGTCACTTGAATGCAAACCAGACCTCATTGACAAAACCAGTGATTTTACACCACAGCGCGTGTGCGTGCGCTGCCTTAATCTGTTGGTTAGCGGGCGTGACGCTGTGGGTTTGGAGTTTTAGTTCGGATTCACCAGAAGTCGATATGGAAATAGAGACGGAAAGTCAATAACACGAAGTAACCGATGGAGGAAGAAGACACGATGTGCTGACACGTAAAATCAGTGTTTTTGTGACTGGAGTCTGGTTCCTTAGAAGAGGGCGTAGATCCCAGCAGGCCGACAGTGTTGTAGAGCTCCATCACCTGGAGTAAAGCACTGATAATGAGAAACCATCCCTTTAACCGTCCCCTATAACCGTCCCTTTAACTGTCCCCTTTAACCGGCCCTTTAACCGTCCCCTTTAACTGTCCCCTTTAACCGTCCCCTTTAACTGTCCCCTTTAACTGTCCCCTTTAACCGTCCCCTTTAATCGTCCCCTTTAATCTCCCCTTTAACTGTCCCCTTTAACCGTCCCCTTTAACCGGCCCTTTAACCGTCCCCTTTAACCGTCCCCTTTAACCGTCCCCTTTAACCGTCCCCTTTAACTGTCCCCTTTAACCGTCCCCTTTAACCGTCCCCTTTAACCGTCCCCTTTAACTGTCCCTTTAACTGTCCCTTTAATCGTCCCTTTAACCGTCCCCTTTAACCGTCCCCTTTAACCATCCCCTATAACCGTCCCCTTTAACTGTCCCCTTTAACTGTCCCCTTTAACCGTCCCTTTAACTGTCCCCTTTAACCATCCCTTTAACTGTCCCCTTTAACCGTCCCTTTAACTGTCCCCTTTAACTGTCCCCTTTAACCGTCCCTTTAACTGTCCCTTTAACCGTCCCTTTAACCGTCCCTTTAACCGTCCCCTTTAACTGTCCCCTTTAACCGTCCCTTTAACTGTCCCTTTAACCGTCCCTTTAACTGTCCCCTTTAACCGTCCCTTTAACCGTCCCTTTAACCGTCCCCTTTAACCGTCCCCTTTAACTGTCCCCTTTAACCGTCCCTTTAACTGTCCCCTTTAACCGTCCCTTTAACCGTCCCTTTAACTGTCCCTTTAACCGTCCCTTTAACCGTCCCCTTTAACCGTCCCCTTTAACCGTCCCCTTTAACTGTCCCTTTAACTGTCCCCTTTAACCGTCCCTTTAACTGTCCCCTTTAACTGTCCCCTTTAACCGTCCCCTTTAATCGTCCCCTTTAATCTCCCCTTTAACTGTCCCCTTTAACCGTCCCCTTTAACCGGCCCTTTAACCGTCCCCTTTAACCGTCCCCTTTAACCGTCCCCTTTAACCGTCCCCTTTAACTGTCCCCTTTAACCGTCCCCTTTAACCGTCCCCTTTAACCGTCCCCTTTAACTGTCCCTTTAACTGTCCCTTTAATCGTCCCTTTAACCGTCCCCTTTAACCGTCCCCTTTAACCATCCCCTATAACCGTCCCCTTTAACTGTCCCCTTTAACTGTCCCCTTTAACCGTCCCTTTAACTGTCCCCTTTAACCATCCCTTTAACTGTCCCCTTTAACCGTCCCTTTAACTGTCCCCTTTAACTGTCCCCTTTAACCGTCCCTTTAACTGTCCCTTTAACCGTCCCTTTAACCGTCCCTTTAACCGTCCCCTTTAACTGTCCCCTTTAACCGTCCCTTTAACTGTCCCTTTAACCGTCCCTTTAACTGTCCCCTTTAACCGTCCCTTTAACCGTCCCTTTAACCGTCCCCTTTAACCGTCCCCTTTAACTGTCCCCTTTAACCGTCCCTTTAACTGTCCCCTTTAACCGTCCCTTTAACCGTCCCTTTAACTGTCCCTTTAACCGTCCCTTTAACCGTCCCCTTTAACCGTCCCCTTTAACTGTCCCTTTAACTGTCCCCTTTAACCGTCCCTTTAACTGTCCCCTTTAACCGTCCCTTTAACCGTCCCCTTTAACCGTCCCTTTAACTGTCCCCTTTAACCGTCCCCTTTAACTGTCCCTTTAACCGTCCCTTTAACTGTCCCCTTTAACCGTCCCTTTAACTGTCCCCTTTAACCGTCCCTTTAACTGTCCCCTTTAACCGTCCCTTTAACTGTCCCCTTTAACCGTCCCTTTAACCGTCCCCTTTAACCGTCCCCTTTAACTCGTTGTTAATTGTGATTGGACGGCTTTAGGGTCGCGATGTCTTTTGATTTCACAAAACGCACACAGCCTTCGGGCACAAAGCCGTCGGTGTTTGCCGTCTTTGTGCGCCCGGCCGGAGGGATGACGTGTGTGCTTTTGTCCGCCAGGTTAAAGGACTCCGGCGAGTGGGCGATCTGTTTCAATGTTTACCAACCCGACTCGGTGGCCGACTTCAAGAAGAGCAGCCCGGGCCGGCCGTACGCCCGCGTGTGTGCGTGCAGGTGAACCGCCGAACACACAACCTGCTGTTGAGTCGGGCTCGGCTTTCAGGGATCACCCGACACCCGCTGGAGATGAATTGCCCTTTGTGTCATGTGTCCCCGTTTTGATTTTTGATTAATCCTGTGGTTACCCAGAATGCAATGTGCTTTTTGTTTGCTCTGAGCAATACTGTTCAGGGTTCATACGCTCATGGAATGGTTATTTCCAGGCCTGGAAAAGTCCTTAAAAAAATTAAAATTTGGTTTAAACTAATGGAAAAGTCTGGAAATCTTCACTGATCAACATGTGTTTGAACATTAACCCTGAAAATGTTTTAGAAGCTGCAAGAGTTCATCTTCTGACTGAGTTTGAGTTTGAGTTCGATTCCCTTCCCGCTGTGCCTCAGGTTCGACGGCCCGGTGCCCGACCTGCGAGCCCTGAAGCAGCTGGCGGTCCAGAGCGCAGACGTCCCGGTGGTCTTTGCCGTGGTGGACCACGGGGACGTCTCCTTCTACACCTTCAAAGACTTCCAGCTGCCGGCCGACGTCTTCCCCTGAGACGTCTTCTTCCCCTGAGACGTCTGGGGGCGGAGCTACCACCTCTCCTGGTCTTCCACACACCTGAACCTCATGGATCTGTGGAATCCTTCTTTTGGGGATCTGAACATATTGAAATGTGCTTCTCAGATGTTGCTGTTAACTTCTTTCTATGTGCAAAATATATTTTGTTTCTTCTTAATTTTCTAATTAAAAACCTGGAATCCTTCCTCGTCTCGCGTCTGTTTTTTTAATAGCGTTTGATTTATTTAATTTCCAGAAACCCATTCAGGCCTCGTGTTGACTTTGGCTCAGCTGCAGGTCGTTGACAATGACATGAATCACTTCTATTGTTCTGCTGTTTATGCAGCGCGGCTTCAAAAGGACTCGGCCAGGTGGAGGCGAGCCAGACCGCCATGGCGCCGCTCGGGACCCTCGCCCTGCTCGCCCTGATTGGTGAGTTGCTCGACTTGACTCCTGCTTCTTGATCCGACCGGCCACAGCTTGTAAGCGTCTCCTCCCAGCAGGCGTCTGCGGCGGCCGGACCCCCGCCTGCTCGTACCTCGACCTCCTGACGCACCTGAACCTGACGACAGCCAACGAGCCGCTGGCCGCCATGCGGCCCGTGAGGGACTGGACCACAGCCACCCTGGTGCAGGTGGACCTGATGCTGTACGGCATCCTGCAAGTGGTGAGAAGGGGGCGTCTTAAAGGGTCAACAGCAACCCTGTTGGAAGGGTTTCTTATTTAATTATCTTATTAATATTACATTCATAAATGTATTTGATGCACCTGCAGGTTAAGTAAAATAAATATTAAAATCCACACATTTGTTCCAGACAATGTTGCAACTGTTTGTTTGTTATTTACCATATTAATCTATTATTGCTGTTTGTTTATATTATATTTTTATTGTTTATTCTATGTTTCTTGTTATGCACCTGGCAAATTAACACTTCTGATTCTGATCAAGTCGAACCAGCTCCACCTGCAGCTGAACTGCAATAAATAATAAAATCCTATTTGTTTAGTCTATAATGTTTATTTATTTTCTCTCTCGAGCTACAAGAAGAAATAAATCATCTTTCAGGATTTCCCTCCAAGTTGAGTTTGAATATAAGTAAATTCAGCAGCAGGTGCTTCTTCAGGTTTCTACTCATGTTGTCACCTGTCCAATGGAAATTAAAACAAATCCTGTTTAAATGAACACATTAAAGTTTAAAGTTATGAAATGCTGCTGTCTGCAGGATGAGAAATCTCAGACGCTCACGAGTCACGTCTGGATACAGATGGTGAGAATCTCAACACGTCCGCCATCTTTTATCACAGATATTTAAATAAAGTAAATCCTTTTTCCTTCCTCAGCGATGGACGAATGAATTCCTCTCCTGGAATCCGTCCGACTTCTGTGGGATCAACACGATGTGCATCCCCAGGACGAGCCTGTGGATCCCGGACGTGGCCATCACAGAGGAGTACGAGTCTTAACGAGTCTTAACGAGCCTTAACGATCCTTAACGATCCTTAACAAGTCTTAACGAGTCTTAACAAGTAATTAATTGCTTAGTGAAAAAGCTGTCATCTTAAATTATAATTTTCTTTTAAATTATTTAAATATTTCTTATAATTTAGTTCTAAGGAGAACAAAGCTAATACTACAATATGATTATAGAATAAATACGAATATAATAAAATACAAATATGATTAAAAAGAATATGGATAAAATAATGTAAATAAGAATATAATAAAATATAGAAATAAGAATACGATTTACAAAACAAATATGAATAGAATAAAAATAAATAAGAATATAATAAAACAGAAATGAAAATACTATTAATAAAAATAAATATGAATAGAATTAAACAAAAATAGGAATATGATTTAAAAAAAGATAAAAGAATATAATACAACTTAAAAATAAGAATATGATTTAAAAGAAATATATAAAAATAGAAATAAGAATATAATAAAAAATAAAATTAAGAATATGATTTAAAAAATATATAAAAAATAGAAATAAGAATATACAAAAAATAGAAATAAGAATATAATAAAACATAAACATAAGAATATTATTAACAAAATTAAATGACCTTATAAATGTAAAGTACAGCCTCTCTGCTGGACCAGGTTTAATGCCCTTCTCTGCCCTGCAGCGCCTCTGACTCCGGCGGCGTCACACACAGTCCGGTGCTCAGCCTGTCGCCTGAGGGCTCGGTGAAGGCCAACACCCGGCAGCGCCTCACCTCCACCTGCCTGCTCAACCTGCTGCTGTTCCCCTTCGACAAGCAGCGCTGTAACATCACCTTCATGTCCATGACCTCGGACGGTGAGGACGCTCCAGCCTCTCAGCCTCTCCAGCCTCTCCAGCCTCTCAGCCTCTCAGTCTCTCCAGCCTCTCAGCCTCTCAGCCTCTCCAGCCTCTCAGCCTCTCAGTCTCTCCAGCCTCTCCAGCCTCTCCAGCCTCTCAGCCTCTCAGCCTCTCAGTCTCTCCAGCCTCTCCAGCCTCTCAGTCTCTCCAGCCTCTCAGCCTCTCAGTCTCTCCAGCCTCTCAGTCTCTCCAGCCTCTCAGTCTCTCCAGCCTCTCAGCCTCTCAGCCTCTCCAGCCTCTCAGCCTCTCCAGCCTCTCATCCTCTCCAGCCTCTCAGTCTCTCCAGCCTCTCAGTCTCTCCAGCCTCTCAGTCTCTCCAGCCTCTCAGCCTCTCCAGCCTCTCAGCCTCTCAGCCTCTCCAGCCTCTCAGCCTCTCCAGCCTCTCCAGCTTCTCAGCCTCTCCAGCCTCTCAGTCTCTCAGCCTCTCCAGCCTCTCAGTCTCTCAGTCTCTCCAGCCTCTCAGCCTCTCAGTCTCTCCAGCCTCTCAGCCTCTCAGTCTCTCCAGCCTCTCAGTCTCTCCAGCCTCTCCAGCCTCTCAAGCCTCTCCAGCCTCTCAGCCTCTCAGCCTCTCAGTCTCTCCAGCCTCTCAGTCTCTCAGCCTCTCAGTCTCTCCAGCCTCTCAGTCTCTCCAGCCTCTCAGCCTCTCCAGCCTCTCCAGCCTCTCAGCCTCTCATCCTCTCCAGCCTCTCAGTCTCTCAGCCTCTCCAGCCTCTCCAGCCTCTCAGTCTCTCCAGTCTCTCAGCCTCTCAGCCTCTCAGTCTCTCCAGCCTCTCAGTCTCTCAGCCTCTCCAGCCTCTCCAGCCTCTCAGCCTCTCAGCCTCTCAGCCTCTCAGTCTCTCCAGCCTCTCAGCCTCTCAGTCTCTCCAGCCTCTCAGTCTCTCAGCCTCTCCAGCCTCTCCAGCCTCTCAGCCTTTCCAGCCTCTCAGTCTCTCAGTCTCTCCAGCCTCTCAGCCTCTCAGTCTCTCCAGCCTCTCAGCCTCTCATCCTCTCCAGTCTCTCCAGCCTCTCAGCCTCTCCAGCCTCTCAGTCTCTCAGTCTCTCCAGCCTCTCAGTCTCTCCAGTCTCTCAGCCTCTCAGCCTCTCAGTCTCTCCAGCCTCTCAGCCTCTCCAGCCTCTCAGCCTCTCATCCTCTCCAGCCTCTCAGCCTCTCAGTCTCTCCAGCCTCTCAGCCTCTCCAGCCTCTCAGCCTCTCAGCCTCTCCAGCCTCTCAGCCTCTCCAGCCTCTCCGTGTTGCTGCGTACGCTCCTGACCACCAGGTGATCTGACGTGTTTCTCTCCCCACAGCGAAGGCCATCACTCTGGGGACGATGTCGGACGAGGTGCTGCTTACCAACATCTCTGAGAGCTTCATGGTCACGCGGGGAGAATGGGAGCTCGAACAAATGGAAATCAATTATTATGAAAGCAACACAAGTCGACATCAAAGCCGACTTGTTTACACTGTAAGGACGTCTTCTTCAGGACGTCTTCGTGAGGACGTTCGATGGCAGCGTGGTTATTTAAATGAATAACAAATGTATATTTCCCCGTTTCAGATCACGATCTCCAGGAAGCCGATGCTCTACGTGACCATCTTCATCATTCCCCTGTTCTACTTCGTGCTACTGGACGTGGCCTCCTTCTTCATCAGCGAGGCCCGGGGGGAGAAGCTGAGCTTCAAGGTGACGGTGCTCCTGTCCATCTCCGTCCTGCTGCTGATTCTGAAGGACCTGCTGCCCTCCACCGAGAAGGGGCTGCCGATGATCGGTGAGATTTAAAAGTGGGAAAAACGAGATCTAACGACCTCAAAGTAGTTTTTCTCTCACGTGTTTATGGCTTGAAAAGGTTTTAAAAAATCGGCACCTGTTTTTGTTGTTGTAATACTAATTTTGGCCACCAGAGGCACAAAAGTCATGGAATTTTAAAATGGTTATTTCCAGGCCTGAGAAAAGTCCTTGAAAAAAATACAATGCCAAAAGTCCTGGAAAAGTCCTGGAAAAGTCTTGGAAAAGTCCTGGAAGTCCATTGGTCAGAATGTGTATGACAACTAAACTGTGGCACAACTAAACCAACTCACTTGGCCCCTCTGGGCTTCCGTAGGTCGTGGACATGCAGCAGCATAACTGTCTCTGCTTCCTGTCCGGCAGCCATGTACTGCGCCGGCGTCTTCGCCCTGGTGGGGATCAGCGTGCTGGAGGCGGTGCTGGTCAGCTTCCTGGTGGACCTGGACGGCTGCTGCAGCCACGCCGAGCCGCCCGGTGGCGCTCAGCTGGAGGGGCACGTCCTCAACGGTACGTTGTCCCGTTCACACATTTAAATCATTCGTAGAAACAAACGCATATCAGACGCAGGTCAATTAGTTTAGGAAGTTCCTTTCACATTACATCAACATCATCATCATCTTCATCATCATCATCGTCATCGTCATCATCTTCATCATCTGCTCCGGTTTGGTCTCCTCCAGCGTTTTCACACTTTGTCGCTCAAAATCTGATCACGACTGTTGGCGCTAATCCGTCCTCGTATCTGATTTATTGAACCACGTATGAAAGTGTCCCGAATCTCAATCTGCTGTTTTTCTTTTTCCTGCACTGTAAACGCAGGATTATGATTCATAAATACATAAATAATAATTCTGTTTTACAATCAAAAAGTACAACATGTTTCTTTTATACCTCTTTAGATAGACGATAACTACTTTATTAATTTTCACTACAGCAGAATTTATAGATACAGGTAAAGCAATATTCAATATTTAAAAAAAACTAAACAATAGTGCAAAGATCTAACCAAACAAACGTTTACTTAATATTTATTTATACTTGTTTGATTTCTTTCCAAAAACGAGGAAGATCTTGGGTCGATAATAATGAGAATAAAAATGAAAGAACATTTTGATCAAACCCTCCAAACTAAAAATAAATGTGGTTCGAATTGAAAATCAAACACTTTACTAAGATGAGAAGCTTCACATCGTCCTCCCAGACACTGGTCCCAGTTCACGTCCCAGTACAGATGCATCAATAATCCCACACCCCCTGAACACAACTCCGCCCTCTCACAGAGCCCGACGGAGCTGAAGGGGCTCCGGAGAAAGGCCCCGCCCCCCCGCGTCGCCCCGACGACCTGCTGCAACTAATCCTGCAGGAAGTGATGACGGCGAGACAGGAAGTCAGGGGGCGGGGCAAAGACGAGAGGCCCAGACGCTACAGGCGACTGGCGGAAGCCATCGACACCGTGTTCTTCGTTCTCTACTTTTTAACTACTTTTGGTTTCCTGGCGTACATGATGGTGAAGTGGGGTTTACATTCACTGTAAACGTGATCAGATGAGCAGATTCCTTCTTTTAAATAACTAAATATCACGTTCCTCACAGCTAATCGATTGTTTCTTCTTCACTTTCAATCCTTTAATCATTATTATACTTGTGTAGCCTTATTATCAATGATATTTGCAGACATGAACTCACAACCTGCATACAAAGTACCGTTTATGACGATGATTATATTTACATTAGGTTACAAAGTGGTCCCAAATAAAGTAAACCTGTGTTTGATATTGACATTTGTGTCTTTTACTATGTTGGTTTATTACAGTTATACATTTAAAGGTTAAAGGTAAAGGTAAAAGGTTTAAATAAATACGTATTATTATTTTCATTATGGATTAATCTGCTGATTCTTTTTTTTTATAGTAATAGTTATTGACGTTATCAACATGATTTAATTACTGGTGTGGATGTCATATGACTTGTGTCACGTGACGGGTTATAACGTGATTTGACCAACGGTTACGTTAAGCTAAACACAAAAACAACAAATATTAAATAAGTTCTCACCTTCACAAGTAAAGCGTATTTATGTCAAACGACGAGGGGGCATATTATTCTGAAAATAAGCCACCGGAAGTATGAGCGTATGTTAGCGTTAGCTTGCCGCGTGTTCATGCAGGAGCAGGTCAGCTGGTGGGGTTAGTTTCCGGCTTCTCTCGGCGGACAGCTGAAACCCCGAGATCTCTCTCGGGAGAGTTTTTATCCAAACTGTCGGGCACACCGACTTTAATCCAAATATTTAAACCCCGAACCGGTTCATTAGCTAGCTAGCGACCCACGTGACCCCGAGCTAGCTTAGCAGCTGGACGAGCGAGACACACTGGAAGGAGGCGAGGTGAGAAGTGTTGACTTTTTTGTTTTAATGCGTGCTGCTTTCTGAATCTTCACCATGCCGAATTGAAAAGTGATCATTAAAATGTAATAAATGTCTTGAATTATCTTTGATGCATGCCCGCATTGGTTGCAGATCCTAAAGTGAACACTAAATCGCATAATTCGCAATGGGAGTTCTGAACAAGCATTTATTTTCTGTTTATTTATTCCATTCTTAATGTTTATTCTCACATTATAGACCTTTAAGAACCGGTGTGTGCAATAGTTTACTTCATTATGATGGTGATGTTATTAAAGTTGCTTCGACTTTTTGATGATTTAAGTGATAGAACAGGCTTCAGCTACCTGGCTGCTGTTTTTCCTTCAGGTGAGGACCAGTGACGTCAGCCATGGCAGGTGGAATTACAGAGAGCGGGGAACCCTACTCCCCTTTTGTGAGTATCCTGCAGGATGCTGTGCTTTATCCTTAATGTTTTAAAGATGGGTGCAAACCACAATCAGTATCTATTAAAGTCACCTGACTGGAGCCTTCACATTGTTGTATATTACAGTTAAGACTTTAAAACACTCCCAACTTCCTTTACTTTTACATGCATGTGCTTTATGTCTTTATCAGCTGTGTTTTTCTTGAGCTGGTCAATATGTTTCAAATACTTTGTAAACTTTGGACAGAAGCCTTTTTATCTTTCTTTTGGTTGATCTTTTGCGTGATGCCTTTAGTGAGGAAGGATGCAGAATAAAGAGGAAACTAAAATGCTTACACATCCTTCTTAGATCTCCTTTAAGTCCCTCTCTGCTTACGTCAGCAGGTTTACGAGCTAGTCAAATATGTTTTACTAGTTTTTCCAGGAAGCTAAAGCTCTGAATATTTAAAGCAGCCTGAGTGTTGCACAATGAGCAGCGGTTTTCCCAGCATGCAGAGCGGCGCCTCACGGAGGTCTTCTCCCCGCTCGCCCTCCAGGTGGGGCTGGTCTACATGTTCAACCTGATCGTGGGGACCGGAGCGCTGACGATGCCCAAAGCCTTCGCCACCGCTGGCTGGGTGGTGAGCATCACGCTCATCTCCTTTCTCGGGTTCATGAGGTGAGTTCTGCAGAATCATATTCATGTTAATGTTATTATATGTGTTTATGGTCATATTCATATTAATGTTCCTCTGCAAAGATAAACCTGGTAAGAAGGTCTTCTAGTGGCAATGCTTTATTATATCTGTGTTTTCTGGTGTGTGAATATGTTTATGTGGTCCCACAACAACAACAACATCCTTTTCAGTGTTTATTTATTAGGTAATTTAGTATTCGGTGTTCTCATGAATGAACGTCTTGTCTTTGCTCCGCTCAGCTACATGACCACCACCTTCGTGATCGAGGCGATGGCGGCCGCCAACGCTCAGCTGCGCTGGAAGAGGAGGAAGCAGGAAGAGGTGAGAAGATGAGAGACCACACACACACACACACACACACACACACACACACACACACACACACACACACACTTACCGTCGGTGTTACCTGCTGAGAAATAATTGTTAAACGAGGCAGATCTGGAGGGAAATAATAAAAACTGATGAAACTCTAAAATATCCCATAATAAGTTGTGTTGCATCTGATTGTTTGACGTGATCGCCCTCTGCTGGAACTTTAAGGGGAGTGCGATAACATTTAATTATTTCTCTCTGAACGTAAAAAAATACATCCTATTTATAAATAATGGCAGTTTTAATATAATGTAATGTAATTACATTTTAATATTTTTTTTACTTTTAAATTGTTTAATAATTGAAAAGTAGATACATATTTAATTGTGTTATTTTTTATTCATATTATTATTATTATTAAGAAATCTATATAAATATATATACATATTAAAAAAACAATAAAAGAAATAAGAAAAAAAATACTAATACATTATATATATATATATATATATATATATATATATATATATATATATATATATATATATATATATATATATATATATACTTAAAGATTCTCACACTTTCTCACACTATCTCCGCAGGTCGACGACAGCGACTCCAGCTCCGAGTATTCGGACGATGACGTCGCGGCCCGAGGCCGGTCGGAGCCGGAGACGAAGCCCATCCTGTCCGTCCGTGAGTCATCGTCTGCAAACGGCTTTTAAACGTAGCTTTTAGTGATAAACCTGAATAAATGCAGATGTTCACATGAATTATGAACTGCTGAACTCAGCACGTCATAATCCAGCGTTCATGAACAAAAACTCATCTCTGACTTCCTCATGGTTTCTATACGTGTTTCTATGTCCTCCTCGTTTCCAGAGAGGTCGGGAGGTCACGTGGACCACTTCGACATCGTGGAGCGGGTGGAGATGGGTCAGATGGCCTCCATGTTCTTCAACAAAGGTAATCTTCATCCTCCTCTTCTTCTTCACAGCGTGTTTCTGCCCGTTGTTCATTTAACTGCCCACATCTACCGAGGAAGAGGCTCTAATGGGATGTAATTATAAATGGATGAATTGCCTTTGGCTGTAATTACCTGTTTGATGCTGCCATTAATGGAGGAGGAGGAGGAGGAGGAGGAGGAGGAGGAGGAGGAGGAGGAGGAGGAGGAGGAGGAGGAGGAGGAGGAGGAGGAGGAGGAGGAGGAGGAGGAGGAGAATCACCTCCTGCTTCCTCCCTCGTCCTCTCACGGAGCACTACCAGGTTTCTGACACTAGGTGGAGCCCTCGGCCCGCACAGCGCCCCCCCCCCATTTCCCCCCTGAGCCCCCCCCCCCCCCCCCCCCTCGGCGTTAAAGCTGCAGCTCGACTCGTTAACGGTGAAAGCGCTGACGACCTTTTCCTTCACGTGGACGCATCGTTCGGTATTAAGAAAATGAGTTTCTCCCTCCCGGCTGTGGGGAAGCTGCCGGAGACCAATCAGAGGAGAGGGATACGAGGGGGAGGGGCTGGACCTCCACATTCCTACTATTTATGACCTCCAGTATTATTATTGTTGTTGTTTCTAAGATGCTCTCCGGTGGATGAGTAGATTGCTGACCTACTTTAAGCTTCACTCTGACTCACCGGAGGTCGCGGCTTTTCCCTCCAGAAATGTTTGAAAAGATCATTTAATGGTTCTGGCTTCGCTTCCATGTCGTCCTGCGTTCAGGTTTTACATTATTATTTTATTAAAGGGTGCAAAATGTGCAGAATGTTAAGAGGAAGCACAACCCGGACAATTAGGAGTGAACTGCAAAGCATTATGGGAGCGCGGAGACGCTGCTGGTCTCTTGAAGTAACGAAGCAGGTGAAGCTCTGACGGCTCTCAGGGGGCGTGGCCTCCTGAAGACGGACACGGCGGCTTGGAAAGAGGCCACGAGCCTCAGCTTGACCCACCGCCTCTGACAGGAAGGATGATGGTTTATCCACAGAGAGAGAGAGAGAGAGAATTTTCTTTTGCTTTAAATGTGGAGATTTTCTTTCTTTTATCAGTTTTCTATCGTTTTATTGTGAAAATATTTTTGTGTTTCGCACAAACAAGACGTTTAGAGACGTTTTACATAAATAAATAATAAAGAATGGTTAACAGCCTCATATTTAAACAGTATTGTCACCGTTCCTTGTGGAACAACTAAAGAGTAATTCCTCTGCAGCATCGTGAGAGACTTTAACTTTAGGGAACGGATCGATGATGCGAGTCGGAGGAAAGAAGCTTGATGAGTTCCTTAGGATGGAGGAAAGGGGACGAGGATGGAGGAAAGGGGACGAGGAAAGGGGATGTGGATGGAGGAAAGGGGATGAGGAAAGGGGACGAGGATGGAGGAAAGGGGACGAGGAAAGGGGATGTGGATGGAGGAAAGGGGATGAGGAAAGGGGATGAGGATGGAGGAAAGGGGACGAGGATGGAGGAAAGGGGACGAGGAAAGGGGATGAGGATGGAGGAAAGGGGATGAGGAAAGGGGACGAGGAAAGGGGATGAGGAAAGGGGATGAGGATGGAGGAAAGGGGATGAGGAAAGGGGATGAGGATGGAGGAAAGGGGACGAGGAAAGGGGATGAGGAAAGGGGATGAGGATGGAGGAAAGGGGACGAGGGTGGAGGAAAGGGGATGAGGAAAGGGGATGAGGATGGAGGAAAGGGGACGAGGATGGAGGAAAGGGGATGAGGAAAGGGGATGAGGATGGAGGAAAGGGGATGAGGAAAGGGGACGAGGGCGGAGGAAAGGGGACGAGGGCGGAGGAAAGGGGACGAGGGCGGAGGAAAGGGGACGAGGGCGGAGGAAAGGGGACGAGGGCGGAGGAAAGGGGACGAGGGCGGAGGAAAGGGGACGAGGGCGGAGGAAAGGGGACGAGGACGGAGGAAAGAGTCCGTCGAGTGTTTTCGTTTCCTGGACTTTGTTTGACTTTCCGGTGAAAAGGTGTTTTACAGCCTTTGATGTTTTAAAGGGTTTAAGTAGAACAGTCATGATTACCATAACGCTCCACCATTAATTACTCCCTTCTGTCCCAGTTCGTATTTTTAGAGGCGTTTTGTTGATGTGTCGTTGCCTCTGAGGCTCTTTTCATTTTGACTCGGTCACAAAGGAAAGTTAAAAAGAACGAGAACGATTATTCAGTAATTTGTGACTTTTCAGGAGGTCAAAGCTGATTTCTTCTTCATAAGATCATTAAAACCACCTTCCTGTTACGTAACACAGTTTCTTTATTCCTGTTCTCTTTTCTATTAATTTTACAGCTATCTGTTTATTGGGTCTTCATGTTTTCGACCTCCCTCACAACTTAATTCATAAAGCTGTGGATCCTCTTTAATGGACTCAACGCTCTGGTTCCCTCGTCAGTAACGGACCAGCTGAAGGTCCAGTCGGACGCTTTAACCCCTTTTGAGCGTCCAGGAGCGTGATGGATGTGAGGCGCTCTGTGAGGGTCTGTGACGGTTAAAGCCCTCCATCTTGTCCTGGCAGAGGGAGGAGGGGGAGTAGGGAGGGAGGGAGGGAGGGGCTGATGGTGGAGAGCGAGTCGCTGTGGAAAGTAAAAGGTTGATGGGGGAATATTTATTTCATGAAGGGTTTTAATTAATGCTATTAATATTTTCACTGGACCAGTAAGATGTGCCTGGAAAAAGGGTATGAGGATGGAGGAAAGGATGAGGATGGAGGAAAGGGGACGAGGGTGAAGGAAAGGAGACAAGGATGGAGGAAAGGGGACGAGGATGGAGGAAAGGATGAGGATGGAGGAAAGGGGATGAGGATGGAGGAAAGGATGAGGATGGAGGAAAGGGGATGAGGATGGAGGAAAGGGGATGAGGATGGAGGAAAGGATGAGGATGGATGAAAGGATGAGGATGGATGAAAGGATGAGGATGGATGAAAGGATGAGGATGGATGAAAGGATGAGGATGGAGGAAAGGATGAGGATGGAGGAAAGGGGACAAGGATGGAGGAAAGGGGACGAGGATGGAGGAAAGGATGAGGATGGAGGAAAGGATGAGGATGGAGGAAAGGATGAGGATGGAGGAAAGGATGAGGATGGATGAAAGGATGAGGATGGATGAAAGGATGAGGATGGAGGAAAGGATGAGGATGGAGGAAAGGGGACGAGGATGGAGGAAAGGGGACGAGGATGGCGGAAAGGGGACGAGGATGGAGGAAAGGATGAGGATGGAGGAAAGGATGAGGATGGAGGAAAGGATGAGGATGGAGGAAAGGATGAGGATGGAGGAAAGGGGATGAGGATGGAGGAAAGGATGAGGATGGAGGAAAGGATGAGGATGGAGGAAAGGATGAGGATGGATGAAAGGATGAGGATGGATGAAAGGATGAGGATGGATGAAAGGATGAGGATGGAGGAAAGGATGAGGATGGAGGAAAGGGGACGAGGATGGAGGAAAGGATGAGGATGGATGAAAGGATGAGGATGGAGGAAAGGGGACGAGGATGTGCAGTAAAATGTATATATGAATAGTTGTATTCCGTTTGAAACAGGAATGAAACATTTAGATGCCGTGTGTTTGATTCCCCGCATTATGAAACGTGGTTTAAGTATCCACGTGTCTTCCTCCTGCTTCTTGTCTTGCAGTCGGCGTGAACATGTTCTACATCTGCATCATCGTGTATCTGTACGGAGACCTCGCCATCTACGCGGCCGCCGTGCCCATATCGCTGATGGAGGTGGCCTGGTAAGACGGCCACGCCCACTTTACCATCCTCACCGTTACTGCACGACGTTCCTCCTTTAGGAACGTCGAGTTTAGAGCTCGTCTTCTTCTTCTTCGTCTTCGTCTTCTTCGTCTTCTTCTTCGTCTTCTTTCTCCTGCTCTGAACTCCAGATTTATGTTGTTTTCTCGTTAAATCTTTTTCTTTCTTTGTCATTATTCCTTCTTGTGTGCTGCGATGCTAATCATGTGATTATGTAAAGATCTTTTTGTTATTTTATGACTCATCCCAAGTAGACTAATTTAATAGTAATTATCTCTCAAAGCGACTCCTAATTTTTAATAAAAAACATCTGCAACGTTTGGTTTTCTATTTCCAGTACGTTACAGTTATTAATCCATCCAATGTTTAAGCTTGCTAATTAAATTGCATTATATCTTTAGACGGTTCTCTCTTCCAACTTTTACTTCTTTTACCCTCAAAAAGTGTAAAACGTTCAGTTGGATAGACGTAGATACTCTAGTAGTTAGTTTATTAACTGAATATGTTTTGGCTACAGCTGCATTTATACATACAGGTCAGCAAAACAATAAATAAAAATAATGCACAATACATAAAAAGAATAATAACATTTCATTGCAGACCTCTAGAGATCTTTAAACTCTGTTTGTCTCCGTGCAGTGGAAACCACTCCTGCAGCGCTGGCAGCGTGAAGTACAACGACACAGATGCATGCTGGGGCTCCGTGACCAGGAAGGACGCGTACCGGGTGTTTCTGGTAAGTAACAGCGGAGGCACCTTAAAGGAGGCGGAGCCTTGAAGTCTCCCAGGCTCCGCCTCCTTAAAGGTGAAGGCGCGATTCTGGATGAAAATATGTTCACATTGGAACTCGATAGGGAACCTTTATCCGTCTGGACTGCGACATCAAAGACTCAATGTTGTTGTTGTTGTTTAGTAGATTGGGGCGAAAATGTATTGGCTGATGGCTTTTTGTTTGGGCTTGTTCAGTTTTTACAACGTAATACTGTGTGTGTGTGTGTGTGTGTGTGTGTGTGTGTGTGTGTGTGTGTGTGTGTGTGTGTGTGTGTGTGTGTGTGTGTGTGTGTGTGTGTGTGTGTGTGTGTGTGTGTGTGTGTGTGTGTGTGTGTGTGTGTGTGTGTGTGTGTGTGTGTGTGTGTGTGTGTGTGTGTGTGTGTGTGTGTGTGTGTGTGTGTGTGTGTGTGTGTGTGTGTGTGTGTGTGTGTGTGTGTGTGTGTTGATCACCTCCCGTCTCTCTTTCTGCATTTTAATAGAATGAGTGGACATCCCATAATCTTCGCCCCTCCTCATAATAATAATAATCCTCTTTACTGTTTGTAAGCAAATTGAAATAATGATGATTTTGTAATCTCCGCTCAGTTTGTTTACACTTTGCATTTTTGCAGATTAATTTCTCGGTTTCGTGATGACCCATCAAGGAAATAGATATGTCACACTGAAGAATTATTATATTTTAGAACGGATGCACTGATGGGACTATAAACATACTCAGCGTATATATTCATGTATATTTATTAAAACTTCTGACGTTGATTTAACGTTTTCCTCAACGAGCAACACGAGGCGCTCGTGCTCGTTAATTCTGAACCGTTTATGCAAAAAACATGCATTTATTTTGCAT
Organism: Cottus gobio; assembly: GCA_023566465.1. Lineage (NCBI taxonomy): Eukaryota > Metazoa > Chordata > Actinopteri > Perciformes > Cottidae > Cottus > Cottus gobio. Next base: position 1,444,438 of record CM042232.1, read on the forward strand.
TGTTCATAAACGTTTATGGAGGTATTTTTAATGCAAAGTGCTGCTTTTTGAAACTCAGTTTTTCAGATCTGTAGATTTTAAATCAACTTAATGAATTAGTCGGCAGAATCGTGAGTTTATGGATCTGAGGCGTTGCAGCTCATCGTCCTGTCGGAGAGATTCAACTTCAACTTTATCGACCTTTTAGAAAACATGAAATTAAAGTTATTTCATTCCTGTAATGACTAAAGTGCTCGTTGTTGTCTTCATAAGCATTATGGAAAGAATCCAACAGAGAAATGACACTTTCTCTTTACCTTTTGTCTCGATTCGATCTCTTTGCTCAACGAGAAGTCTCGTTCTAAAATCTGGATTTTGAAACCGAGAGTTTGGTATTTTATTCTCGGCTACTTTTGTGTTTTCGGCCGTAGCCATCTTTGTTTTTTGGGGATCTTGTCATCTATTTAACTGATTTTGACAATGCAGATAGATGTTTGAGATTTTAGAACGAGACTTCTCGTTGAGCGAGACTCGGTCGGACAGCTCTCCATCACAGGACCAATTAAAACACAGAAAACACGAGGTCATGTGGTCCAGGTTGAAACGTTTCCCCGACACGTTGTCGTCCATGTTGTTTCAGAACTTTTGTCTTTTTTGATTCTATCCGTTGATCGACTCTTCATGTGTCCATGCCGGTGTGTTATTTATCCTGCTGCTCGTCTTCCTCCTCCTCCTTCTTCTGACCTTTTTCCTTTTAAATAAATGAAACGTCGTTGAGCCGCGATGAAACATTCAGGCGGCCCCGGTGGCGTACGGTGCAGACGGCGGGTGAGAGGATCTGGCCCACGGCTCTCGATGAAGAGTCTAAATAATGGACTCCTCCTCATCAGCGGGTCTCCACCCCGTGGACCGGATCCTCTTGTGCTCTCGGCGCTGCTGAGCGGAGCTGAAGGACGCGCCGCCCTTCTTCCGCGGCATCGAACTGACGTGTTAACACTCCGTTGTCACAGAGGGGCGACGCTCTCTTTGAAGAATAGACTACGTGTTTTAAATTTGAAGCAGACGAGTCAAACCATCCCGGCTGACGAAGAACAGATCAAATAAATGTGGAGGTCGGGACCTTTTTTACTGTCGTAATATTTCACTCACGTTCAATTTAGTAGAAGAAAACTGGAGTCAAATCAATCTGAATATGGTCGGTTTTATTTTTAGGGGCGAGCATGGGGGCACGTTGTAGAATCGCACAATTCTTTGTGTGAAATATATCCAGTCAGTGTAGATGCATAACCCTCGACATCCTGCAATCGGCTTGTAAAAATGGCAAATTGCTTTTTCTCTTAATCTTATTTTTTAAACAGTTTAAACCAAAATATCTTTTAAGTGTCAGTTTCTCTTTGAAAAACTAAACTTTTTCCACATCTAAGCATTCTGTTTACATTTATTTACATTTTTGCGAATCATTCTAATTGATACTTTGTATCCAAATAAACAACAAAACGAGCAAACCAGTTCTAACTGGTTGTCATGGCATCGATTGGTTAATAGTTGAGTTCTTTCCTTGAGACTTTAGCTGCAGCCGTAACGTGTTTAGAGTTTAGAAACGGAGAGATCAAAGAGCAGCTGATCGTGTTGCTCTTTAATCCATGGCTGCTGACAGAGGCAGAGAGGTTGATGCCAGACGGAGTCCTGCAGGAAAATAACGTTTCATTTACTTTTCTTCTACTGCTTCATGTCGGCCCAACGGCCTTCTTTTTTTATTTTTTACTAGCAGTCATTTCAGCCATTTCTGTTAAATTGACAATTACTGCGTCTATGAATTGTCAGAAAATGGGAGAATTATATATTATTATATTATATATCATATATTTCCATCTCATCCTCCAGAGCTCTTGAGGAATACTTCACCGACAAAATGACTATTTGTTTAACATTTACAACTCGTGTTATCTTGAATTCTTGAAGACGACGTTGATCTTCTGTCACGGCTGCACAGTGAACCAAGAAAACAGCAAAAAGTCTCAATGAATGGACGTAAACGGAGGCCACATCTCGCGGGAGCCAAACATTCGTTTACAAACTCGCTCAGAACTCGTGCAGTTTAACATTTATTATTCTTATTCTGCAAGAGTCGTGTGAGAGTTCATAAACGGATGTTTTAATAGAAATGTTATCGTAAATGTTGCCTCCATTTACTTCCATTCATCAAGACTTCTCTCTCATTGTCTCTGCGTTTGCTGTGGTAGGCTGCCAGACTTCCATAGACTTCCAGACTTCCATAGACCTCCACAGACTTCCACAGACTTCCACAGACCTCCACAGACTTCTATAGACTTCCATAGACTTCCACCGACTTCCACCAGGTGAGTAATTGATGGGCAGACGCTCGTTTCGGGGCTGAAGTCTTCCTCGAGCAGCCTGGAGTTTCTTGTCATTGACCTCATTTGTCGGCGTCTCCTCCGTCTGGACTCCATCTTTTCTTCGTGTAAATCTATTGGAGAGTTTTGGCAGCCCCCCAACCCCCCCACAACCCCCCACACAACCCCCCACACCCACAGGTGGCCGCTCTGCAGCGGTTCGGGTGCTTTGTTCACGGTGGACGACAGATTGCTGGTTATTTTTAGGTTTGAGAACAGCTGTCAGCGTGCAGATGACGAGACCTTCACCACGAGGCTGCAGGTCGACACTTGAGGAAACGAGGAGGGATGAGGCTCACTTTTGAGATGATGTGTAATCCTCTTTGTGGGTTTTGTTTTTACTCAACCTGTTGCGGCCGGTTTCTCGAGCCGCGTGTTGTTTTCTGCAGATTGACGACGTTTTGTTTCCCGCTCCGACACCTGGAGGACTCGTTGGGATTCAGTGTGTCTTCAGGCGTCCCACATTTCCTCTTTTAGATCCTCACCTCGGGCTCCTTTCCTTCATCGCGTGTCAGGCACATCAGCCGAGTGTCAGTGTTGACATTGACGCTCGGCCTATCTGGGAAACGTGTGTGTGTCTTCAGAGTTAAATTCTGCACCACCTGCAGCAGGGTATTGAATCGATTCGACAGCAGTAAGCAATGTAAAGCCTTAAAAGGTGCTGGACCAAAAAGTAGACGACAATAAAACATGTAGACGAAGGTCTGCACACTTAAACTCCCGTTAGTGTAATTTATTAGCACATCCACAAGTGACCCGTAGACCGAAGCGCACACTCCTTTATTACTGATCCCATACTGGGTTTTATTATGACGTTAAACGGGTCATAATTATTTTATATTGCTGTGATAATATCTCCTTAAATTGTTTTATTTCTTCAAGTTTCTTTCCAAAAACTACATTTTACATCATTAGATTATAACCCATCTAAATGTTAGAATTTACCTTCTGAATAGAGCCTGAACGCATCACGGTGTAAAGCAATAGCACCTCCCGCTAACGGGGCGCTTTGCAGGAATGTGTTGTTTACCGGCAGCTGACAGCTAACGTTAAACATCACTGATGTGTTGATGCTCATAGACTTCTATACAACCAGAGGAGTCGCCCCCTGGTGGTCAGGAGAGAGAATGCAGCTTTAACACATGAAGCATAGACTTCTATACAACCAGAGGAGTCGCCCCCTGGTGGTCAGGAGAGAGAATGCAGCTTTAACACATGAAGCATAGACTTCTATACAACCAGAGGAGTCACCCCCTGGTGGTCAGGAGAGAGAATGCAGCTTTAACACATGAAGCATAGACTTCTATACAACCAGAGGAGTCGCCCCCTGGTGGTCAGGAGAGAGAATGAAGGTTTTACTCGGCTTCAAAAGGCTAAAAACAACTACACGAAGAAGTTTGAACTCTCGTTAAAGTCGACTTTGTCATTTTCATAACACAGGGACTCATTACTCGGTGATAATGGACCTGCAGCAGCCCGGTTGGCGTGTCATGGGGTCAGATCTCCGACTCGATTCGTATTGGCTTCACCCAGCAGGCGCCGTCAGCGTGGACGCGTCACAGCGTTCACTTTCCTCATCCGAGCTCCAGAAAAGCTCTTAAGAACGCGATTGGCTGTGCGGCTGATTGATTCTCGTGCCTGCTGCCCGGGCGGGAAGCGGCCGGAAGGCTTTTCCTCCCACAACACTTGTTGACTTTCGGGGTGTTGCAGAGTGAGATGATGGAGGCCGTTGCGTAACGCGGCGCTCGCTGGTGATCCCGGCCGCGTTTCACACGCCGGTGATTGAAAAGATTAAGCGGCGCCGTCCTTCTGGGTGTTAGTGCGGCTCCAGCAGAGATCCCCGAGGCCTCAATTAAACTTCTCTGTCCTTGATCGTCCCCTGGTAAGTTTTCTTTCGGACTCCCCGCTGGACGGCCCGTACGGTCTTTTATTAAACGGTTGGTTTATTGTTCTCCCATGTGGCGAGTGATGGAAAATCAATGCGTGAAAGACACGCTTTGCTTACGCTGCGATGCTCACGGCTCCATGCAGATGTTTCTATCCAGACCTGGAGAGGCTGCGTCACCGAGCCACGGCCTCCATACGCAGCTGATTGATTCATTAACGGCTAATAAAGATTTATTGCTGCCGCTGAAGGCCTCCTGCCGTCTTTCTTCACTGCTGTTTCTGACCTGTTGAACGGAGCGCGTTTATAGAAGCAACTGCTGAGCTTTTAATGAGTCAAATCTTAGTTTTCATACTTTTAAAATGCTCCTACATGGCGACATATTACACTTTATGTCCGAGTTTAAGATCAGCTGATTGCTGCACGACATCTTGTCGGATTAACTGACTTTTGTTGCTTTTAACTTTTGTGGTTTAAACGGGGAGCTGGATCTGGACCCATAAACCATAATTATAATATCTCTGTACTTATTGAGTTAACTCCAGAGATCTGAGTGCAACGACATTCAACATTAAAGTAGATTTAAATTTGTCCATTTGTTTGTTGCACGTCGAACAATAAAAATAAGATCAAAGACTTATTGTATTGTCAAATAAAACCACAATATCAACCGCAATCATCTCTGCTGCATCTCGTTCTCTAGTTGGGTTTCTCTGTATTTGTTCCATGTTTTCCGCTTCTCGGGAACAATTTGAATGAAGCGGCCTCAGTCAGTCTCTATGAGCCGGCTCAGCTGCAGATGGAGAGCCGTCCTGAAGCTCCTCGTGGGGTCTGTCAGCGAGTCGTAGTCGTATTAACTGATCTGAGAGCAGCTGCTGAGGAGCGAGATCGGCTCCACGTGGCGGCCGCGGGGCGACGCCCCCAGCGGAGCTGCAGGAGGCCACACCCCCAGCGGAGCTGCAGATAGTTTAATGGAGATTACTTCTCAGCAGGAAGAAGTGTTGGCGGGGATGGGGGGGGGGGCAATGTTTGGCGCCATCGCCGTGTATGTCTGTGTTGTTGTGCTCGTTTTGTCGCTCATTATTTTGCTCAAATTATGCCAAAAAAGTAATGTTATGTCAAAAAAGTCATAGTATGTTAAAAAAGTAAAAAAAATATTTGTCAAAGTATGAAAAAAGTCATAGTATGTCAAAATGTCATAGTATGTGAAAAAGTCATAGTATGTCAAAATGTCATAGTATGTGAAAAAGTCATAGTATGTCAAAATAGTCATGTCAAAAAAGTAACAAAATATAATTTGTCAAAAAAATTCAAAAAAGTCATAGTATGTCAAAAAAGTAAAAAAATATAATTTGTCCAAAAAAGTCATAGTATGTCAAAATGTCATATGTAAAAAGTCATAGTATGTCAAAAAAGTAAAAAAATATCATTTGTCCAAATAAGTCATAGTATGTCAAAAAAGTAAAAAAATATTATTTGTAAAAAAGTATGTGAAAAAGTCATAGTATGTCAAAAAAGTAAAAAATATATAATTTGTCAAAAAAGTAAAAAAATATAATTTGTCCAAAAAAGTCATAGTATGTCAATAAAGTCTTAGTATGTCAATAAAGTCATAGTATGTGAAAAAAGTCATAGTATGTCAAAATGTCATAGTATGTGAAAAAATTCATAGTATGGCAAAAAAGTAAAAAAAATCATTTGTCAAAAAAATTATGAAAAAGTCATAGTATGTCAAAAAAGTCAAAAAATATCATTTGTCCAAAAAAGTCATAGTGTGTCAAAAAAGTCATAGTATGTCAATAAAGTAAAAAAAATTTTTTGTCAAAAGTATGAAAAAAGTCATAGTATGTCAAAAAAGTAAAAAAATATCATTTGTCAAAAAAGTATGAAAAAAGTCATAGTATGTCAAAAAAGTCATAGCATGTCAAAAAAGTAAAACAATATAATTTGTCAAGAAAGTATGAAAAAGTCATAGTATGTCAAAAAAGTCATAGTATGTCAAAAAAGTAAAAAAATATCATTTGTCGAAAAAAGTCATAGTATGTCAAAAAGTCATAGTATGTCAAAAAAGTCAAAGAATATTATTTTTCAAAAAAGTATTAAAAAAAAGGTCAAAAAAGTTAAAATATATTTGTCTCTCTCCACTAGTACCACTAAAAAGCCATAAAACGCAATGTATCATGTTTAGAACAAAGGTTCCATGTAAAGGTTACAATGTAACAAAGGTTCCATGTAAAGGTAACAATGTAACAAAGGTTCTATATAAAGGTTACAATGTAACAAAGGTTCCATGTAAAGGTAACAATGTAACAAAGGTTCTATGCAAAGGTTACAATGTAACAAAGGTTCCATGTAAAGGTTACAATGTAACAAAGGTTCTATGCAAAGGTTACAATGTAACAAAGGTTCTATGCAAAGGTTACAATGTAACAAAGGTTCTATGCAAAGGTTACAATGTAACAAAGGTTCTATGCAAAGGTTACAATGTAACAAAGGTTCCATGTAAAGGTTACAATGTAACAAAGGTTCTATGCAAAGGTTACAATGTAACTCCGCCTTTTCTTAGTTTTAGTCTTTCTGCCTCGTCTTCACTTAATTCTCATTCTGAGCCTGTAAACAAGATCAACAAGGTCGTTGCAGGAGGTGAGAGCTCTTTGCTGAAAGATGATTTTTTTATGGTTATTAAAAACCATTAAAAATCAGCTGTTATATCACAGCAAAGACGACCAAACATGTGGTTAACGGTTCCTCCAGCTGACAGCCAAACAATGGCCACCCTCACTGAAGTTGTACTCTGAAGGAACGTTACCATCTTGTGTTGCAACATTGTAGCCTCAGTCATCATTCTCATCACGTCTTTAAGCCCCTCCCACCCCACCGTGATGCGTTCTCCTTGCATCTCTGCAGCTTCTCCATCCTTCCTTTGGTCTGGCTCGTCTCCTTTCCCCTCATTAGGAGTCCAGTCTTTAATCGCGTGGGGAACCGGCGGTCTCCGGGGCCACAAAGTGGACCTAATTACCGGCCTGGCTCCTGCATGGGATGTTTCAAATGAGATGAAAGAGGCTTCGAGAGTTTGTCTGTACACGTTGGGAAATTAATTTTAAAGGAGTTTATTCTCATAGACGTCGTCTATTACTGGAATGCTTAGCTACTGGCTACTGGCCTCACGGTTCCTCACTGGTTTCCTGAAGCTTTGGTTGTCTTTGCTAGAGAGAGAGACGCATTCATTATTCATCTGTATTTGTGTGAGTGAGTTGAACGTCTGTAGCGGGCGACCCAGAGGGCCGAGCGGCGCTGACAGGCGGCCGCATACGAGGGGGTGGAGAGGCTTCTGCTGGCGGCAGATAAGCCTCACACACACACACACACACACACACACACACACACACACACACACACACACACACACACACACACACACACACACACACACACACACACACACACACACACACACACACACACACACACACACACACACACACACACACACACACACACACACACACACACACACACACACACACACACACACACACACAATATGAATAACATGAATCAGACTGGAAAAGTCATGGAATTATAAAATGGTTATTTCCAGGCCTGGAAAAGTCCTTGAAAAAACTAAAATTCCCAAAGTTTAGTAAAAGTCATGTAAATGTGTTATATTCATGTGTTCATGTGGTTCATTTACGCTGAGTTTGAAATAATGAATATGCTTTTAAAAGAAAGACTCAAAATATAAGCAGGCATACGCTGAGTATATCTATAAATGTTTATTCTTTTAATCAAACTATTGTCTCTCATTCATTTGTGTCCTTTAAGGAATACTGTATGCTTTGGAATCCTCATTGTTAGTTTAAATACTTGAAGCGACACCTTGACGGCTCTGAAGGGAATCGCTGCAGATGCTGCCAAATTTATAGAAGGAAAAAAGTGTTTCCAATATCAGGAGTTGAAGGACGTTGTATATTATTATTATACGGATATTATGAAATATTATCACTTTGTAAACAGAACAGCTTTGTAAAGTCGCCCGCGTGGTGTTTTATCCTGATGAAGCAGGATAGAACCGCATTTATACTGGCTTTTAATAACTATTTATATATATATATATATATATCTTTATATTCATCTATTCTTTCATATATTTATATATAATATTACATATGCTCATTATGTCTGCGTGATGGAGATGGTTTGCAGGTGATTAATGAGTCTGACGGTCGGACTCTCTTTCATCCTGACAAACAGTACAGTTCCAATATGGATTTAACTGCACCGTGTTGCCTCCGAGGCATCCTAACACCCCCCCCCCCCCCTCACCAAACCTCCCCCCAAAACATCCGGTTCATCTCATTCTCACCTCGCTCTCCTCCCAGCTGCCTGTGTGTTCAGTGAATCAGTTGACGTGTGTGTGTGTGTGTGTGGGTTTTGTATGCCGTATATCTTTATGCCATTTTCCATTCCACAACCCGATTGGTCCGGTTCCCCCTGAAGTCTTTCATCATACATGTCACAACCCGTATAGCGTCCCAATATTCCTTCAGCGTCCTGCACACATGATCTGGGTGAAAATGGTGTTTTCTTTCTTTTTATGAGCCTCTGCTTTTTTTTGTTTGTTGCTTCATTAAGATGAAATATTGTCTGCAAATGGAAAGCAATCCGTCTTACTTGTGCTTTGATTCCCCGTGAACACGCACACGTGTGCTGCAAAACACGGCCATTCAAACGTGTTTCTCTTGTTTGTTTAGTTCGGATCGTTCCTTTTGGAAAACAAAGCACATGAACATGAGTAATATCTTCATTTCTGCCAAACTGTCAGGGAGCTTTAAAAAAAGCATCCTTGCATTGCTCGACTCTTTACTTTCACACATTCAAGGTCTCAACTCAAGGTCTTAATTAAAGGTAAATGATGCATGAAGCTGTGAGTTATTGCAGTTTCAGCTGTACGTCTCTGCTGGGAAATCCATCTTGGAATGAATCACAGAATGAAAGTGAGATGTTTTACCTCATCTCTCATTTAAAACATCTTGATAATTACAGACGGGGAGATGAATAAAAACGGGACGTATGTTCAGGGGTTTATAGGCGTGGCCTGAAATAAATACAGGAGAAGTAATCAAACCTTTTACGAAAATATAACGTTAAGCTTCAGGGGAAATCTGTCGGTATTTATTGACCGAGGAAATCTTCATCTTTCACCGGATAATAAGACGAGCCGCTGCTTCTGTTTCACAGGTGACACTGATGGATTCCTCACAGCGCCCACGCTGCTCCATTCATCAACAATATGGGGAAATGGAGAGGAAACAAGTCAGTCGGTCACAAACGTGGAGTCTAGAGTCGGACTTAGTTCATCCAGATCAATCAACGTTTAGCGCCCCTTTGCTTTCAGAATAACGATCTCTAATCTTCTGTAAAAAGTGAACGAACGACGAGTTTCAATCTGTTCGGAATAAAGATTAATATCAGAAACAAATGGCGGGGGTCTTGGGACCGAAGGGATTGGGACTCATAATCCTTCCCTCTGTGGTATTGTGTGGTGGTGGTGGGGGGGATTATCAGTGTCCAGGCTGGACCACCGCATGGAACCACCAGGACCACCCCCCCCACCCCCTCCCCACCATGTGACCTCTGCTTGACCCTCCATTGACCTTCTTTTGCTAAAACCGTTCACCAAACTCTCCGGCTAGCAAAGCGCTCGTATGGCGGCGTGAGGACATCTGTGAACGATGTCGATTAATTACTGAAATGGAGTTTGACTTATGTCACCCAACTGTGATGGAGGATGCGCCCACAGCGCAGCGCCGGCCCCCCGGGACAAACGCTCACATATGCGGCGATTAACGAGAACCGGTGGATTTGGCTCGCAAGCTCCGAGTGACGCAATAAAAAAAAATAAAAAAAGAAGCCAATTAAAGTCCTCTCCGTACTCTGAACCCTCTCATCCGCACAAATCCAACACACTGGTCTTCAGACTTTGGGAGTGATTGACAGCTCACCGTTGTTGAGATCATTCACCGTATCTAAACCCCGTTAATCTCTTATTCACAAATTATAACTGCAGCATCACAGGCGGCGCTTTGGGAAGTTGCAGAAAAGTGATTTTGCTACTTTTATTTAACTTTTTCCTCTTAATAGACGGAGCTGACAGGAAATTAGAGGGAAGAGGGTTTGGGGTTGTCGCGTACTCAGCTAGACCAGAACTGGAGTTCTTGTGGTTGGTGTCCGAAACCTCTAGTCCACCGGTACGCCCTCTAGTCCACCAGGATGCCCTCTGATCCACCGGTACACCCACTAGTCCACCAGTATGCCCTCTAGTCCACCGGTACGCCCTCTAGTCCACCGGTACGCCCTCTAGTCCACCGGTACGCCCTCTAGTCCACCGGTACGCCCTCTAGTCCACCGGTACGCCCTCTAGTCCACCGGTACGCCCTCTAGTCCACCAGTACGCCCTCTAGTCCACCAGTATGCCCTCTAGTCCACCAGTATGCCCTCTAGTCCACCAGTATGCCCTCTAGTCCACCAGTATACCCTCTAGTCCACCAGTACGCCTTCTAGTCCACCAGTATGCTCTCTAGTCCACCAGTACACCCTCTAGTCCACCAGGACGCCTTCTAGTCCAACAGTATACCCTCATAGCGCTTGTATTCAATGAGGTCGCCGCTCTGCAGGAGTAAACCCATCAGCAGGAGGAGGAGGAGGAGGAGGAGGAGGAGGAGGAGGAGGAGGAGGAGGAGGAGGAGGAGGAGGAGGAGGAGGAGGAGGAGGAGGAGGAGGAGGAGGAGGAGGAGGAGGAGGAGGAGGAGGAGGAGGAGACGACGACGACGAAGGTGTCCAGACTAAATGGATTTGAGACACTTTTCTCCTGACAGACTCCACTTTTGTTTATTGAGACATTTTATTAAACGTCAGCAGTTTCTGTTGCGAGGAAGCAAAAAAAAGAATAGAAAATTAGAAAATGTAGAAATGTGTGCGTCCGTCGCGCTGAGAGATGAAATTGCTACAACGGCGTGATCACAGGATTAAATGAATAAATGCATTGGAAACAGGTGTCAGTCACTCTGTGCACGTTGTGAGATTACAGTCATATTCATGTCTGGCTCCGCTGTTGTCTGGCAGCTTTATTAATGCCTCCGCTGCACCACACGGTCCTAAAGCCTGTTGGGTTCATGTCAATGCATGAGTTTAAAGTCATGGAGCGTAGTAGTTAAATAAATATACGTTTGAGCTTTGCATATATCTGTATTCAGCTTCTTTTTTATATTTATTTGGCTCATGAAGAAGGAAAATCATGACGTTGACATCTTGTTTTTGCATCCAATGAACGGAAGTTACTTTAATATGAATGTGGAGGAGTGGCGTAGAGACCTGTCAATCACTCAGTAGCCCCGCCCCTAAAGCACCCCCTGCTTTATGGTCTGTTTGACTCTTAATGAGCATAATTTACTAAATGAACATCATGCTGTATTGAAGAAGACTTGAAACTACAGACTGAGCTCTTTGTGGACTTTGTTTAGTTCTGTTCGTTCTCTTCGGCCCGTCGGACTTCGGCAGAGGTCAAAGTCGGCTCCTCCCACCTTCGAGTCCACATCCACTAATAAGCTTGCGGTTGCAGGGTTGAAACAGCTGCACCAGCGTGGATACCTCAAGGTGCTGAGGACTTACCGTGAGCATCGTGGCGTTCCCCGGGTCGAGCTTTATTCTCTAAACCCTTCCTGTCCATGTGGGAGTGCTTGCTTCCTTTAGTTTAGTTTAATGCTCCTCGTTGTCCAGTTAATGGACTCATGATGGGGCTCACGCTGTAGTCCATTAACCTCCAGTCCTTTACACACAGCGCTACAGCTCCTGTGTCAGCTTAAAAAGGAAGGTTTGCAAGATAAAGTCAATCAGACAAAACATAACGGAGTCACTCAGGGATGAAATGTAGTCTTTTATTTTGGTGCCCGTATCTCCTCCTGTTCAGAGGCACCTGTCTCACCTGTCTCACCTGTCTCTCCTGTCTCTCCTGTCTCTCCTGTCTCACCTGTCTCACCTGTCTCACCTGTCTCTCCTGTCTCTCCTGTCTCTCCTGTCTCACCTGTCTCTCCTGTCTCTCCTGTCTCACCTGTCTCTCCTGTCTCTCCTGTCTCTCCTGTCTCACCTGTCTCTCCTGTCTCTCCTGTCTCTCCTGTCTCACCTGTCTCACCTGTCTCTCCTGTCTCTCCTGTCTCTCCTGTCTCACCTGTCTCACCTGTCTCTCCTGTCTCTCCTGTCTCACCTCACAACAGCGTGCAGACAGACGGCTGCAGGCAGATTTATTCTGTGTTTGCAAGATCTCAACCCACGAGAGACTGACCTGAGATCACATGTCACTCAAAGGGGGGCGGGGGGGAGGAGGAGGAGGAAGAGGAGGAGGCCTGATGGAATTGCAGCTACAGTAGCTGAGCCGCCGCCTCTGATTGCAGCTCTTGATAAAGAAAGTATCTGATAGGCAATCAGACTTGTGGCCGGAGAGGATTTGAGCGTATTTTTATTTTTTTGGGCCGACTATGGATCGGCCGCCTGTTTATCTCCTCGCCAATCTCTGAGGGGGCTGATGGGATTTCTAGGGCTGCAGATGCGTCTCCGATATTACACGCCAGACTATTAAAAATTAACAGAAAAAGGCGGGAAAACGTGAAGCCGAGAAAAGGCGTCGTTGATGTTTGTATTGATGTAAAACTGAGAAAACGACAGTTTTAGTGCCAAAAACATGGATTTATTGATTATTAAAGTGATATTTCTCACAGCTCTAATTAAAGAATCAATAACAACAAACAGTCTTTGCCGTGTTAAACGTTTGGAGCGTCTCAGAAGAGCAGAGGATCGTTCAGTCGTTCCCGTAAATCTAACTTTACGGTTCGGCCTCTCGTCTCGGCCTCGCGATGCTTTTATGATCGGGCGGTAAAAAGACGGCTCTGTGATTTATTAACGCTGTCTCTCCTCCGCAGAGCGTCTTCACCGTCCTGTTGGGTCCGTTCACCTTCTTCAGCGCCCAGAAGACCAAGTACCTGCAGATCCTCACCTCACTGATGCGCTGGATCGGTAAGAAGAGCCGCCTGCATGTGGAGGAAGATTATCAAATATTATAGAAGATTATCAAATATTATAGAAGATTATAGAAGATTATAGAAGATTATAGAAGATTATCAAATATTATCAAATATCAAATATTATCAGACATTATCAGATATTATCAAAGATTATCAAAGATTACAACCCAAGACATAATAAAATAAACATATATGAACAAAATAATAACAATTAAGTGTAAAAAAGTGATACTGACTCCATTGCATAAAATAATATTATAATAATAATAATTATAAGTAAATAAAGTAGAAAAATAAATTACAAAAGATATACAAAATATAAACCGTGTAAGATACAGTATCTAACACCAGTTCCTAATACACTAAAATAGAATATATTTTGGAGCCTTCCTTCCTTCCTTCCTTCCTTCCTTCCTTCCTTCCTTCCTTCCTTCCTTCCCTTTCACAATGTCCCTTTGATTTCTTTCTGCCTCCTTTTCTCCCAATGTATATCCCTCCTCCCTCCTCCTCCCCCCTCCCCCGGTCTGTCCATCATGGTCTGGGTTCCTTCTCTCTCTCTCTCTCTCTCTCTCTCTCTCTCTCTCTCTCTCTCTCTCTCTCTCTCTCTCTCTCTCTCTCTCTCTCTCTCTCTCTCTCTCTCTCTCTCTGATCCCCCTCTTCTTCCTCAGGTCTGACAGGCTTGACGGTCCGTCCTGAGCTTGATTGGCCCGTCACTCACTCACAGGGAAAATAAACCTGCTGCCGTCGTTTAAATCACAACGATACGCTAGCATGCTATGTTAGCACGCTATGCTAGCATGCAAACACAGCAGCATCCACATGGTGTCAACTGAGCGGCTCCTTCTCTCCTTCAAACCTTCATTCCATCACTCTACTCCATCATTCCTTTACTCCTTCTCTCCATCACTGATTCTCTCCATCACCTCTCCTTCACTCCTTCACAGCTTCTCTCCTTCACTCTTTCACTCCTTCTCTCCTTCACTCCTTCACAGCTTCTCTCCTTCACTCTTTCACTCTTTCTCTCCTTCACTCCTTCACAGCTTCTCTCCTTCACTCTTTCACAGCTTCTCTCCTTCACTCCTTCACAGCTTCTCTCCTTCACTCTTTCACTCTTTCACTCTTTCTCTCCTTCACTCCTTCACAGCTTCTCTCCTTCAATCTTTCACTCCTTCTCTCCTTCACTCCTTCACAGCTTCTCTCCTTCACTCTTTCACTCTTTCTCTCCTTCACTCCTTCACAGCTTCTCTCCTTCACTCTTTCACAGCTTCTCTCCTTCACTCCTTCACAGCTTCTCTCCTTCACTCTTTCACAGCTTCTCTCCTTCACTCTTTCACTCTTTCTCTCCTTCACTCCTTCACAGCTTCTCTCCTTCACTCCTTCACAGCTTCTCTCCTTCACTCTTTCACAGCTTCTCTCCTTCCTTCCTGAAGGACTTCCTCCTTCACCTCGTTCTGTGGTTTTGTTTTAGTCTCTAAATGAAAGAAAGGCTTCATGAGGAGCTTGAGCTCTGTGAGTAACGAGGTGTTGGAGACGTGAAGGTGAACCAGAGCGATGAGTCTGAGTCCTTCACTCGGGGCCTGAAGAGGCTCATTCATTCATCTCCCTGCAGCTTAAAGAAGTCAAGTATGACATTATGAGTCATTTTAACTGGATGTTTTTGTGTGTTTTTTAATTAAATAATTATAACGGCATCTTTAGCACTTTAAAGTGGCACAATGGAGGAAACACATAATTAAGTTAAAGTGGGTTGGAGGGGATGATAACGGCTGAATGGCTGCTCCAGCCGGCCTGTCGGAGGCAGCGCCAACGCTCCTGTTGGGTGACGGGGCTGAGTGACAGGCCAGAGCCAGAGGGGCGGGACCTGGACCCCGACACGCCGGCCAGCTGCCAACCCCCGACATGCAACACCACCACCTCGACCTGGCGGGGGGGAGGAGGGGGAGGAGAGGTCTTACATCTGCAGAGGGTTTCAAGGTAAAAACCTCTCCGAAGCAGATGCAGAGAGGCGTTAGAGCTGCAAACCCTCCGAAGGTTAGACGGCGACGGCATCGGCCTGTGAACAGCTGTATAGCTATGTTTGTATTCAACACATTTTATAGTATATATAATATAATGGAAACAAAAAGTAAGCTTTATTTTCCCCGTGTTGTTATTATAATCTCTTAAAGATTTTTATTTGAGAACACGTTTTTTTTTGACAGGCCGAACGTGACGAGCGTTCCCAAACGGCACCGTGTCGGCGTCCTGCGCCGGTGAAGAAACCCTGTGAGTTAAAGGGCCGGCGCTCCAGTGATGCGAGCGACTCTCCATCCATCTCACGCGCTCACTCACTTACTGAAGAGCCGAGGAACCGCCCGCGGGGACCTCCACAGCTGCCCAGTGCCGCTTTTTAAATGGAGCGGGAGGCAGATATTGTTTTATTTTGAAGGTCGTGAGGTGGGGGTGGGGTGGGGGGGGCAGCAGTCACGGGGCCAGTGAAATATGAGCTAGTCTTAATGAACCGGACAGCCTGAAAAACACAGCTCCGAGGTCCTGAAACATCACATTTAAAACATCCCTCAGGACGAAGTCTTTGAGTTCAACTAAACCCTGAAGGGATCACTTCCTGTGATCACTTCATGCGATCACTTCATGCGATCACTTCCTGCGATCACTTCCTGCGATCACTTCCTGCGATCACTTCCTGTGCTCTCTCTGCCCTTCAGTCTTCTTCGTGTCGACGTCTCTGAGTAATGAGTCTGACTTCCTGCTGCTTCGTGATTAGAGGAATGTTGGTGCCTGATCAATAGGATCCATTTTCATTACGGCCGCCGACCTCCTGGTTCACCTCACAGGAAGCACCTTCATCTGTTCCAGAATCTGAACGGACTTTAAAACAAGCAGAGAAACTAAATTCTACGTTTCTCTTTTTATAAATAATTGCTTCACTCACGGCAAATCTTTTTTTATTTTTAATGGAAAAGATGTTTTTGAATTACAAATTGAAAAAATACTTTTTCTTTAAAACATTTTTCGATGTCGATAATTAAGATGATATATAATACTACTACTACTAATAATGCTGTTTTTACAGGTTAACTACATTTTTTAAAGTTTAATGTAACGCTTGCCAAATTGATACATTTCTTCGTCTATAAATGTCAAACAATACTAATTAAGAAAAAGTTATGTTGTCCAACCATCAATTTATAGAGATAAAAGAGAAACATCATTAAAAGAATGCTTGGAATTTTTCACTTAATACATTTTTTACTTTTTTAAAATTTATTTTCCATCATTCCAGCAGTTTCACCCTAAAATAAGACGTTGCTAATTCTGTATATCGTCATTATTATGATAAATGAAACCCACCAGAGTTGCATGCTGGGTAGATATTCTGACGTGCAGGTCCTCGGCTCTGCGGCTAATTGTTGTTTTCATGAAGCTGTCAGACGATGTCGTGGAGTTCGGCCGACTGCTGTGCGGCTGCGTGCCGTGTTTGCCGATCGGCCGATCCGACGTCACGTGTGTTGCTGCGAGGCGAAGCCGCCACTTATCACCCGGTCGCCCGCGACAGGAAACACAGCGCCGGCCTGAAGGGGTGAAGACGGAGCTCTGCTCCACCGCAAGAACTCCTGAACACCCCGGCCAGAACCGGGCGGAGAGCCAGGGCTGCTAATTAGCTGAGAGGTTATCCAGGAGCGTCTCTCTTAATTAACGATGGGATGATTGCTCCGCTCGAAACCACGAGAGGCAAATTGGCAAACAAGGAGAGAAAACACGAGCGCAGCCAGAACCTCTTCATTTCCTCAGAGTTCAAAACAGTCACAGCGGAGTTTCACTCATTAAAGCATCTTAAAGCTGCATTCCCTCTCCTGACCACCAGGGGGCGACTCCTCTGGTTGTATAGAAGTCTATGCTTCATGTGTTAAAGCTGCATTCCCTCTCCTGACCACCAGGGGGCGACTCCTCTGGTTGTATAGAAGTCTATGTTTCATGTGTTAAAGCTGCATTCCCTCTCCTGACCACCAGGGGGCGACTCCTCTGGTTGTATAGAAGTCTATGCTTCATGTGTTGAAGCTGCATTCCCTCTCCTGACCACCAGGGGGCGACTCCTCTGGTTGTATAGAAGTCTATGCTTCATGTGTTAAAGCTGCTTTCTCTCTCCTGACCACCAGGGGGCGACTCCTCTGGTTGTATAGAAGTCTATGCTTCATATGTTAAAGCTGCATTCTCTCTCCTGACCACTAGGGGGCGACTCCTCTGGTTGTATAGAAGTCTATGCTTCATGTGTTAAAGCTGCATTCTCTCTCCTGACCACCAGGGGGTGACTCCTCTGGTTGTATAGAAGTCTATGCTTCATGTGTTAAAGCTGCATTCTCTCTCCTGACCACCAGGGGGCGACTCCTCTGGTTGTATAGAAGTCTATATAAATGACTCTACTTCTCTCTTGATGTATTCCCTCAGTAAACATTGTAAACATGAGTTTATGTCTCAATCTCTAGTTTCAAGTCTTCTTCAATACAGCATGATGTTCATTTAGTAAATTATGCTCATTTAGAGTCAAACAGACCATAAAGCAGGGGACGCTTTAGGGCGGGGCTACAAGTTGATTGACAGGTCTTCTATACAGTCTATATAAGGTGTTGAGGTTGTTCTCCGAGCAGCAGCTTAACAGCAACACCTTTGTTTGCCAGCGGTGGGAATGCCGCTGTGAGAGCCGCCTCCGGAGGGTTGCTGGAAGTCAAAGCATTCCCACACAAGGTCACTGCCGCTCCCGTCCAGGTGATGCACCTCGCGGGCCCTGCAGGATATGGACGGGCGCTAATTAAGTGGACGTGATGCGTGGCTGTTTGACACCTGCTTAGTTTACGCAGTTCCTGTGCAGGAGGGTGTGGGCGGGGCCAAAGCGTGTCAATTTGAAAGTGCATGTAATTACCATATCCTGACCGATACCTGCAGAGGGTAATGACTCATCCCAATCCCCTCATTTGTCTTCATAAAAACACACAATTCAAATGATAAGAAAATAAAAGGTTGTATGTTTATTGATTAAACCAAAATATTGTCATTGGTAGTTTAAATGATGTCACCTCTAATATTCTATTTTATATTAATGTGAAATCATCTCTTTACTGGTACATTTTACTAGATTATATGTGAGAACGTTATAATTTACCTTCTGCCAGTACTCATTTTCACTTAGCAGAGCCTGAATGCATCATAATGTAACTGAAGGGAACGTTACTAGCTCTCCTTCTGTTGGTTCTCCGTTAGCTGTGCTGCTAACGTTACTAGCTCTCCTGTTGGTTCTCTGTTAGCGGTGATGCTAACTTTACTAGCTCTCCTGTTGGTTCTCTGTTAGCGGTGATGCTAACGTTACTAGCTCTCCTGTTGGTTCTCTGTTAGCGGTGATGCTAACGTTACTAGCTCTCCTCCTGTTGGTTCTCTGTTAGCGGTGATGCTAACGTTACTAGCTCTCCTGTTGGTTCTCTGTTAGCGGTGATGCTAACGTTACTAGCTCTCCTCCTGTTGGTTTTCCGTTAGCGGCGATGCTAACGTAACTAGCTCGTCGTTTAAACGTGTAATTAATCTGCTGCTCAGTTTCTTTCGGTCGAGGTAATCAAATCTGATTCACCACATATGCAGCGAGCTCCATGAAAAGGTCACGTGACCGCCTCGCCTCGTGTAGCGTCGTGACAAATGAGCACATTATGAAAAGCTTCATTCTGGAGGCTTTGATCTCTCTCTCTCTCTCTCTCTCTCTCTCTCTCTCTCTCTCTCTCTCTCTCTCTCTCTCTCTCTCTCTCTCTCTCTCTCTCTCTCTCTCTCTCTCTCTCTCTCTCTCTCTCTCTCTCTCTCTCTCTCTCTCTCTCTCTCTCTCTCTCTCTCTCTCTCTCTCTCTCCTCTCTGATTGACTTTCACTCCCTTTTGAAGAAGTGAAGGGCTTACTTCCTGTGTCTTAAGTGAGATAAATGAGTCCTTTGCCTCTAATCAGCATCAACTCTTCTGAAGTGTGGGCAGAAAGAAGAAATGTTATGCTTTTAGATTTTTGCTATTTAGTAGGATTCTGAATATGATCTAGTTATGACCCTCGCTGACATCGAACTGGGTGATTACCAGTACGACCAGCACTGCTCCATTGCTGCAGCTTAGGGTAATGCACCTGCTGCACATTATGAGTTAATACATATTTCCTCATTTAGTGCCTTGAATCACTTTATTAGAAAATATTCTTCCAAAAGTAAATTTATTGAAAACATTCACAACATGTTTTCATGAATCTAATAAAATATTCTGCTCCAACCCATGTTTGTTGCCTTTCAGCCAATTAAAAACTGATTTTCAGAGCAGTCAAAAACAGTTTGAGCGTCGCAACATGAAGGAAAGTTTATTTAATTACCAAAGACTTCATTTAAGATGATGACTGAAGTCTGAGCACTACAGTCATGTGTCCGTGTCCTTGAAAGCTGGGAAGCTGCCCAACAGTTGACCTCTGGGGAGGGGTCACGGGGTGTGTGCGTGTGTGTGTGTGTGTGTGTGTGGCTCAGAGATTGCACTGGCTGTCAGCCAAAGATGCATTCAATATCAAACACTTGTGCAACAGTTTTGCAGACTTTGTCCACTGATGTGAATGCTGACATGTCCTCTGGTGTGTGTGTGTGCAGAGTGTGAAACGAGGGTGAGGAACGTGTGATGCTTCCTCTCAGTGGCCCCTAAATCTCCTCTCTGAGATTCACGCCACATAAAAAACAGAAGGAAGTTCACAGCCTACAGGATTTATCAGCATCCTCTGTTCTGGGTTTGTTTTCTCCCCGAACGCCTCAACAACTCTTCTTTGTCCCGTTTTTTGTTTGGAAAACCAAAGAAGCCTTCATCGAACACAGAAGTACCTTTCGTTTTCTTTCTTACTCATATTTCCATACGGCCCTGATAGCAGGAAGCGGGCAGCATGGTGGGAATGTCCTCTTCCATGCATTAAGAAGCCCCTGCAGGAAGCACAGTGGCTGACTCCCACCATGCTAATGCGTCCACAACCTGAAACGGCGTCCTAGGACACGCTGGATTTGCCCACTTGAATATTTCCATCAGAGGCTCGTGCATGCGTCTCTCTGCGCGCATGCAGGCGCATGCTATGGAAGCATTTTCTGCCTGCGTGACAAATGAAGGTGCGAGTGGCGCCGCCAAAATGTCACCCCGCGTTTAAAGGACACGGCCGATGATGAGAGTTGAGGCGCTGGCTGCCGGCCAATCGCAGTGCTGGGATGACTTAAGTCCCGGGTGTCACGGGCAGATTGAGTGGTGAGGCGGCGGCCGGGCCGCGTGACCGCCGGCTGCACGTTAGCGCCGCCTCATGCCGGTCGGTCCCGCAGCAGAAATCAATTGGAGACGTCACCTGACTCCAGGGACTTCATTCCGGACCATGAAATGTTCCCTATTGAGGCTGGAGGGCAGCTGCAAACTGAGAAAGGATTTCCGTCCACACAATAAACGGTAAATAAGAAGAGGACGTAGTCGCCGTGACATCACCAGAGAGAGAATGCAGCTTTAACACATGAAGCATAGACTTCTATACAACCAGAGGAGTCGCCCCCTGGTGGTTAGGAGAGAGAATGCAGCTTTAACACATGAAACATAGACTTCTATACAACCAGAGGAGTCGCCCCTGGTGGTCAGGAGAGAGAATGCAGCTTTAAGACATGAAGCATAGACTTCTATACAACCAGAGGAGTCGCCCCTGGTGGTCAGGAGAGAGAATGCAGCTTTAACAGATGAAGCATAGACTTCTATACAACCAGAGGAGACGACTTGTGTTTACAAAGTGATTGATATTTCTTCCTCTATATTTCCAACGCACACCTTCAAACACACATTTAGTGGAAAAAAAACTAAATAAATATTTTTATTTAGTTACTAGCTCTATATTTCTCTCACAACAGAGTAATTTAAAACAATGATTGAGGGATTGAAACTAATCCACATGTTGTGGACCAACTTCCCCTTTTAAGGCACTTTAAAGCCACATTGTAACAAATTATAATTTAATTTCAAGCACAATCACAACCCAGAAAGCTTTTTAAAAAGAAGTCATAAAGGTAAACGGGTTAAAATGAAGACGTAAGTGTGAGATGGACAATGATGAATGCTAAATATTCCCATCGGGTGTGAAGGCAACAGAGATTTATTCCAAACACAATCAGCTGTTCAACATGTGCAGCCAGTTCCAGTTTTGTAGTAAATCTCCCTGATGGATGGAAGAGATCGGAGTCCGTGGGAGGAAAGAGATCTCAATACAAGACATACCCGACATTGGTTGAAGGTCGAGGAGTCACATGATGTTTGTTCTCTGCAGCTCAATTGTCAGTTATCACAATTACTGACGTTATTTATGTCGTACATAAATTGTTACAGGATAGGGAGGGGGGGGTATTTACTCCAGTATATACTGGCCAAGGTCACGACAACATAAACAATCCCCCATGTCAACATTAATCTCTTTTTAGACGAATGAAACGTAGGAAAGTGGGCGTGGCTCATTGAGTGTTTATTTGTTCCTCACGGAGTATAAAGATATTTAGGAAGCAATGAGATAAGGGGATGATTATTCATATCCATGAAGCTGTCGCAGTGTCCATCAACCCGTCTGCAGCTAAGCTCCGCCCCCTGCAGCATCAGTTTTATTTTAAAATCAAGAGTCTTTATGTTTTCATGAGTTATTTTTCATGTTTTTGCAGCTCCAGCACACTTTCTATCTTTTTCACCTCATTATCCGTTTTACAAAAGAAAAGTTGAATCGATAAGAAATAAAAGAAACAAGCGGAATAAGAGCAAATATTTTATTTATTTATTTTTATTTTCCAAGCGTCGGCAATTCATATGTTTTCAAACACTTTTCACTGCGACTAAAAGACGGCAAACTTTATTACTTTATTACTCCTAGGCAGCGGACCAGATCCTTACCTTTTCACAATAAAAGCCTGAGCGCAAACTCCAATTCACTCAAAGCATTTAGCTCAATGGAAAATAAAATAGCTTTTAATGGGACACATTTTAAATTCAGCTGCATCTAAATTATGATTTGGTTATTGCAAAAACGATTAATGTTTTTTGACCTGCATTTAGTTTTCTTTCTTCTTGTGGTTCTGTTTAAACGTCGGACATCCTCGTCCCAGATGGTTGTACAGTTTATTCCTGATTCCCTCTCCTCTTCCTCCCCAGCCTTCACCATGATGATCGTCTTGGCTCTCATCCGCATCGGTAAAGGCTCCGGTGAGGGCCGCCCGCCGGCGGCCTCCCTGTCCGGGGTGCCCAACCTGTTCGGGGTGTGCGTGTACTCCTTCATGTGCCAGCACTCGCTGCCCTCGCTGGTGACGCCCATCTCGGACAAGCGGCGCGTGGGCTCTCTGGTGGTGGCGGACTACGTGCTGATCCTGGGCTTCTACGCCCTGCTGTCCTTCACCGCCATCTTCTGCTTCGACAGTGCACTGCTGCACGACATGTACACGCTGAACTTCACGGACAACTGCGACGTGCTGGACGTGCCCTTCCTGCGCTACTTCCTGGGCCTCTTCCCGGTGTTCACCCTCAGCACCAACTTCCCCATCATCGCCGTCACGCTGCGCAACAACTGGAAGACGCTGTTCCACCGGGACGGCGGCACCTACCCGTGGGTGGTGGACCGGGTGGTGTTCCCGCTCATCACCCTGGTGCCCCCCATCGTGGTGGCCTTCTGCACCCACAACCTGGAGTCCCTGGTGGGCATCACGGGCTCCTACGCCGGCACGGGGATCCAGTACATCGTCCCGGCGTGCCTGGTGCTGTGCGCCCGCCGCAGCCTGGAGCCCGTGGTGGGCCGCGATGCCGTCAACACGCACCGCTCGCCCTTCGGCCACGCCTTCTGGGTGTGGTTCGTCCTGCTGTGGGCCGCCTCCTGCCTGCTGTTCGTCACGGCCAACATCATCCTGAACGACGTCAAGAAGTGAGGAACCCCCCGGACTTTAATATACACACACACACATATATATATATATAGACATCTATATGTATAGACATCTATATGTATAAACATCGACTGAAGACGAGGCCTTGCTCGCTGCTGATTGGACGGTGTGCCTTTTTATGGTCATCTTGTTGCATTATATTACATTTATATTGTAATTAAGAGTAATTTATCTAGTTGTCAAAAAGGGACCAAATGTTTTTGTTCCATCCCCCAAAAGAAGCTGGAACGGTGCATGACTCGGATCCAAAAGGGTGATTTATTAAATGCTTTTCACAAGGATTTGCACAAAAAGTACTTTTTAGAAATACATATATAAATCTTGAAGAGTTCAAACGAACTCGTACGGCGTGAAGTCGGCTCGGTTGTTGGATTCGTTAACGCAACCGTTGTTTCCGATCTCGGCGAGGCTAGGGAGGCCTCGGGGGACTTCGGGGGGCTCAGGGAGGGCTGAGGGGGACTTCGGGATGGGCTCGGGGGGACCTCGGGTGAGGCTCAGGGGGGGCTCAAGGGGCCTCTGGGTCCTCAGGGGGGCCTCAGGAGGGTTAGGGGGACCCTGAGTGAGGCTGGGGGGGGGGGGGGGGTTAGGGGGGTCAGGTCATTTCAGACGATGCTCGACGATCCAACGAAAGACTTTGCTTGACATTCTTGTTTGAACTTTTTTGGGTGTTAAGATGCTTCAGGGACCCTTCAGGGCTCCTCTGGACCCTTCAGGGCCGAAGGTTCCACTAAAGATGTATTAACGCGATCCAGGGCGGTGACGGGGATCCACCTCTGAGGCTCTCGGGTAGGAAGTCAGCGGCCAAACAGAAGTGAAGGGTAGCGAGCCAAATGTAGTTTAGAGACGTTGGTTCACCGGTACTCGGTGACTTGCTCTTCATCGTTGCTCTTCACCTTCTTCTTAAAGGGCCAGTGTAGCATTTAGGGGAATCCAATGGAAGCAATAGTAATGTTATAAGTGTGTTTTCTTTAATGTGTAATCACCTGAAAAATATATGTTCTTGTTACCTTTATTTTTATTTTGTATATCCACATACGGAGCCGGCCGCCATGTTTCTACAGGAGCCCAGAAGGGTCAAACTGAACACCGGCTCTAGATCGGGACTTTTTTTTAAAAATGGTTTTATAAGGGAGAAGTTTCAGTTGGTTGCCATCTGTAAACTGTCCACTAGAGGCCGCCACCTCCCACACTAGACGATTTAATATTAAACGTCAAACACAATAATAAGAAATTTATCTTTTTTTCTTGTTTAAATCTATTATTTTACACATTTTGTCATCGAGGGAACCTCAATTTATTAAATTAGCAAATATTAAACTTCTTGAAAACTCCATAGAAACACTGGATACTTCCCATAATTGTTTCCTAAAGTTAAATATATTCACCACCGTCCCGCATGCAGAGATCCATAAAGCTCCGTTATCACGATGCTCCGCCTCTTTCCTTCGTGCCGTTTGGTTTCTGGTTGTTGTTTCGTCCTCGTCGCCATTTATACCAGAAATAAAAAAATAAAAAAAACATGTTTATTTCAGCCTGGAGATGTAGATGATTCGATATTGATTCTTGTGAAATCCGGTTCTGAGGACTCGAGTCGTGATTTGTGCCTTTTTTTATTTTTTTTTTTAAGTCTCAGTTTTCCAGACGAACACGTTCAACATTAAACTGACAATCAGCGTCTTTTCCTTTTGAAGTTTTCTGTATTCGTTCTGATTTTTCCTTGTTTGTTGACACTAACTTGTTTTGTGATTTCATTGTTTTTATGGATGTTTACGCTTCAATGCTCTTGTTTCAGTTCTGTGATTCACAGAGAAAATAAAAGCTTCATGTTCATCAGAACCTCAGAAGTTTGTCTCCTCAAAACACCAAAATGTGACCCGGGTCCAGGTTTCTACTTCAACATGTTTAAAGGGACTCTGAAGAACTGGTCCTGAACCAGTCTCAGTGTAGTCCTGATCCTCTATCTCAGGGGGGCACCAGAACCAACACTACCACTGTAGTCCACAGGGGACACCAGAACCAACACTACCACTTAAGTCCACAGGCGGCACCAGAACCAACACTACCACTGTAGTCCACAGGGGGCACC
The DNA here is from genome assembly GCA_023566465.1 of Cottus gobio. NCBI lineage: Eukaryota > Metazoa > Chordata > Actinopteri > Perciformes > Cottidae > Cottus > Cottus gobio. Next base: position 1,469,859 of record CM042232.1, read on the forward strand.
AGAACCAACACTACCACTGTAGTCCACAGGGGGCACCAGAACCAACACTACCACTTCAGTCCACAGGGGGCACCAGAACCAACACTACCACTTTAGTCCACAGGGGGCACCAGAACCAACACTACCACTTTAGTCCACAGGGGGAACCAGAACCAACACTACCACTTTAGTCCACAGGGGGAACCAGAACCAACACTACCACTTTAGTCCACAGGGGGCACCAGAACCAACACTACCACTTTAGTCCACAGGCGGCACCAGAACCAACACTACCACTTTAGTCCACAGGGGGAACCAGAACCAACACTACCACTTTAGTCCACAGGGGGCACCAGAACCAACACTACCACTTTAGTCCACAGGGGGAACCAGAACCAACACTACCACTGTAGTCCACAGGGGGCACCAGAACCAACACTACCACTTTAGTCCACAGGGGGCACCAGAACCAACACTACCACTTTAGTCCACAGGGGCACCAGAACCAACACTACTACTTTAGTCCACAGGGGGCACCAGAACCAACACTACCACTTTAGTCCACAGGGGGCACCAGAACCAACACTACCACTTTAGTCCACAGGGGGAACCAGAACCAACACTACCACTTTAGTCCACAGGGGGCACCAGAACCAACACTACCACTTTAGTCCACAGGGGGAACCAGAACCAACACTACCACTTTAGTCCACAGGGGGAACCAGAACCAACACTACCACTTTAGTCCACAGGGGGCACCAGAACCAACACTACCACTTTAGTCCACAGGGGGCACCAGAACCAACACTACCACTTTAGTCCACAGGGGGAACCAGAACCAACACTACCACTTTAGTCCACAGGGGGAACCAGAACCAACACTACCACTTTAGTCCACAGGGGGAACCAGAACCAACACTACCACTTTAGTCCACAGGGGGAACCAGAACCAACACTACCACTTTAGTCCACAGGGGGCACCAGAACCAACACTACCACTTTAGTCCACAGGGGGCACCAGAACCAACACTACCACTTTAGTCCACAGGGGGCACCAGAACCAACACTACCACTTTAGTCCACAGGGGGCACCAGAACCAACACTACCACTTTAGTCCACAGGGGGCACCAGAACCAACACTACATGCAAGTTCTTCGTAGTAACTTTAACGTTCATGAAACACATAATTTTTCCGTCATATTGTTTAAATATTATACATTATATTGGGTCTTATTCCCAGTTTTCCTCTTCAGAAACTCCAGAAACTCCAGAAAGTGTGTTTTTCGCCCCTTTAAGACTCAACCAATCCGACTAAAGGAGTTCTTGTTCCAACAGCACTTGATGTTTTGAGGTGTTAAATTCTTTCAGCTCTTCAAGGACTCGCTGGGGGAACCAGTCCTCCTCCTGCTGCCGGTGCAGACCAGTGACTGACGGACTGGGAACTGAGTCACATTCTTGTTTTCAGTCAAACTCCGACACCATTTCACAGACTCCGGTTGGCAGCATCTCCAGGTAATTGGCCTCTCTTTTATTTTATTTTTTATTTTTCTCCACCTCAGTTCACCTCAATCTTCCCTGAAGCACCTCACTGGTTTCTTTATTGACACACCGGATCCCTGTTTTTTATTATCAAACCAAGCCTCTCCCTCACAATTCCAATCTTGGCTCGAGCTGCTCGCTGTAATTTAATTTACCCTCCGCCCTTTTTTTTATGTGTGTGTGGTGTGTTCGAGGGCCGGAGCTATAATTGGAAATGCAAACTTAGCACGGCTAATTCACACTGCGTTTAATTGCTGCACGGTTTATTATACGAAGCGCTCGCTGCTGCTTCATGCACATATCGGATCTACGAAGGGGACATTTATTTACACTTAAAAGCCTGAAGAACAACAACATGGCGACGGGGAAAACCAGCGGCGAGCCGAAGGTCCACATAGCCCCGCCCCCTGGTTTGACCTTGAGTAGACGGCAGCGTACCTGCAGTGCATTCTGGTCCGCTGCAGCTTTATTACCACGTTAACTCCTCCGGCTGGTTCAGGGGCCCCCGTGAGACCGGCCCGCCCCCCCAGGTGCAGCCCATTAGGACTCCATCACCCAGCCTCAGTGAGTACAGCAGACGGGACGCCGTGGCCGGACGCCGGCGACCACCATGGCCGAGAGGTTGAGTTCACCTTGCCTGCTAATGGGAGTCATTAGGGGGGGAACACTGTGCTGACAAGATAAGACACAACATGCATCGCCGGGAGCTTGTTTACTGAATGTTGGCAGTTTGTTGAGTACTGAAAGAGAAGAGGCATTAAAAGCATCGCCTCATCTGCAGCTCCAACATCGTTCATATTTCATATTTCTGGTTTTCCAGGTTTCCAGCGTCTGCAGCTCGTTACCTTCCAGGTGTCGTCTCATCGCGGGATGACAGATGGCTTCCGTTTCATTCCAGACAGATGCTGCCTTTTTTTTTAATGACCTCTTTTTGCTTCGACGCTGAGCTTCATTAGCACAACCGAGCTTAGCACACGGCTTGTGGAGAGATTATGGTCTGTTTGGGAGGCGGAGCCTCGTGCAGGATGGAGGACGACTTCCCCCGATACTTCCAAACAATACTTCTACTATCAGTCCAAACACTTCCTCCACATCTCTCTCTCTCTCCCCCCTCTCTCTCTCTCTCTCTCTCTCTCTCTCTCTCCCTCTCTCTCTCCCCCTCTCTCTCTCTCTCCCTCTCTCTCTCTCTCCTCTCTCTCTCTCTCTCTCCCTCTCTCTCTCTCTCCCTCTCTCTCTCTCTCTCCCTCTCTCTCTCTCTCCCTCTCTCTCTCTCTCTCTCTCTCTCTCTCTCTCTCTCTCTCCCTCTCTCTCTCCCTCTCCCTCTCTCTCCCCCTCTCTCTCTCTCCCTCTCTCTCTCTCTCTCTCTCTCTCTCTCTCTCTCTCTCTCTCTCTCTCTCTCTCTCTCCCTCCCTCCCTCTCGCTCTCTCTTTTCACTTTAATTAACACAAGATTTATTTTTTTTGTAAATTCAGGGTTTTGCGTCTCCGTCTGTATTTATTTTTCTGTGTAATTGAAATCGAGCATGTTGGAGTCGTCCCCGCGGGGCTCTTCTACATCCTCAACAATGACTTGATTAATTAAATCGAACGCCATCAGCACGTCTTATGTCATAATAAGAAGAAAAGAAATCACAGACACCTTTAAAGACGTAGATATTGTTTATTTCAGGATCAGAGTCTGAGAACAAACTCATGAGAGAAAACATCCTTTAAAGAGATCTTTAGGTACCTGACCACCTGATCACCTGATCACCTGACCACCTGATCACCTGACCACCTGACCACCTGATCACCTGACCACCTGATCACCTGACCACCTGATCACCTGACCACCTGATCACCTGACCACCTGACCACCTGATCACCTGACCACCTGATCACCTGACCACCTGATCACCTGACCACCTGATCACCTGACCACCTGACCACCTGATCACCTGACCACCTGATCACCTGACCACCTGACCACCTGATCACCTGACCACCTGACCACCTGATCACCTGACCACCTGATCACCTGATCACCTGACCACCTGATCACCTGATCACCTGACCACCTGATCACCTGACCACCTGATCACCTGACCACCTGACCACCTGTGTGGCTCTTCTCTTCTGTCCTGACCTTGAAACACTTTGTTTTCTTGGCTCTCTGATGCGTTGACAGCAGCTCGTAGATATTCTGCCGGCGTGGCGTCTGGTAGACGTGTCAGCGTATGATTTATAGCCGTTTACACTCAACACGTGCGGACGAGCACAAGCAGCCGATAACGGCATTTACATTCAGCAGGGCGAACGACTTCGACCCGCCGGCCTGCAGCCGCTCATCGCTGCACGCTCTCCTTCTGCAGACACCTTTTATTATTTATCTTTTATTTCATAGCAACTGATTTCTTTTTTGACCTTATTTTTGTATCTGAGAGAGTTTCAGTATCACATGACTGAGGCATGCAAGGAGGCATGCAAGGATGCATGGAAGGATGCATGCAAGGAGGTATGCAAGGAGGTATGCAAGGAGAAAGGCAAGAATGCATGAATGATGCATGCCTCCTGGCATGCTAGGATGCATGCAATGAGAAATGCAAGGATGCATGCAAGGATGCATGGAAGGAGACATGGAAGGATGCATGCAAGGAGACATGCAATGAAGCAGGCGAGGATGCATGGAAGGATGCATGCAAGGAGGCATGCAATGAGGCATGCAAGGAGAAATGCAAGGATGCGTGTTTCTTGCCCTTCTTTTTGGCAGGACTGTCATAAATAGATACTTTCTCTTTAGCATCATATCGGCTTCCTAACCATATTGGTCTAATCCTAATCCACTAAATATTATGTCTGAACCTCAAGGAGTCGATGAGCTCCGAAGCTAAACGAGCAACAAGCGTCTCAGATCATCATATCCTCACGGAAGACAAGCTACATAAAAAAAATACAACCAGAGGAGTCGCCCCCTGGTGGTCAGGAGAGAGAATGCAGCTTTAACACATGAAGCATAGACTTCTATACAACCAGAGGAGTCGACCCCTGGTGGTCAGGAGAGAGAATGCAGCTTTAACACATGAAGCATAGACTTCTATACAACCAGATAAGTCGCCCCCTGTTGGTCAGGAGAGAGAATGCAGCTTTAACACATGAAGCATAGACTTCTATACAACCAGAGGAGTTGACCCCTGGTGGTCAGGAGAGAGAATGCAGCTTTAACACATGAAGCATAGACTTCTATACAACCAGAGGAGTCGCCCCCTGGTGGTCAGGAGAGAGAATGCAGCTTTAACACATGAAGCATAGACTTCTATACAACCAGAGGAGTCGCCCCCTGGTGGTCAGGAGAGAGAATGCAGCTTTAACACATGAAGCATATACTTCTATACAACCAGAGGAGTCGCCCCCTGGTGGTCAGTAGAGAGAATGCAGCTTTAACAATAAGTCTGATATATTGAGAAAGTTATTACGTTATAAAATGAAACGCTAGTCTAGACTTGTGTGTTTGGGTCGTAGTCTGAACAGGAAAAACATTTGTCTGTATTTCCATAACTCTTGAATGAATCAGGGTGCAGTTAATAATTACCGTGAACAAGCGTACAGTCACTTCTGCTAATCGGCCGTGAAATGAAGCTCCCCACATGTGAGTCCAGGTCCCGGCTTCAGGCCTCCACAGCCTCCTGAACGCCTGCTTTAGATTCCCGTCCTCGTCCGGGTTCGTTCACAGAGGTGAAATCGGTGCCACACCTGCAGCTCACCTGCAGGAAGGTTAACAAAGTTAATGCTTTAATATTTAAAGGGCCTCTCTGGGGCAGCCGGGCAGCTGCTGATCATCATTCTCAGAGCGTTCTTCACTCATTGTGTATGCAGCGTTCTGAGGATAAAGTGTATTTATTCTAAAAGGAGAAAAGAGCCTTGAAATAATTGGCTTAAAAACAATAAAAAAAATCATGCGAGAAATGCTGATTTTAAATGTTTTATTCTTTCACCTCACTTTCCTCCAATGAAATCACATTTCTGTTATCTGTGGTATGTCAACGTTTTGTTTTGTATTTGATTTAATTTAAGAAAGACACATTTATTAAATTATTAAGTATCTGCTTCAGGATTGCATCATTTCCCCGTCGAGCTGAGAGTTTGTTCTCATTTGTTTTGCAGGAGGAGAAACGTAAATGAAAGATTATCTTCACTCATTAAACACGAGCGGCTTCATTCATGAATGAGCAGATCGCTTGTTGTTGTCCTTTTTGTTTGTGTTTATTATTATTGGTTGTTACAAGGTCGTGTTTATTCAGGCTGGTCTCCAGAAATAGTTAAGAAAAATACTGCGTGGAAGTTCGTAGACATCCCACTAAATGTTTCCTTATGTCATCCACGTAGTAGGAATATTTTCAATGTTTTTAAACCAAACTAAGTTGCTTTCTGTGAAGAAGGAAGTTTATTTTGAAAAGACTTTGAAGAAGTCGACCTGCGTTGCTGGTTTCTGCAAGAAAACACATGAAAACTAAACTTTTGTCAAAGCGTTACTCTGCTGGGACATATTGCATTTATATCCATAAAAAAGACTAAACGTGATAATATGAAGTTTAAAGAAGGTCCAGCTCGTCTCTGCATCCTGATGAAACTGCTTCTGTATCACGTCTCTCTGCACATGAAGGTCAAAGGTGCTGCTGCATGTTATCCAGGAGCTCCGTGAGGGTGAAGTGACAACGTTTGGATTGATGGAGGAGGAGGAGGAGGAGGGGGTGGGGGGTGGGGGGGAGGAGGGGTCACCTCCACCCTCCTCATTAGGACTCGCAGCCGGAATGCAAAATGGTGAAAGTGACAGCGGCTGAAAGCCTGAAGAGGGATGACGGTGAGGCGGCCGCAGTGGGACGACAGACACGAGGCCGCAGGGCGTATGCGACTGTGGCTCAGTGGTTAGCAGGTCCGTCTTTCAATCAGAGGGTCGGTGGTTCGATCCCCGGCAAGACACTTAACCCTCATTGCTCACCGTTGCTGTGACTACGGTCTGTATAGCATGTAAGTCACTTTGGAGAAAAGCCTCAGATAAATTAAATGTAACATGCTTTAGGGGCGGGGCTACCTCATGATTGATGGGTCTCTTCGTCACTCCTTGGTCAAGATATGATCACTTCCTGTTTACCGGTTGCAAAAAATCCAAGATGGCGACGGCCAAAAACGTTGAACTCGAGGCTTCATTCTGGGCTCCATATCGCTGCAGCTTTGAGAGTGAGAATGGAGCTCTTACATCTCATAAGACTAGGCTTTTTTTTGAGAAAATATTTATTTGAGAAAAATGTTCTTTTGAGAAAATATTTTTGTAGATAATTTCTTTTTGAGAAAATATTGTTTTTTTTGATTTTTTTTGAGAAAACATATTTTTAGAGAATTTTATTTTGAGAAACGTTTTTTTGAGAGCAACGTTTTTTTTGAGAACATTTTTTTGTAAGAATTTTTTTGTTGATTTTTTGATTTTTAGAAAACATTTTTGAGAGCAACGCTTTTTTGAGAGCAAAGTTGTTCTTTTCTTGCTTGACCATGATCATTCAGGCATCAGGGCCTAAGCGTGCCCACATGCTCGATGCTGCGATCATGCAGCTCATCTCTGCGTCTCGCTGCTCGGAGCAGATCAAGATGTTTTCACTCGTTTTGACGTTCCCAGCGTTCCCTCTGTGACTGATCTCCTCTTCCTCTACAAGATCTCCTCTTCCTCTACAAAGCCTCAGGTGTCCTCTGCTCACAGGAATCTGTTGATTCCTTCGGCCACGGGGACGTTTGGTTGTGGAGTTTTTAATCCTTCAATTTCTGCTTCCTGATCCTCCGGCGTGAACAAACTCCTCCTGTGGACACGAGCACCAAAAGGAAGAAGGAGCGGTACTCCTGAACGGGAACGGCTTGTTGTTGAATAAATGTTGTTATCTAAAAGCTTTTACTGTGAAGCAGTCGGTGTGGTTTTGATTCAGGGCTGCGGCGACTAATGCGTCCTATAAAGTGTCGTGAAGGTTTTTCTTTAACGCCACGAAAAACTATTCGTGTTGAAATTACTGCCAAAGAAATAAATCATCTGAAAGATTTTGAGCTTCAGTCTGAACTAAAGACGCAGAACATTTAGACCCGACTTTAGTTCAATGACGTTGAGACAACGTGGTGTTGCTCACAGTGGTCACAGCAACACTCCTGCAGCAACACTACTGCGGCAACACTCCTGCAGCAACACTCGTGCAGCAACACTCATGCAGCAACACTCCTGCAGCAACACTCGTGCAGCAACACTCATGCAGCAACACTCCTGCAGCAACAGCAACACTCATGCAGCAACACTCCTGCAGCAACACTCATGCAGCAACACTCCTGCAGCAACACTCATGCAGCAACAATCATGCAGCAACAGCAACACTCGTGCAGCAACACTCGTGCAGCAACACTCGTGCAGCAACACTCGTGCAGCAACACTCCTGCAGCAACACTCGTGCAGCAACACTCGTGCAGCAACAGCAACACTCATGCAGCAACACTCATGCAGCAACACTCCTGCAGCAACACTCATGCAGCAACACTCCTGCAGCAACACTCATGCAGCAACAATCATGCAGCAACAGCAACACTCGTGCAGCAACACTCGTGCAGCAACACTCGTGCAGCAACACTCGTGCAGCAACACTCCTGCAGCAACACTCGTGCAGCAACACTCGTGCAGCAACACTCGTGCAGCAACACTCCTGCAGCAACACTCGTGCAGCAACACTCGTGCAGCAACACTCATGCAGCAACAGCAACACTCGACCGATATCCAGAACAAACAGGTTTTCTCTAATTGAAGACGTCTTTTGATGGATTTTCCCGTCTGGCTTCCCAATTAAACCCTCGTTGCCTCGACGTTCAATCTGTTGCAGCGTCTTTGAAATTTTACGTGAGCATCATTTGGGATTCAAATCCACCCTCCCCCCACCACCACCACCTCCAACTCCACCTCCACCACCACCTTTCATCTGGAGCCATCAGTCCCTCCTGTCTCCGGCCTCCTCGTATGTTTCCTGCATTGAGAGAGAGAGATCTGTATTTTTACAGTTTCCATAAAAAACTGTTATATAAATATATATAATATATATAAATGTATATATACATACACATATACTATGGAGAGCGGAGGAGTCTTCATGTCACATGACTTCGCCGAGCGTTTCCTTCCTGTTCCTCCTCCCCTCGCTGCCTTGCCCTTGGTCTGGGTCAGTCGGCCGCAAGCGTGTGCTACAAATTGACAGCAGGCTTTGGATGTCCGATCTAATTAGTCTCCAGGTGCCGTGCCCCCCCCCCCCCCCCTCCCCCACTCCCACCACCCCGTGACTTTGGCCCATTAACGCCAACCTCGGCCTCCAACTTGTTCTCACCAATCGGCTCCATGGCGCTCCTCTTGTTACAGACGCTCCACAGCGTGAACGCTCAAGGTGGCTTTTTTGAGAGCGAAGATTTCTTTTGAGAACATATTTTCTTTGAGAACGTTTTTTATTTTTATTGAATTTTTTTAGAGCATACTTTTTTTTATTTATTTAGAAGCACTTTTTTTGATTAAAAAACGTCACGGCTTGGGCATGTTGAGAAAGCGCTGACTTGGCTCTCTGCACTTTTTTTGAGAGCAGATTTTTTTAGAGAAAATATTTTTCTAAGATTACTTTTTTTGAAAGCAGATATATTTTTTTAATCACGTTAACGTGCTGATTCTGGGCTCCATATCGCTGCAGCTGTGAGAATGGATCTTACATCTCATAAGACTCATATTTATCTCATATTTTTTTGAGAAAATATATTTTTGAGAAAATATATTTTTTGAGAAAATAACTTTTTTGACAAAATGTTTTTTTTTGAGAAAATATCTTTTTTGAGAAAATATCTTTTTCCACAAATATCTTTTTTGACAAAATATTGTTTTTTACAAAATTTTGTTTTTGACAAAACATTTTTAGGAGGAAATATTTTTGGGGAGAAAATATTTTTTGAGAAAATATCTTTTTTGAGAAAATATCTTCTTTGAGAAAATATCTTTTTTGACAAAATATTGTTTTTGACAAAATATTGTTTTTGACAAAATATTGTTTTTGACAAAATATTGTTTTTGACAAAATATTGTTTTTGACAAAATATTGTTTTTGACAAAATATTGTTTTTGACAAAATATTGTTTTTGACAAAATATTGTTTTTGACAAAATATTGTTTTTGACAAAATATTGTTTATGACAAAACATTTTTGGGAGGAAATATTTTTTGAGGAAATATTTTTGGGGAGTACATTTTATTTTTGAGAGCAACGTTTTTCTTTTCTTGCTTGACCATGATCATTAATGACGTCACAGCTTCGGCATGTTGAGAAAGCCAGATCTTGGCATGTTTGCTTGAGAGGTTTAAGCAGCCAGCTGGTGAAGCAGCCAGTGGTTGAAGCGGTGACTTTGCACACGGTTCTGTCAGCAGCTCCGGCTCCAGATGAAAGACTCCTCAGGACCATGAATCACGTTAACAAGCTGATTCTGGGCTGCATATCGCTGCAGCTGTGAGAGAGAATGGATCTCACATCTCACAGCTCCTGATAAGCACAACGTTTAAACACCTGTCGTCTCCCCATCCGATGACAGAGCGGGTCAGGGTCTCCAGCTGATGTCCTTTTGTTTGGATCAGCTGGAGAGAGAAGCCCATCCCCTGGAGCGATGTGCTGCCGGGCCGCCTGCTAAACAGCCAAAGTGGTGAAATATCACTTTAATATCGCCCTGAACAGCTCGCCACGCCGCCGTGATCCACTAGTTCGCCTGTTTGATGGACGGCGCCGCCCTCGCCGCCTCAGAAGTCTGAGCCAGTTTGTCTGAAAGGCTCTCCAAGGACCCGAGGACACGTCTGGTTTTATAGCCGGCATTTACGGAGACGCGACAACATTTGTACCGCTGGAAACGCTGCCGCCTCGGAAATGGCCCAGAGATTTACTCTCTGTGGTTTTCTGTTGGGGGGCCAGCGATTGGGTTTCCCCTCCTGAGACGAGATGGTTTAATCTCTGCTGAGGCCTTGGATGGCGGGAGGCGCTGCAAACCCTCAACTCGTTAGGATTTCCTCTGAACCAATAAGGGAAGAACCCAGCGGCGCCGAGGGAAGCCGTTGTGTTTGAGCATGAAACAGGATTAACCTGCAGACTCTGACTTACTGGGAAGTGAACCCAGTAAGGCCCACTGGTGCTAAGTGGGCTCCGCTGGGGCTTTGATGAGTCACCACCTGGTCGGTACTAACGTGGGGTTAGACTCCGCCTCCTGCAGTTTATGGGATATTTCCACGTTGTGGACGAGCCCCTTCCTGCTCGTCTCGTGGCGTTCCTCATCCGTCTCTCTCTCGCCGGCCTCGTCCACGCATGGAGGCCGGCCCTGACCACGGCGAGCCCGAGCCGGCGGTGCAGATCGAACACGACAATGAATAAAGGCGGACCTTGAACAGTGGGAATTGAGCCCACTGCTTTTAAAAGGGTGGTCCCGTTATTTATGATTTTGTTATTCTGTTTCTTATGTAAACAAATCAGAATATGCACATTTTGGTTGAAGTACTTGAGCGATGACAGCTTAGGTTTTGATTGTTTCTTGCACAGCAGCAGAAGAACTCACGTTTCCTCTTCCTCTTCCTCTTCCTGGACCAAGCGATGAGCGGACAGCTGTCGGCGCTCCTCCGGGAGCGCTGCCACTAATTGTGTGGGAGAAAAAGTGTTTGGCGGCGATGAGGATCTGTTGGTTAACCTGGTGTCCAGCTTCTGTTTACAGCTCTGATTATGTAGAATTAAACTCAATAAATGTGAAACCTGAGATTCATGTGAGCAGATTGATGTCTGAATGTTGCAGCTGAAGCAATTCTCATTGTTGATGTTTTCTTATTATTGTTATTATTGCTGTCAGCCTCTTGGATTAGATTTGAGATTGATGGCAATGAAATGTCATTAGTCACATCGTCAGCATCTGCTGCATGAAGGAGAATCGTCTTCTCACTTTGAGACGAGGGAGGAGGCTGAGGGAGGAGGCTGAGGGAGGAGGAGGCTGAAGGAGGAGGCTGAGGGAGGAGGCTGAAGGAGGAGGCTGAAGGAGGAGGCTGAGGGAGGAGGCTGAAGGAGGAGGAGGCTGAGGGAGGAGGCTGAGGGAGGAGGAGGCTGAAGGAGGAGGCTGAGGGAGGAGGCTGAAGGAGGAGGAGGATGAGGGAGGAGGCTGAGGGAGGAGGCTGAAGGAGGAGGCTGAAGGAGGAGGAGGATGAGGGAGGAGGCTGAGGGAGGAGGCTGAAGGAGGAGGCTGAAGGAGGAGGAGGATGAGGGAGGAGGCTGAAGGAGGAGGCTGAAGGAGGAGGCTGAAGGAGGAGGAGGCTGAGGGAGGAGGCTGAAGGAGGAGGCTGAAGGAGGAGGCTGAGGGAGGAGGCTGAGGGAGGAGGCTGAGGGAGGAGGCTGAGGGAGGAGGAGGCTGAAGGAGGAGGAGGCTGAGGGAGGAGGCTGAAGGAGGAGGCTGAGGGAGGAGGCTGAAGGAGGAGGAGGCTGAGGGAGGAGGCTGAGGGAGGAGGAGGCTGAAGGAGGAGGCTGAGGGAGGAGGCTGAAGGAGGAGGAGGATGAGGGAGGAGGCTGAGGGAGGAGGCTGAAGGAGGAGGCTGAAGGAGGAGGAGGATGAGGGAGGAGGCTGAAGGAGGAGGCTGAAGGAGGAGGAGGCTGAGGGAGGAGGCTGAGGGAGGAGGCTGAAGGAGGAGGCTGAAGGAGGAGGCTGAGGGAGGAGGCTGAGGGAGGAGGCTGAGGGAGGAGGAGGCTGAAGGAGGAGGAGGCTGAGGGAGGAGGCTGAGGGAGGAGGCTGAAGGAGGAGGCTGAGGGAGGAGGCTGAAGGAGGAGGCTGAGGGAGGAGGAGGCTGAGGGAGGAGGAGGCTGAGGGAGGAGGAGGCTGAGGGAGGAGGAGGCTGAAGGAGGAGGCTGAGGGAGGTGGCTGAGGGAGGAGGAGGCTGAGGGAGGAGGCTGAAGGAGAAGGCTGAGGGAGGAGGAGGCTGAGGGAGGAGGCTGAGGGAGGAGGCTGAGGGAGAAGGAGGCTGAGGGAGGAGGAGGCTGAGGGAGGAGGCTGAAGGAGGAGGAGGCTGAGGGAGGAGGAGGCTGAGGGAGGAGGCTGAAGGAGGAGGAGGATGAGGGAGGAGGAGGCTGAGGGAGGAGGCTGAAGGAGGAGGAGGATGAGGGAGGAGGAGGCTGAGGGAGGAGGCTGAAGGAGGAGGCTGAAGGAGGAGGAGGATGAGGGAGGAGGCTGAAGGAGGAGGCTGAAGGAGGAGGAGGCTGAGGGAGGAGGCTGAGGGAGGAGGCTGAAGGAGGAGGCTGAAGGAGGAGGCTGAAGGAGGAGGCTGAGGGAGGAGGCTGAAGGAGGAGGAGGATGAGGGAGGAGGCTGAGGGAGGAGGAGGCTGAGGGAGGAGGAGGCTGAGGGAGGAGGCTGAGGGAGGAGGCTGAAGGAGGAGGCTGAGGGAGGAGGCTGAGGGAGGAGGAGGCTGAGGGAGGAGGAGGCTGAGGGAGGAGGCTGAAGGAGGAGGCTGAGGGAGGAGGAGGCTGAGGGAGGAGGAGGCTGAGGGAGGAGGCTGAGGGAGAAGGAGGCTGAGGGAGGAGGAGGCTGAGGGAGGAGGAGGCTGAGGGAGGAGGCTGAAGGAGGAGGAGGCTGAGGGAGGAGGAGGCTGAGGGAGGAGGCTGAAGGAGGAGGAGGATGAGGGAGGAGGAGGCTGAGGGAGGAGGCTGAAGGAGGAGGAGGATGAGGGAGGAGGAGGCTGAGGGAGGAGGAGGCTGAGGGAGGAGGCTGAAGGAGGAGGAGGATGAGGGAGGAGGAGGCTGAGGGAGGAGGAGGCCATGAGGTGATAAAATAGCTCTCACATTTCTACTGGTTAGTTTTGTTTTGTTATTTCTCCTCCCTAATGCTCACTTGCCACCCTCTTCCTCCTCTTCCTCTTCCCCCTCACCCTCCTCCTCCTCCTCCTCCAGGTTTCATCACAGGAGTTGCTCTGGATCGATATCATGAAGAGGAGGCGGCCTCATCTTGCTGGCGTCGCTCTCTTTGAACAGGTGAACCTGATGGAGTAAGCAGTCTCCTCCCCCTTCTCTCATCAGCGCCACAGAATAACGAAATAGTATTGATTTTAATTTTTAAATCTTGTTTTACATTGAATGCAAACGGCAGGTCGATGACATCGCTCCTCTGCATTGATAATGTGACTCATTTATTCATGGTCATAACTAAGACTTGGAGCTCTTTTACATCTACAGAGCCAGACGCATTATCATATTTTAATGTTCTACAATGAGCTACAGATGAGCCACGCGTGGCTTCAGGGGAACGCATGGAAACTGAGGAGCAATATTTCATATGAGAGGAATCGTTGTATTTTATGTCGACTTTGGCGTACACGATTACCTGAAGGCGGTCGGGTTTAGGTTCCGAAGGTGAAGGGGAGGAGCTATGAGCTGGGGAGGAGCTATGAGCCAGGGGAGGAGCTACAAGCCAGGGAGGAGCTACGGGCTGGGGAGGAGCTACGAGCTGGGGAGGAGCTACGAGCCGGGGAGGAGCTACGAGCTGCAGAAATGTCAGAAATGTTGGTTTAAAATGTTATAATTTCTTCCGTTCACACAAATGATGATGATGATGTCTGATTCTATTTCTGAAACCCAAACTGCGATCGGCAGAAGTATAAAGCTAGTTTATTTTGAAAAGACGTAAATTGAGTTGCTGGACTTTTGTTGGAAAAACCTTAAATTCTGCTCAGCTGGTGTTTGGTCTTCATGCATCTGGCGAATAAACCCCCAATTCTAAAAAAAAAATCTACTTTGAGACGAGGGTAGTGGAGGCGCTCACTTCCTGGTTCCTACGACTCACTTCCTGCTGCACTTTGTTGAGCTTCATAGACGACGTCGACTCCTCAGATATCCCCGCTCACAGTTCAGAGTTGGACCTTTTGTGTTGGAAAACACTTGCATTCAACTTTTAATGAAAGCAGCAGCTGTGGTTAGTGTGGCGGCGGTGGGAGGGGGCGGAGCCTGGCCTCCCCCCGGGTAATCAATTTGCAAAGGCAGATGCTCGGCAGGGCACCAGCGTCTGTGGCTTGCAAACAGCTGTTCTCAGGCTCGTATCAAGGAGCCTCCTGTCTTCTGCTACGATCGTTTGTTAGTTTATTGATCACGGAGCGGTTTCACCAGAACTCACCCCGAGAGCCTCGAGGGAGATGAAGCGCATTTTTGTATTATAATTCGCAGATATTAATCTGCACCTTTTTTTTCCCGGCCTCTTGCAGGTCGATATCTCTTCCTCACGCAGCTCCTCCGGCGCCGGACAGGTGGGAGGCAGATGGCGGCGCGTTGGCGGCCATTCAAAAAAAGTTGCCCGGCTCTCTGGACACTGATGAATACGAAGAGGAAGAGGAAGAGCGGCTCCATCGAAGAGTCCAGAGAGCGACAAGACGGCGAGTCGTCAGCGTAAACGGACAGATAGTGATGTCGGCCCGCAGAGCGCCACCTGTCTGCACCTGTGTGGCGCCGCCCACTTCCTGTATGGAGGGTTGAGAGTACCACAGCCGAGAGTTTACAGGCTCGTGATTCATATTTATCCAGTTCCTCCTGATGCGCGTGTGTGTGTGTGTGTGCGTGTGTGTGTGTGCGTGTGTGTGTGTGTGTGTGTGTGTGTGTGTGTGTGTGTGTGAACGTCTGGCCTGGTCGCCGGTGACTTTGAAATGTTTTCCACATACTCTGCAAAAAGATAAAAAAAAAAAAAATAGATATAAAGTGAGTTATAGAGTCAAGAGGGCGAGCAAGGAGGGAGGAAATGTGTAGAGAGAGAGACCTGAGGGACACGAAGGCCCAGCAGAGGGCAAAGAGCACACACACACAGACACACACACACAAACACACACACACACACACACACACACAGACACACACACACACACACACACACACACACACACTAGTGTCCGTGTCCGTGTTTCATTGCACATTCATGGTTGTGTCGTTGTGCGTTACTCGCTCCACTTTTCGGTGTCCGGCTCCAAACGGAGGCTTTGAACAGGCGGCGTGGTGAAGCTCGAGGCGGCTCAGGGATGAGGAGTGAACTCACAAATGGGTTCTGCTTCCTCGATGATTTCCTCCGGGGAAATTTCCACTTCAGAGCGAAGCGGCCGTAAAGCCAACGCCGACCCTCCAGCTGTTTTATGTTTTATTATAATATGCATGTGGCTTTTCTTTTTAATGTAAAGCACAACATGCTCTTGTTGCCTTGTCGTGGGTTCATGTGTGAGAAGAGGAGGAGGAGGTGAAGAATAACTTCAATAGATCTGGAAATGAGAAAAATACAGAATCCGTTAATAAATTGTGAAAGTGGAGCCACAAATTGTGAGAAAGAAGCGAGACGGCTCGTTGGAGCGATTGTTTCTTTTTCCTTCTTGTGAAAAAGACTTTAGAAAAGTTCTTCAAAATGAAACAATTCTTTTATTGTACTAGAATACATCAGAGATCTTTCATTATTATGTAAATTGCCGGTGACAGGAACTAAACCCGTTAAAGGAAACGTTCCAGCAGAGCTGCTGTGTTGCAGTGCACCGGCCACACAGGTGTCTTTACTGGTGCCTGAGTGGTTGTTGGGTTTTTAATGTCCGCTCTGAAACATCTGTTTCAAAATGAACTTTTCATGCAAAAGGCTCCGAATGCCTCCTGAAAGTGTCCTGATGTCTGATTGTTTGTGAACCTCCCGCCTGCATCGCAGCAGAGTTATGTGGTCGTTTCTCTCGCCGCCGTTCCGCCGCGCGACTCCAATCGATTGTGAAAATTATCCGGAGTCGACCATCTGTAACGTCTGCGACGGCGAAATCCATCGGAGGCAACGAGGACGAGTCGATTGCTTGTTGCCAGACAGCTCGTTAACCGCAGAGCAGGAAACGACGTGGAGCAGGTCGATGTGATGGATGTCTGGAGGGCGAGCGAGAGCGGGAGATGCTTTACGCCGCCGCTACTGTAACTACACGGCGTGGAGACGCCCCGGAGATGCCCCGGAGACGGCGTGGAGACGCCCCGGAGATGCCCCGGAGACGGCGTGGAGACGGCGTGGAGACGGCGTGGAGACGGCGTGGAGATGCCCCGGAGATGCCCCGGAGACGGCGTGGAGATGCCCCGGAGACGGCGTGGAGATGCCCCGGAGACGGCGTGGAGATGCCCCGGAGACGGTGTGGAGATGCCCCGGAGACGGCCCGGAGACGGCCCGGAGACGGCCCGGAGACGGCGTGGAGACGAGTTTCTCTTCAGTTAATTGATTGATGGATTCAGTGAAGGATCCTGTAAAGCCATTCCTTTAAAAATATAAAAGGGGTGGGAGGGGTTAAATGGACCAACGCATTGACCTTGTAGGAACGTTGAGCTTTATTGATTTGACCTTGATTACTCATGTGCATACAGACAGTCAACCATTTATTTCATTTTTTACAAATGATAAGAAAGCTGAGTTCTCTCCTCGACCTTGGCCCGTGGCGCCGTCTCATTACCAGAAAGGGAATAAGCCCTCCATGTCCCTCTCGTCTTGGGGAAATAAGATGGAGGAGGAAGGAGGACCCCATTAAAAGCACTCCCATTGCCCTTGCTCCAGCCATAAGCAAAGACATGCAACGCAGGAGGGATTAGCACACATGACCAGAGGAGGCGGGGCTCTTTTGAAGGTCGAGACCAGATGACTTCAGGTGGGTGTCATTGATGAGCTCATGTCCAGCTTTTCATTAAGAGACAACCTTCTCCTCCTGGTCGGCTCTGACTGGGGCCGGTGTGCACGTACGTTGTGCACGTACGGTGTGCACGTACGGTGTGCACGTACGGTGTCGACTCCCCAAGAAGAGGCTCACCGTGCTCAAGCGTTTTTTTTGTGAAAAGTCGAATATTTGAAAAGCACTTTTTAAAGTCACAACTTCCCGTCTCCGCTCGGCCGTCAGCGCTCTGAATAAGTTACGACCGTTTGTAACGGCGTGTCGTCGCCGCCGTGGCCGTGTGGCGAGGAGCGCGTGAACAGCGGGTCACGGGTTTGAACGCCCGGGCCAGATGGTCGGAGTGCTGCTGGAGAAAGTGACTGATTAAAACCTAAATGTTCACCTGCCTGCTGTGTGTGTGTGTGTGTGTTTCATATTCCGAGACTTAAAGGTCAATTATGAAAATTTTTGAACCACAGGAAATTGTTTGCCGATGACTTCATCTCTTCATCTCTCTGGTAGTTTATTCAATTACATTTTGTTTTGTATATCACAAAATTACAGCACAGCAGCACATCTACGTATGCGTGTGAGTCTGTTGGGGTCCTCCGGTTCCCCCACAGACCCCCACAGACCCCCACACGGGGCCCCGCCATCTTTTTTCCCCTGACAGGCAGTCCAGAGGACGCCCCGCTGGGACGCATCGCTCCATCACGGCCAACAAGCTGCTCTCAGACTGGAGCCCCCAGGGTCCACAGCCGCCCCCCCTCGCATTATGGATCCGTCATAAAAACTGAACATTTATGAACGACGCGAACGAACGAATCATGTTGATTGATGCGATGCAGCAGATGTTTTAATTAACTTACGATTCAAATACATGCATCAGGATCGAGTTTTTCTGTCATTTTCACAAATCTGTCATGATTTAATTTGCACAAAGCGGAGGTCCTGGAACTAAATGGAATGCAGCCAATACTAAACATGCTGCTGGTTACACTGTTGCTCTTCTTTTCGTAGCGAGTCTGATAAATATATGATGCTTATTAATGACCTCGACATTATCCTCGTGGGGCGAACACTTCAATGTCTGTGTCGTCTCTTACTGTGCAGCCCGGGACTCGAACCCGGGTCCCTCTTGGCCTCTTGGCCTCTTGGCCTCAATTAAATGTATTTGTGTAGCTCAAAGTCACACTTTGGTCCCGGAGGGCTCTCAATCTGCGCCGCAAACACAATCTTCCGTCTTCGGACCCTCGCATCGGGGGAAACAAATGAAAAACTATAAAATAAATAAATAAATGTCTTTGCAACAAGCTCACATTAAATAAAATGCACTCGGCTGTTTTGAGGAATGGTCACATACAGATTGGAATATTGATCGTTCCCGTCTGGATATTGGTTTAATCCATAACGGTGTGCCTTACTGCATTAATTCATACTTCCATTGGCCTCATCATGCCCCCCGCCCCCCCCTCCCTCCTGGGCTTCATACAGTTATAACAGAAAAGCACCTCAAGATTAAAAAAGGATCAAAACCACATCAACACGACCCCCTAACGCCTCAACGCGACAACTTCTTAAGTAATTTAGTGCGTTATCACTATGAAATAAAATATAAATATATATATTTGTCATTTCAAGTCACGCAACACACGACTTTCACCCAGGAGACCTCTGTGAAGGTGCTGGGTTACTTTAGTTGACTATTTAACTTGTGTCTGTAACTTCATTTAAAAATGGGGTTGAACTGAGTAAAGTGGTCTCTAATGACTCATCACCTGGATGTGGAAGCGGTTTTAGGTTGGTCTGAGTTTGACTGACAGCTCTGCAGCAGCATCTGTTGGCTCGTTGCATCATCTCGATGCTTAACGAGGGTGCTGATCGTCAGACGTCTTTAAAGGAGACACGTTGTGCCGCCGAGATTTAGTTAGAGAGGTAAAAGTTGAACATCTTTTTCAAGTGCCGTTTCCGTTATTTTGTCCACCCCCCCACTGCGGTTTGGTGCGTCTCCGTCCTCGGAGCTGTCATCGTGCTGCATTGAAGAGGAGAGTTCAAGGATTTATCAAACAAACAGCAGGCGTCAGGTCTCTGCAGAGACTCAGCTGGTCAGCCGGGTCCAACGGTGTGTGTGTGTGTGTGTGTGTGTGTGTGTGTGTGTGTGTGTGTGTGTGTGTGTGGCTCTCGTCCAACTCCAGCTGGTTTGATTAAACACATCACTAACACATTGTCTGCGGGTTAAGCAGAGGGGCCTGGGAGACGGAGTGAAGGGCAAAGCCGACACACGGCTGAGGATCCACACCTCACCAGAAGCTAATCAATAATGAGTCGAGAACCAATGGGGAACCAAATGGGACTTGAATGGAAACTTTAGGCAGCAATAGAAGTTTTTAGGTTGAACTTCATGTAAAGAGAGACTCCTCGTTGACTTATTAGTTATGAAACTTCCATATTTACGTAATTTACATATTCACTTCATTCACTATCCCCTAAATAAAGGTTAAATATATTTATTAACAACAGACATATAGACAGTGTCCTGTGAGACTCTTTTAATGGACACAAATGATTTAACCTCAGTGTATTTTACCTAAACACTGCTAACGTTCTGCATGTTTACCGCTCAGTCTTTTACCGCTGATGTGGAATACATAAGTATTTAAGGTTTAATAGTTTTATTACCACGGCCCTCCTGTAATATTTACTGTCTGTATTATTTCCTCCATGCAGATCAGAACAGTGACCCACTTCAGGAAGGTAAGGCTCAATATTCATAATGTCCCAAATCCATATCGCACATGGAAGGTTTTCAGTATGGAGTTGAAAAAGTGATAAAATTATGTATAATCAAAAATATCCCACAATCAATGCCACGCACAGAGGAAATGGAGCTGCTATAGACATATATATATATATATATATATATATATATATATATTGCAGCAGTAGTTAGACAGCTCCTGGAAGACCTTTAAAAACAAAATATGAAGTATTACAATCTTTGCATTTCAAAGTAAACGGCAGAGACGTTGCATCATTTCTTGTTAAAAAGGTTGAAGGATGTTTATTTCTTACACATTTACTTCAGGACAGTATTCTGTATACACGAGTACATAATGCAGTTAGCTGAGACACAGTCATGTTTGTGCTGGTGTTCAATGGCTGCTGGCTGTTTATGCTGCTGTTATGAATGCACAGGTTTATGAATTCATATGTTTTTGGGAAAGAGTCCATTGTTTTGTCTCTGGCTGTGGTTTGGCACGTGTGTTATGATTATTATGTTTCTGCTGTGATCAATTATGAGGAGTGTGACGGCTGCATTGGCTTTGCATTGTGTTCCCTCCAGTTTGTTGTTGTTGTTGTTTTGTAACCGGCCCTGAGGCGAACGGTAATAGTCTGTGTTGGCTCCAGGGATGTGGCGCTGCCTCATAGTTATGTTTCTGTGTTCTGTGTTCTGGGACAACATTTATAGTTATTCATAATAATGCTAAGCTAATGTTTGTGTCAGTGCAGCTTCCAAAAGATTCACTTCACAGAGGAGGTTTTGCTTCTGACTAACAGGGTTGGGGACTCACGTCGTCCCATCGGGGTCACGTGACCCCGCCGGCATGGGGTGGGAGTCGGAAGGGGGCGGGGAGAGTAACGCCTCATTAACCCCACAATGGTACACAATGCAGTTTACGCTCTTCTGTGTAATCTGCGTGTTCAACCAGCCTCCTGCAGCTTCAGCTAATTGATTACGTTAATCGGTCATTGCATGTCACCAGCTAATAGATAATCACCAGCTGCACATCATATTTCATAAACAGCTTCTCTGATTCAAACCATGGGGTGTTTTTAATAACATGCATAAGTTAATAATTGCTTCAGATTCATCCTTCTCAGATCAATAGTGTCTTGAAGCGCTTTGCAGAGCCAAAGGTCTCAACATCCTCCAGAACATAAAGCATATGCACACAATCATCCAATCTGAGAGATTGAAATAACACGCTGTGTGTCTCGCTCATTATATCTCTGAGAGCAAGTTTAACATATAGATTGAGATGACAGATGATTCAAAAGGCCCTTGAGATGACCTGGCTCTTTATTATTAAAGGGTAGTGTAACAATGGACAAACACGTGATACTTTCGTATGGTTTCTCCCAACGCTCTTTTCTCTTTTTTTAATCCCAGTCAAATTACAGGAGTGACCAGTGGAGCAGAAAGTGGTTGTGGACTTAGAAAACTCTCATGAACAGTGGTTTTGATCATGACATCATCTCAATAATATATCTCTCAATTGAAATCGGTTCTAAAACAATTTTGATGGTGGAAAAAGAAATATGAGAAAAAGAAATGAAGAAATGTCTCAAGTCTTGGTCAGATTGAGAGGCTACAGTATATTGTCTCACATACATCGTCCACATAGCAACACAGCATTTAAAAATCCTTTAAATAAACAATCAATAGGTTAAATTCTTACGTATTAAATACTTTTCAACATTGCCTTTTTATTTTTATTAGTATTTCCGTTAGTTTGGCTCCCAGCAGTATTTTGCTCGTCAGTGTTTCTTCTCCGTTGCATGTTTTATTATTGCACTGATGATTGAGAGTCAACACTCTCAAATACACTATTGGTGTAGAGTTTCATTTTTGCTTAAACCAGAGGCTGAGGGGAGAACCCCCCCTGCCCTCCTCCCACAGGCTGAGAGCCAAGTGGAGGTCCAGTAAGGATGGGGGCTCAGACCTCAGACTCCAGGCTGGATACCCTGCCCCAGGGCTTTGGCACATAGGGACTGTTGACTCTGCGCGCCACCAACACCTGCCTCCGCTCTCTGCCCCCGGAGCCCGGGTCCTCCCTCTTTGCGGTGCCTTCGTAGGCCCCGAACATATTGTTGTGGTAAACCACCTGCCGGTCCCCCATGCGAGGCAGCATGGCCGCGTTCTCCGGGCAGTGGCTGGCGCAGGGAAACAAGTGGCACATGTCCTTGGAGCTGCCGTAGAACTGGGGGGGTCTCTGGGCCAGCGGCCCCACGTACACCGGCAAGTCTGTGTACGAGTTCAGGTAGGTGGAGTAGTGTCTGTGCACCACCGTGGAGGAGGAACGGCGCAGGGCGGCGGCGTTCTGCAGGATGGCTTCCCTGTAAGAGGGCAGCCGGGTGGAGTCGGAGTACTTGAGCTTCTGCTTGTAGGGGTAGGAGCCCATGTGGGCCGGGTCCAAGTACGCGGGCTCGGCCGACAAGGGGTAGCAGGACAGGTTGTGGCCCAGACTGCCATACAGCTTGTTGGGCTTCTGGTTGGCCACGACCACCCGAGGAAACAGGTCGGGCATGTCTACGCGGGCGGAGGCCGCGGAGGCGGAGGCCTTTGTTTCATCCACCTGATGGATCCTGTCGTTGCCCCACGTGGCTTTGAGGAATGAGGCGCGGCGGTTGAGCTTGTCCTTCCCCAGCAGCGGTATGTCGTCCATTTCGGGCTCCAGGTAGGACTTCATGCAGGAGTTGCAGCTGGCGCCGCTGCCCGGGTAGTGACCCGGAGCGCAGGCCATGGCGGCGGAGGCGTGGTTGTTCAGGAGGTGGTTGGCCCTCAACTCGGCCAGGCAGGGTCGAGGCTCGTTGTACTCGACCCTCACTCTGGGGTCCGCGGCGTCGAACACGTAGCTGTGGGACCGCCTCCTCCGGCTCACGCAGTCGGGCGGGTAGCTGAACTTCCTCCTCAGCGGCCCTTTGTGCTCCACGTAGATGTCAGGCACCTCAAACTCCCTGTAAGAAACGAACGGGGACGCCGGGTGCTGGGCCGGGTTCTCGACATACAGCCGGCTGCCGTGGTGGGGGTTAGAGGCGGCGGAGGGAGCCGGGTCCCGCATGGCGATGTGAGGACTGCTGAGGCTGGAGATGGGCAGCGTCCTCTCCAAGACGTGCTGGCTGTTGCGGGCGGGCAGCGTGTAGCGCAGCGGCGTGGGCCGGGTCACCACGCGGGGCTTCTCCAGGAGCGGCTGCGTACCGCTGTCCCCGTAGTGCAGCGGGAAGGTGGGCGTGAGGGCCCTCTGGGGGTACGGCGAGTGGTTGTCCGAGATGCTGGAGATGTAGGGCAGGCGGCCGTGAGCCATGTCCGTGGTCGCCACTCGGGGTGGCAGGCCGACGCGCACGTTGTCGACCCCCCGCCGGCTCCAGTTCTCTATGGTCTTGGTGGCGTTGTCCAGAGAGTTCTCCACTCGGGCGGAGGACACCATGTCCTTGGCCGTCTTCAGCATCTTCAGCATGTTGGCCTGCGTGTAGTTGGCGGTGACGTCCGGACTCGGCATGCTGCCGTTGTGCTCGCTGTGCTCCACTCCATTGAAGCAGCTGTAGATGCCCTGCAGCGAGACAAATGGGGGAATTAGGATCTGGACCCCGAAGCAGCTTTTGGGGGGCGATTATGCACCTCGATGGAAACAGAACAATCATGGCAAGAAACAGAGAGGACTCAGAAGGGTTGTGTGTGCAGAATAACACCACAAATATATAGTGTTAGTTATAATGCCAAAAATGATGAATACAAAAAGTAAAAAAGAAAACAGTGGAATCTATCTATCCAACATCTCTTGAATTGCTGTGTTACCAATGGAGGCTCTATACGTATATACAGTATGCTGCATGTATTGAACTATTTACATGTTACAGCCTCTCCTCTCTGCTCTGAGCTCAGTTCAGTTCAGTGTCATGTGACTGCTGCTCTCAGGCGGGTTCGTCACAGGTTCCCTGAATGCATCATTTCATGTTTGTTTTTTACAGGATCTGGTTCGTAAACGGATTCTTTGGCGATTGTTCAAAGGAAACATCCTTTCAGCCCTGAATGAGTTGCCGATCAAGCACTTGTTGACGTGTATTAGTTTCTCCATATTTCTTTTCATCCCACCAGCTTTATTTGACTCTCAATGCATCTGTTGGGAATTCCTAATCTCAGCTACTGACTGCTGTCGACACGCAGATGGAGGTTTCTTTTAATGGGGCAATTTAAATTCAATTTCTCAGGGATCACTGCCGTCACAATATTTCAGCAGTTGATCCACGAAGTCCTTTCATTGCTTTCAACTCAAATTTTATTATCTGTTTTTTTTATTGTCGCTGCCCTTGACCCATGGCTGGCCATGTACTCATTTGACTTGCCAATATTTCTAAACCCTTTGTCTTGAAGGACGGCTCAGATGGAGACGGCAGGCTTTACAACCTCGTATCGAGGTCCGTCACATAAGTAACACCTTCTGCCTGCAGACCTCATCCTGGTTTATCAATGGAGATTACACATTACACTTCCTTGTGTAACCCTACAGTTGCACTACCTCGTTCTGCAGCAGTTTGTGTGAAAAGAACGACTTACTCTGCTGATAGCGAGGAGGAAGTTGAGGCGCTCTGCTTTGCGGACCGAATGGCGTAGTTTCCAGTAGAGCATATGTTCCCATGCAAACACCAGCAGGCTGAGGCCCATGGCCACCAGCAGCATGTAGAAGACGCCCGCCATGTTGTCGATGTCCAGCTTGCTGCTCATCACCTCTTTCTTCTCGTTGCGGCAGATGCCCGTGAGCCAGACGGTCTGCAGCTTCTGGGTGTCGCCTGTGAGGAGAAAACAACAACACTTATTTGCATAACGCTAGTATTGTTCGGGGGCTTGAGAGAGTAATGAAACAGCCTCGGGCCTCTTGTGGAATTCATTTGCATGGGATAATGAAATGTTCTCATATGAACACTGCAGGGTTCAACTGTACAAGGTCGCACAGTTTGTGATTTAGTGAATGCAAAACCCATCCTGACTGGCTGGTGAGGGGCTTCAGGATGTAGAGTCCTTAAATTACAGGGTTGGCGGTTTGATTCCCGCCACTTGGCGACGTGTCCTTGAGTGAGACACGAAACCCCAATTTGCTTGAAGCTGAAGCAAAACTACTTATGACGGATTATATGTACTTGACGATTAAATAAGGTTATTGTTTTTAAGTTGATCTGGGCAGTAGTTGTGACATGTACTTCTATACAACCAGAGGAGTCACCCTGGTGGTCAGGAGAGAGAATGCAGCTTTAACACATGAAGCATTGATTTCTATACAACCAGAGTCGCCCCCTGGTGGTCGGTAGAGAGAATGGTAATAGTAAATATTGTCATCTTCTTTGTCGCCAAAAATAAAATGAGGTTCAGTCTAAATCATACGATTTTGCTGCTGTTCTCTGTGAGAGGTAATAATTCTGTAGCATTTTGTGTGATATATTATGCAATGTTCTGTATTATTACCATCTATTGCATATTTCTGCATACGATGACCAGGCTTCTGCTCGAGGCTTTGAAAGCCGCCTGAGGAGCTTCGCTCGGCAGAATAATTCTCACATTTTCAATCATCTCTTGAAACCGAGTCTTAATGACATTTATGATGCTCCTCTCATTTGGTTGAGTCGTATAATAATATTTTATATCTATAATTATTCCCATTTCCCTCCTTGCTGCTTTCCTGGTCTTTTATATTTACAGTATGGAGGCCTTTATTGTACCATCACAGTAAGATATGGATTGTTTTTCTTTCTCTCTCCATTCATTCAAGGTCATGGACAAAGTGTGAATCCAGGTATGAAAGCACGTAGAGATGTAAATAATTAAATGTTTAATGCTGTTAAACAGTTAAAATAAATATAAAATGCTTAAGGAAGAACAGCGGTCCACCTGAAGGACTCTTGCTGCTGCTCTGATATACTTCATCATAATCAATAACCACAATGGCGCAGTTGAAAGATGGATTCATGCTGTTTGTTCTCGGGTTATCGCTGCAGCTTGTTAGGCGCTCCCACCTCAGCCATGCGCGGCTGCATGCGCGGCCCTGATCCGCTTAATGGGGAACGGTTGCTTAACAAGGCTATCCGTCAGGAAAAAACATCAAAATGTGCATTACTGGCAATAACTATGAAGGATTTACCGTCAGCCAGGAACTGGAGCAGGGCCAGGTCGATGAGGCGTTTCCAACGCGAGTCCTTCTGCAGGGCGATGCCGTAGCCGGTGGTGGCGAACACTTTGCCGCTGCCAATGGTCACCAGCTTGCAGCCCTCGTCTTTGCCAGCCATGTAGTTCAGCACCGCGGCGTCGTAGATGAAGGCATCCAGTTTGCTAGCAGGATGAAGAGAAGTGAGCTTTCACTCCACACATTGGATATACTCTGTACGAGCCTTGGCTCACACCTACCCTGTTTTGAGGCTGTTGAGGGCATCCTCCACTCCCTTCTGGTTGTATTTGACCATGTGGGAGTGCATCTCGGGGTAGTTGCTCCTTATGTTGCGCTCCGTGCTGCCGTTGGGGACCGTACCAAAGCGGAACGGAGGGTACTGCTCCTGCGGCTTTTGAAACTGTGGAGAGGTAGAAGGGAGGATGGATGGAGGCGAGGATGAGCCGTGATATTGATGGATTGCTCATGGGTTTTTGGAGACATAATCAAATTGAGTTTGTTCCATCAAGCAGATGGTTTTGAGGCTTCGATGCGCTGCACTACAACTACAACTACTCACAAGGCCCCGGATATTAAAACACTTTCTATGTTTGTGGTTTCGGCCTCGACTCCCGAGTGCTTCTGTGCTGGTCACCCTGCTGGCCTCTAGTAACGTACACATCTGACGCTATGGTCCAAACACCAAACACTTCTGCAGGAAGAAATGAACGTTTCCCCTGTTAGCTGTCGGGCAGCAGCAGATGCATTCAATCAGCCGAGAGGCCGAGAGCGAGACAGGGGAATCGCTCTTTGTAATTAACCGGATGCAGAGACGTCCTCAGAGGGAACGTTTGAAGAGAAAAGGGTCGCGATCATATCTATACGTCTTTAAAAGACTCTCCTGCATCCGGTATCGAGCCTCCAGAGATCTCTCCCGGCCACGTTTACGTGATGTATGGATGTAATCAATGTTATCGACACGGATCCCGTCCTCTCAGCGATGCAATTCTTTTATCGATTGCCTTCTGATAGACTGCAGCGTTGAAGAAGAGTAAATATGCAGACAAGCTCCTGCCTGTAACCATCACATGATCTTTATCTACCGTTTGCATCAGAGCACACAATTCAATTAGGAAACAAGTCATTTCATTTTTGATTTGCTTTGATTGAAAAGAACTGTGGGATTAGTAGTTTCAATGATGTTTTTTAAGCTTTGAGCTGGTTAGAGCTGAAAATAAGTCTCTACACTAAGAATCACACAAAAGCAGAACTTAACTTTTAATCATCTAAAGAAATCATTTTACACGTGACCGATTGGTCATAATTCCTTCTTTAATATCCGTCTTACATTGCTGTGAAAACATAACACAACTAGTATTCAAGTTTCTCACTAACTTTCTTTTTAGCCGTTAGCTCTTTAGCTTAGCAGGATGCTAACCGCTAACGTTACCCAGCTCGCCTTCTTCAAATTTGTTGGACACATTGTAACATTATTGAGGGGGGTGGACGGGGGTTACGAGCGCCACGCTTTACAGCATTTCCTCCTTTCCTCGCTTTGAAAGTCGGAATCGACCCGACGTGCTGCCCCATCACAGACTCACAGGTGGAGAGTCCGCTCTGCAGGGCGAGGTAACCATCCCCTGCTCGTCTTCTTGTTCCTCATTTACATTTCCTTAACCTGAAGGGGTTCTGCACAGCTGGACAAAAACCGGCTCCACCCTCCGCTTTCCCCCGTGCCGCCGCGCAGAAGGCCGCTGCGTAATCTTCGGGCTCCTTCGTCCGCGGAGCAGCGCTGATGTGCAACGAGATGGGAATTGTAAACGACTTTGCCAGAATCCTAATGAGCGGTGGACAGCTCGGCCTTTTCCTCAAATGCCTCTTTAATCCCTTCGCTTGCCTGCGAGCAAAGATTCTAGAAACCGTCCTCGAGCTGGCGGCTTGACACGGATTCCCTTGTCAATACTCTGAAGCTCTTCCTCCGGCCAGACGATTACAGTTGTATTACAACTCAGAGGCTTCGCTATCCAGAGGATCCCGGGATGTAATTCAATATCCCGCTTCCTGAATATGAACTCTTTATGTTCAGCGGGGGAGGGGAGGAAGTCACCGCCTGACTTTGACACTTCTGATGTTTGCATTTCGCTGTTTGCACACCCAGAATAGACCACTTTGTGTTTTTCTAAGCTGCACATCAAACACAACACGCCTGACCACACACACACACACACACACACACACACACACACACACACACACACACACACACACACACACACACACACACACACACACACACACACACACACACACTGACAGTGACGGAGCGCTGCACCTTTTTGTCGCTCAGTCCGGAGACCGTGTCGATGTACTGCTCCTGGATCATGAAGGCGGCCAGGTTGGCGGTGTAGGAGGCGAGGAAGATGACGGCGAAGAAGGCCCAGACCAGGACCATGATCTTACTGGTGGTGCCCTTCGGGTTCTCGATGGGAACCGAGTTGTTGAAGACGATTCCCCACAGCAGCCACACCGACTTCCCGATGGTGAAGGTGGGACCTCCGGGCTCTGGAGCGCAGTAATAGTGGGAATATTACCCATGAGCCGTAAAATAATGCATATTTAGATTGTAGATCTATATTTAGAGCTCACTCTTATAGAAGCCCATTACTGCCAGTAAAATGGGCTTTCCATTAAAAAGTCTACATTGTGACTTTCTATCTCATAATTATGACTTTCTATCTCATAATTATGACTTTCTATCTCATAATTTTGATTTTCAATCTCATAATTATGACTTTCTATCTCATAATTTCGATTTTTTATCTCATAATTATGACTTTCTATCTCATAATTTCTATTTTCGATCTCATAATTATGACTTTCTATCTCATAATTTCGATTTTATATCTCATAATTATTACTTTCTATCTCATAATTATTATTTTCTATCTCATAATTATTACTTTCTAACCAATACTTATGACTTTCTATCTCATAATTTTGATTTTCTATCTCATAATTATTACTTTCTATCTCATAATTATTATTTTCTATCTCATAATTATTACTTTCTAACCAATACTTATGACTTTCTATCTCATAATTATTACTTTCTAGCTCATAATTATTACTTTCTATCTCATAATTTCGATTTTCGATCTCATAATTATTACTTTCTATCTCATAATTATTACTTTCTATCTCATAATTTCGATTTTCGATCTCATAATTATTACTTTCTATCTCATAATTATTACTTTCTAGCTCATAATTTGACTTACCATGGGGATATTTTTATTACCACAGCTCTATTTTCATCTTATTTTTTTATTTTTCTGGCAGCAATGGGCTTTTCATGGACAAACAAAACAACAAAACAAGCCCCCGTCCTCCCGGTAGCCGTGGCGGTGAAAAGGGGGCCGGCAGAAGGAGGGTGGAGGAGGCGGGACTTACCTCTGGCGCTCACCAGGCTGCGGTTGTAGCCGACCGGACTGCAGTACTCGAAGACGAAGACCGTGATGGCCACGACCGTCAGGCACATGACGAACATCATGACCCAGACCGCCGGACTGTACGGCTCTAGGGAGGAAGAGGAGGAGGAGGAGGAGGAGGAGGAAGAGCTCAACATCAGCTGCTGGTGATGAAGACAACAGGACTAAAACATAACATATAAGCATATTTTATGTATTATCACCGTCCTGAAGGTACAATATTCACACATCTCCCTCGAGGGTTTTTATGTGATTTGACTTTAAATGTAGAGTTTTATTCGTCAGGTTCATGCTTATTGATCATGAAAAGAGGATGATTATCATGTGTTGACCCTGGTCAAAAAATAAACAAACACACAACCCTGTAAAATCTATGAAAATATGACAAATGCAATTGAAATAAATAAAAAAAACGAGAATAAATAAATATATAAATAGCTTCATAGATCTACTTAAAATATATGCTATACCTATTATAACATTTTAAATTTACTTTTTTTTTTTATAAATCTCACCTAAAAAGGCAGACGGTGAGACGGTCCCGTTGCTCCTGGCAACCATCACGCTGATCCCCGTCTCCACGAACGGCACCGAGAAGTCGATGATCTCGGAGCGCTCTTCGTTTATGGTCAGCGAGCCGATGGCCATGTCCGCTCGCTTGTAGAACACCTGATGGACGGCAATAGAGATATATATTTATATATATATATATATATATATATATATATTTAAGGGGACTTTCAGAGTCATAAACCTGACCCGGTATTGCAGCGATCCACCAATGCATTGTGTAATCTGATCCATCTCTAATGCATATAGCATAATGCATATTACAAAAGCCTCTAATGACTAAATATTACAAGCAGGAAGTAGAATAAACCACAGCAGGCTAAGTTCACGGCTCTGGCCGAACCTCTGCAGCCCATGTGACTACAGAGGGACGGCTCACTGGGCATAATATGGAAATAAAACAAAAATGTTTTTTAATAACTACACAAGTTATCCATAGAAATACAGTTATTAAGTATAAAATATATGAGAAATATCAAATACGTAAATATAAAATAAAAAAATATACAAATTAATGAATATAATATTTATATATATATATATATATATATATATATTCTTATATATATATAATATATATATATATAAGAATAAATACAAAAACAAAAATAAAAATATATATACATAAATAAATTAAAAAAAATATATATATAAACGCCTCATTGTGCATAGTATTGAAATAAAACAAAAAACATATATGATAAATAAATGAATAGATAAGTATATGTGTCTCACACCAGTGTTTATTACCCTGATGGAGAGCTGGTAGATTTACAGTCCAGACACATTTTGCCTCATTCAAGCCATTAGCGCTCCTCTGGAGGAAGATGCCTCATTGAGCACAATGGCCTTCTGATTTTATGAAAAAAGATGAAAAATACCGGCCAGCTAATGTTGTATCCTCCAAGTCCTCAAGAGGAGTCTGGCTACGGAGATTATTCACAAGGACTCCTCCTCCTCCTCCTCTTCCTCCTCCTCCTCCTCCTCCTCCTCCTCCTCCTTCTCCTCCTCTCCTCCTCCTCAACATGACCTTGGTGCCAAGTCACTCTTGACCTAATAATGGATTTTGTTGTGTGTAACCGAGGTAAAAAAGCTGATGTTGCTCTCATCTTCTCGGCGTGTTGGAACACACTGTTTTGCTTATAATCAAAGAAAATGATACGGTTAGCTTTTTAATATCACATCGTTGGGGTTTACTTTGATAGTATTAAAAAAGTAATCAAATCAATCAACGTTAAGATAAAGATTTGCTTTCATGCATGCTTTTTATTTTAGGGTTTCTGATTGCATTGATAAGGAAACTAATTGAGACATGATGCAATTATTATAGTTAAAAACAGCAACATCAAAATGACTTTTAGCCTTTCTCTCCCTCAGAAGGTATTATGAATATTGTTGCAACTTTACATTGCTACTTTATGTTGCTACTTTACTTTGTTACTTAAAGGTTGCTACTTAATGTTGCTACTTAGAGCGGTGTGGCCCACTGGAGAGGCGTGGCCCACTGGAGAGGCGTGGCCCACTAGAGAGGCGTGGCCCACTAGAGAGGCGTGGCCCACTGGAGAGGCGTGGCCCACTGGAGCGGCGTGGCCCACTGGAGAGGCGTGGCCCACTGGAGCGGCGTGGCCCACTGGAGAGGCGTGGCCCACTGGAGAGGCGTGGCCCACTGGAGAGGCGTGGCCCACTGGAGAGGCGTGGCCCACTGGAGCGGCGTGGCCCACTGGAGCGGCGTGGCCCACTGGAGCGGCGTGGCCCACTGGAGAGGCGTGGCCCACTAGAGAGGCGTGGCCCACAGGAGCCGGGTGGCCCCTTTAATTAGAACGAAGCAGCCGGGAACGCCTTACCTCTCCGATCATCCCGTTCCAAATGCCCCGGACCAGCTTGCCGTGCTTGCCGTTGGTGACCAGGTAGAGGTCGTAGGAGAACTTTATGGTGCGGGACAACTTCTTCAGGATGTCGATGCAGAAGCCTTTACAGCACAGTTTAGTGTACGGCTCGCTGTGACCCACAATGCTGAGGGGCAGAGAGACAGAAACAGAGGGCGTGAGACTTATTCTTCATGGCTCAGTTCTCATTGTTATTAATGATGCTATTAAAGTCTCATTTTGCATCATCAATTGAAGGGAAATCACCAATTATTATATCCAATACGTTGTTTGTATTATTTGATATTACCAGTTTAATCAAGGCTCAAATTTGGAAATGGAAAACAATGTAATGTGAAATATTGAGTAATATTTCGATTTGTAGGGTCGATTGCTACAGAAAAGATAAATTCTACCCTTCAACAGTGTACTGCAGTTTAGACCACGTATTTTACACCTCCCAGTAATCACAAATACCTGTTTAATATAATGCCCTTTTTAGTCGTATACTAAAACAATACTTTAACCTACAAAAAGCTGTTTACAAACCAAGAAACCAAAGATCTCAAATGAACACGAGGTGGTGAATGAGAAATAAACGTGAGGCGGTGAGGAGAGGAGCTGCTTCGATGTCAGGAAATTAGGGATGGGGGTGTTGGGGAGGGGGGTTGGAGGTACTCCACAGGCCTGCGCATGATGTCACGGCCCCGGCAGATGGACGGGCAGCTGGGCGGACCAAAACAAGTCCAACGTGAATTAATCACAAACAAACAAAAAGGCAGACGAGCTGGAACCTCAAGATCCAACAAGAGAGCTGAAGGAAAGCTGCACTTTGTTTATTTTGATGTACGTTGATGTGGACAAACGGACATCTTATATATGTCACAATACCAGAGATGCAGAAGTTCATCATAACCAGTGAAATTCCACGTATGTAATTCAACATTCACTCCTTTATACCTGTTTTTTTATGTATTATTAATACCTTGATTGTCTCAAGTTTCTCGCCAAAAACAAAATTGAACAAGATTAGATATGAACACATGATGACAATGACTCAGTGAAAATATATAAAAGGTATAACTGAGTCTTGGTTACAGATTGAGCCGTTAAAGCAGAAACCTTCTGTGATTTTTGCCTCTTTCTCGCGTCAGTGGTGATAATTGGTTGAAACTCAGTATTTCTACTGATTCCTAATACCCAGAAAGCTGGCGCCCCTCAGCAAAGCCCCTTCACTGACGATGGGACATAATCAGGATGCTTCAGACAACAACAGCTTCCTCTTCTGGTTCCGCGCCATGCAGCCGTCCCCACTTTATCGTATCCAACCAGCAGGGCAGAAAACTCTTTTTCATTTATTTATTTCATTCTGGACTCACTAACGCTGCCTCTCTTTCAAGCCCCAGACAGTTTGACCCAGACTTGGACGTGTTGTGGCGTACTACAGTACGCTAAACCGCTTTAATGAGGACATGTGTAATACCTACCACATGCCAGGCTGCCGGAGTTACCCTGACCAACAAATAATGAAATAACAGACTCTTCAGACGGAGCAGCAGAAGCTAAACAGACTTTTCCGGCTCCGCATACCAAGTGCAAGAGGCTGACGTAAGGGCTGAAATCAATTCCCTTACTTATCAGCGGGATTACCAGGAACGTGGGGATGAAAATGTCCCTCAGTTTGAACGGTAATGGGATGACGCAGGTGATGTGAGTCAGGAGGAGAGTCTGGTTTAGTGTCCGGTGAAACATCCGGTACTGTAGAGGAACAAGCCTTTTATGTTTTAACGGTTATTTCAGGATTTTTTAGTTGCTTCACTGGGTTTTCAAGTGTTTTTTTTGGTGGTGTTTCGTTGATTGCACCAAGAGCTGGCTGATGGTCATCTTGCCACCAAGTTCTTATCACGTGAAGCCTTGAACTAAACCTGCATTCTCTCTAAAGGCCACAAGGGGGCGACTTCTCTGGTTGCAAACTAGACCCGTTGGTCTAGTTTGTGGACTGACTGTCTGAAGCCTCGAGTTCGGCGTTTCCTCGTAGACTTCCACACAATCGGACTTCTTTTTGCAACCAGAGGAGTCGCCCCCTGGTGGTCAGATACTTCCTCATTGGCTTCACTTGTGGAGGTTGCTGCTTGTTGCAAAAAGTAGACTGAATTTAGGTGTGCATGCAATGAGCGGAAATTGACAGGTGTTGCCAAACACATGAAAAAGATGAATAACTTTTTTGTAAGTCATCATATGTAAGAACATCGTGGCACAGACATTTAACGTTATGTTAAATTAACGTATATAGACCTTAAATTATCTTAAATTACCTTAAATGATTTTATAGACAAATGTAATCTCACGGTTAACCGAATAAGGGTGGACCATCGCCATCTCTAATCGTAGTTGTAGTTAAACATGAAAACAGGCCTTTGCACCAATGGGAGCCCATTGTTTGGGGAGGCGGAGCTTCTCCTAAATGCACTGCTGGATGAAGGTTGTGTTTCTCTTCTTCGTCATGGCTTTACGATCGTGGACACACTTGACGATCCATGTCTTGTGTTTTTTATTCCTCCAAAGAAAGGTTATGATCCAACATTAAACGTTATTTTCTTTCAGAGGATATTAAGAACAGACACACACCTCTACGGCGCACAAGCTGAGCAGTGTGAGGCGAAGCGGCAGCGAGCCAGTGAGCCGTGAGCCCGATGCTGGGAGCACTAATGACACGTCACCCCTTAACCTCCCCCAGACCTCCAGTCTAATGGACTCTGCGCCCACACATCAGGAGCCAGGAGGCAATGAGACGGACAGGCGGCGCCAAGCCACAACAAACCGCGACGAATGAACACTTCAGAGGAAAACAAGGCCGCCACAGCAGACCGCGAGTAAACACAGCGGCCCCAACATCCCCCGGCTCACCAGATGCCAGGGTTCAGGGCTCGGCTTCACGTCGGCTGCCAGTCGCATTTAAATGGATCTTTGGGAACCGTCGCAAAACGAGTCGGGTGATTTATTCAAAGTGTCGACGTTTTTTCAGAGAAATGTTTGGAAGCTGCTTCGGGGAGGTTGGGTCCCATCTCAAGAACATTTACAGAGACAACATTCTCACCGAGACGCTCTTGAAGTATTGACCTCTTAAAGAAGTAGTAAAACTGCACCCGTGCCGATCCATCCCCCCGGCTGCCGGGCTGCAGATCCGCCAAATTTTAAAAGACTGAAACTGTTCCCATCTGCCAGAAGAGGACACACCATCAATTTGAAGGGTCGCTAGTTAATTAGACGAAAAGTAACATTTCCACAATTTGGAAGTGACAGGAAACTAGGGGAGAGGGAGGAGGAAGGGCATGCAACAAAGGTCTATTCACTCCATGATCAACTCCTTGTCACCAATATGGCCCAACGTACTCTTTAACACACATTCCCATCTCTATACCTTCTAGTCACAAGCTCGTGAGATCAGCTGCTTCTTTCTCGTGAAGTTTCACCTCTTTAGGCCTCTAGGAACTATTGAAATGAAACACATCTGAGAGGGAACGTCTCTCGTCAGGTAACACGCTCAGCTGAGGTACCTTGACAGGCATTGGTGGATTATTAAATATTAATGAGCTCCCTGGACATCGATGCCTTAAAGGCCTCTGCATCATCTTTACCAGTCTGCACAGAGGTACAGTTATGATTTCTTTCATCAGTTTAGGAGGGACCATATTGGATTGTGTTGATACCTATGCACCCTACCTAGACCCTCCTTGGGTCCTTAGGCCTGTTGGGAATCATTTCATGCCCAATAGTAACTCGTTAAAAGGTTTGGGAACCGCTTTACTCGTCAGTAGTGAGTCGTAAGATCTCTGTCGAGTGTGACCCCCCAGTGGGCCGGTACACCGGAGAGTCCCACATCCACAAGACCAGCATCCTGACCTCAGTTTCCAAAACCTTGGCATCTCCGTGTGAAGCGGTTCGGTGCAGCTTTCTGGGCCTGATTCTTGGCTCTGAGGCTCCGAGGCTCCGGGGAGCTCATCTACAGCTGCACTCGCTCTCCACTTTGATTAAATCAACTTATGATCTGGCTCCCATTAAACACAGTTAATGTATGATGACTTTATCTTCCCAGGTAAGTACCTTCACCAGGGCATTACCTCTGAATAAATCTCAAGACTCTGCCGGCGGTGATAAAGCAGGGGGCACACGGAGAGCTCGGGAAACACATATGACCGAAGGGAATGAAGGTATTTGCTGGTGTTAACTGCCCTGAGCCGCTCCGGCCCAGTCTGAGTCGGGCTCTGCCTCTGTTGGCTGCTCGTCAGGCCTCTCTGAGGACGAATGAGGCAGCTAACCAGATGGTCTGCCAGGCTGGCCGAATGGGGCTGAAGGGGCTGAGGGATTGAAACGGAGAACCTGCATGACCGATGACTCCCTATTTAGAAAGCACTGGTGTGGGTCTGAGTTGTGGCCATGTTGTTGTATTTATGTGAAAAGAAACTTAAAAAACTTAGATATCAATATCCAGTATAAGTCAAACTTGTGTTAAAATTGTCTCAGTCAGCACTAACATGATCATATTTGTTATATAAGCTGTTTTGGTCACTTATCCAGGAACATGAATCAACATTTACTGGTTTTAACTTCTCAAATGTAAAGATTTGCTGCTTTGCTGTAATCTTGTGCATTTGCAAATTGCATATTATTGTGTTATGGACCTTTGGAGGGATAAAATAAGTGATTTGAAGAGGTCACTTTGGGGTCTGGGTGATCTAAGCACGATATAGTAATAACTGATGAGTTCTCTAAAGATGCTCACCTGTATAAACACCTCTCCCCTTCATTGCCACGTCCATTGGTTTCTCCTTCAGCTCACCAACGTGCCGATTACCTAATTCACCTCCTATTGACTTCATCTCCTTATGCCTTTGATTTGTTTCTGTAGCTCCATTAAAAATGTGCCATTGTGTGATCAGGGTCGTGTCGTGCACGTGGAGTCGTGCACGCTCTACACCTGCAGGACCATTTGGTCAGCATGAGCGATAAAGCACTACAGTCCTCAGGACACTGTGGGGGACGTGATCCTCATCTGGCGTTCCCCTCATCTCGTTAACGCCTTTGTCAGTAATGGATAATGGCTGCCCCCCCCTCCCCCCCGCTAATGAACACCAATATCAGCCTCTAGGTGTTCAGGATTGATGACACGGCCTAATCGTCCCATCTAATTGAGACCCCACCATGCAGCACGTATATTTCCCTGATTGGGTCACAGGGCGATCCCGTGGATTTCACACTCCGGCCGAGCCGCCTAATGAGTATCTCACCTCATTGAGTGATAAGAAGTCATACCCGGGCTAATGGCGGGGGAAGAGCCCCTTAATCTCCCCGCTAATGGCGCTCTCCAGTTAGATATGAAATCAATTAAGATGAGCATGCTAACATTTGATCGTGCATGGGGAGTCGGGTTTCTGTGAGACGGTTTCTTGACTTTAGAACAGCAAACCTAATATAGGTGAACTGTCTTTCATATATATATATATATATCCATCCTTCGACGATAGACGTTTTTATTAAATCTTCCTCCTCTTCTTTCTCTTTTTATTATCTGTGTCATAAACACTCAGGTAGCAGCTTCTCATTCATGTCAACGCTGAATGTTGCTCTTGTTGTTTTTTTGTTGTTGTTTTTTTAATCACAAATGAGCTCGAGCTGATTAGCTGCCAAAGGTAACTTGCCAAAGTGAGACTTGGCTCTCAGCTGGTTGAGAGTCTGCACTCTGTTACACCACCCATGTGTGATGGGGTGGTGGTCCAACAGGGCTGATGGAGCCACAACTTTACATTTATTCATTTTTTCCCCAGTTAAAAGTTTTCCTTCAGCGATGCGAGGGTCCAAAGGGCCGAGGATGTTGAACGCTGGACCGACTGGAAAGCCCCACTTGGGCTCCAGATATTGAATCTAGTGAGACGATGGAGCTTGTATCCAGACAGAAGTGCAGACGGGATGCAAGAATGTGCTTTGGCAGGTCTGCGTTAGGTATTTGAGTTTTTGACCATAACTCAAGATCTCCTACACTAGTTTGACTTTTTGGACCGATGTGGATGTAAATCGTCCGTTTGTCAGTTTGACCTAATCCCATTTGTTAGAAATACAAAATGATTCAGCTGATTTGGTGAATCGCGGTCTTCCAACCACGACTACTGTATAGACGATATCCGGCGTCACTCACGTCTCCGTCTTGTTGGACTGCCGCCGGCAGGGCACGGTGTTGCTGACACAGGTGCCGGTCACGGGGTCCACTGCCTCCACGATGACGAAGGGCCTCTCCTCCAGCGTGGCCACCGTCAGGTGCCGGTAGTCCGACACCGGCTCCAGGTAGGAGCCGTACCGCGGCCACACCGGGTACCTCATCTGCATGATGCCCATCTCGTAGGTCCCCACCTGGAGGAGCCGAGAGAGAGAACCAGGTGAGAAACCTTCACATGCTCACCGACCGCGTCTTAGGCGTCTCGGAGGAAGCCGGTGAGGACGCTGCGGCACTACGCAGCCTATCTCGACCTATCTCGACTTATCTGACCTACTTCAACCAATCTCAAACTTTCTGACCTATCTCGAACTATCTGACCTATCTGACCTACCTCGGCCTATCTCAACTTATCTCGACCTATCTGACCTATCTCGACCTATCTGACCTACCTCGGCCTATCTCAACTTATCTCGACCTATCTGACCTATCTCGACCTGTCTCTGCCTATCTCGACCTATCTCGACCTATTTCACCTATCTCGACCTATCTCGACTTATCTGACCCATCTCAACCAATCTCAAACTTTCTGACCTATCTCGACCTATCTGACCTATCTCGACTTATCTCGACTTATCTGGACCTATCTGGACCTATCTGGACCTATCTGGACCTCCAGGCTTAACACAGTTGTCTCTGAGTCTCTGACAGGAAACCTTGTTATCGAGCGTCCTCGTGATTTGTGCCTCTGGACCGTTTGGCAGCGAGGAGCGTTTCAGGTTTCAGAGGAAATTGTTTTCCGGGTCATTGGACGGATGTAAAGAGAGCAACGAAAGCAATTCCACCATCTTGCCGTATTACCAGTTAGCTAATTTTAATTGGATGTTGTGGGGAAATGAGCGTTCAAGCGAGCCTAATACGTAATCAAGATCTGAAATTAAACATTTATTAGGATAAGCCGTGACCTGTTTAGGGTGCACGCTTTGACTCGGGCGGGAAAATGAAGGCATCAAGGTCGCGGAGGGCCAATTGGACCCCAATTAGCTGAAACACGACTCGTCCCGGTGATTGTTGGCTTCACGCCGCGTCAGACGGGCTTATTAAAAGATGCTTCGGCTGCCAGATGTTTACATTCACAAGCATCCAGGCTGCAGTCGGCATGTTTTCATGTAAATAAAAGAGATGATTCATCAACACAACACTCCACAGTTCTGATTCAACATAATGAGTCACTAATTAAGGCTGAAATGTTATTACTACGATTAATTATCCACAAACAAATTAACAATGCAGCAATTAACAAAAAAAGAACGAAATCATCAACTATGGAAAACAAAACATGTAGTGAATTATTAATTTAACCTGCGTGAGCTCATCACTCTGCAGTGTGACCAGCTGACGTGTTGAAGCCGTTTCCTGTCGGCGGTTTATTTCACAAACTATTCGACTGAGCTTCTTTTTCCTGGAGGGCTAAAAAAAAAAAACACACGTAATCTCTGTTTATGCAGAAAACGGGACAATCCTGTCTGATCGCAGCAGTCAGTACAGCTCGTCACAATGAAATGAAAACACTCAAAGTGGTGGAGGAGGTGGGGGGGCGGGGGGGGGGGGGGGTAAATATCCCGGTTCTCTCTGGACTGTTCAGCTGTTCCTCCCGTCTCGTCGTATTGATCGGACCTGTCGCGTAACACTCGTGGGCTTTTTAGTCGAGTCAATCAGAATTTCTAATTCCAGGAACATTGACTGGGATGAAAAGCAGATCGTTGCTCGTTCATATCGGAAGTTTTGTTTTACGCAGCACATTAAAAAGTGATGTCATTGGGGGGAAAATACTTCAATTAGTTTTATTTTTTCCTCTTTTTTTTTTGGGTCGTACTAAACCAGCCGGCGAGACTTTTTTATTATTTCGTGTGCGTGTCCCAGATATGCAGCAAACAGCAGCTCGCTCACCACCCTGCAGCCATGGACCGGACCGTGAGGCTGTGACATCACACGGTGACGTATCAGCCAATCAAAAACCGGCTGCAACTTAAGAGCGTACAATGAGAAGGCCGGCACAAAGAAACAGAACAAAAAAAGGCAATCAGAAGATGGAATTGATTTCCAGCTCTCAGAGGAAAAGACCCCGGAGGCAACAGGAAGTTAAGCACAGAAAGCTTATCGCCGAACGCAGAGTTTTATTTATTTATCCTGAAGAGCACATAGTCCTGCTCCTCCCATGAAGGTTTATTTAAAGGTCAGCTCGGTGGAGGATGAGTGGCGGGTGAATTAGAGGACATGTTACCTTCAGCTATGGGCTCGAGACCCGACTCTATGGATTGTACTCTTATTGATCCTGTTATCGGTTCGGCTCCTTATCAATACTCTTATCGGTTCTTTTTGATTACTTTGTGAGAAAAAAATACATTTTATTTATTATTCTTGTGTTTATACAAATCGTTTTTCTTGAGCAACTCAGTTCAGAAATCTTTAAAAATACTCTCTCACTCATCAACGATCTCAGTGATTATCTCTCATTGATCAGCTCATCTCTTCTGATCAGTAACTAACGTCTCATGCTGTGGCGTCGTCTTGCTATTGTCCCCAAAAGTCCTTTAAACTGCTCTGAAATCAAAGTAAAATATGTTATAATTCCTTTTCTCTGAACAGAGCCTGAACGCATCACGATGGGACCTCTGTTTGTTGGGCGCTAGCGGTACTTCTAACGTTAGCTTTGTGTTTTACAATGTGACATTGTCAGAGATCAGAGGCTAGAAGAGCATGGATGCCGACGTCCTGATTTCATACTTTACTGAATATTGCATGATAAAGATCGTCCGTTTATCCCATAACATTGAGGCTGCCATGTTCCTGTCTGCTCTGATCACCAGATAGCTTCCCGTTAGCTCGCAGCCTCCACAACATATTGGAAATTAACATGAAATCGCTCACCGTAAACATACATTTAACATAATTAACTTTGAAACGAACGTTTAGCTGAGATTTGCTGGTTAAGGAAACGCCTTCTCTTCAACCAGCAGGCCGCCTCCCCTCGCCTCTGACATCACACGCCTGCATCCTGTGGTTTCAAATGAACGTTTCACTCTCCAGATGAACGCATCGCCTGCGTGGGCCGTCTTTTAATATCCTTTTGAAGAGATTGAGGGAGTAAGTGACATATCTGTGTGTGAGAGGTGGAACTCAGAGAGCTGCACTTCATTTGAAGTATCATGGAGTCTGAACACAGAAACCAGCGGCGTATGAAATCACCTCTGTAGAGGAAGACGCAGCGTCACTGCAGAGCAGCTTCAAGTATTCAATATGTTCAGGCTCCATCGACACGTTACATCACACGAATGTTTGTGTATAAAAGGCCGTGCTCGATGATGAAGATCTGCGTAGTCTTCCTCTTCATACTCAACGTATTGTGTTTTAAACAGAGTTACACTCCTGTCCTCTCACACACATCTCTTCAAAACGAACACGTTCACATCCACGTTTACTAGATTATGAATCAATACGTTTGGCATTTAGGATTTTGTTCGTTTACAATTTCTTTGTGAACAAATTAACCGTTTAGTGTCCGCCGCCCTCCTCAAAGCTCGTTTGAATAACAGCTACCGCATGTTGCCGGTGGTCAGAGGATGGGCTTCTGGAGTTCACCTGTTCAACCTGGAGTTCACCTGTTCAACCTGGAGTTCACCTGTTCAACCTGGAGTTCACCTGTTCAACCTGGAGTTCACCTGTTCAACCTGGAGTTCACCTGTTCAGCCTGGAGTTCACCTGTTCAACCTGGGGTTCACCTGTTCAACCTGGAGTTCACCTGTTCAACCTGGGGTTCATCTGCTGTACAGACTCTCAGGTGCGTTCAGGCTCACCTTGTCCCACTGCCTCTCTCGGTCCAGAGTGATGATGATCATGGACGGATTCACCAGGTAGCCGTTGCTGTTAAAGGAGAAGTCATTGTGTTCCCAGGTCACGTTCAGCATGTGCCTGCAGAGGAAGAGGATCAGAGGAAGAGGATCAGAGGAAAAGGATCAGAGGAAAAGGATCAGTTACTGGGAATGAAATGAATTCATTTACAGAGAAATCACAAACGGGATTTACTGAAGTTCTGTCCAAAATCATTGAAAGATGCTCATCAACTATAGTTGAGTGTGAGAAACAAAAAATCAATGCACTTTCCCTTTTTAATGAATAATTCACGTGCAGAGATTGGTGGCAGACGGCGGCTCAGGTGGCCCTAAAGGTGTTGGACGCAGATGCAGATCCCCAAAAAGATATTAAGCACATTGCAGTGTGTTGGAAAACTGAGGAAAAGCTTAAAAATAACTCTGCATTATGATACGTGTCCTCTGGTCCTCTTTATGAGCTCCACTCTGATGTGTTCATGTGGGTCATAACACAGGAATCTGGTGATGAATCTGTTTGTTTCATCTTTTTCTTTGTAACTTATTGTCTGGGCCATCGAGAAGAACATCAAGAACAGTCTGAGGGAGCGGATACACATTGTGGGTAGAAGTAATAAATAATAAGTAATAAATAAATAAATATCCCTACTCTATTTTGCAAAAAAAAAATTGACACGTAATGTGGAACCAGAGTTAATGTCTGATCCCAGAAACCTGTTAGCATTGCTGTTAGCATTGAAGCTAACGAGCGACTGCAGCATAAAGTGATGTGCATTCACACACATCCAGTAAAAATGGAACTAATTGAAACTTTTCCTCCCAAGTTTGATCTTATTTTTTATATTTATTCAGGATTTTTAGCTTTAATGGGCTTAGAGTCTGGAGGCCTTTAAAGTTGATAAAGATGAGTTCAGATATTTGTTGGATAGTTAAGGACACATTTCATGTTTTCATGTCATGACTCCATCATTAGAGCATGCTTTTTTAATGATATATTCAAATTCAAACGTTATACTATTTAATACTTTTTATGCATAAATTGGTGCCTTAAGCAGAGATGCAAGTTATTGCCAAAAAGCACCAAATTGCAGTATTTAACTCAGACGTTAAAAACGTATGCTTTTCACATCCCTCAAACTGCCTCGTCACTCCAGCAGACTCGGGTTTCTCATCTGGCATCGTCTGCAGCGTGAAGCCACCGTGTCATCACTCACTTCCTGTTATATCGAACCCGCGGCGATCCGCTCTCACCTCAGCCGGCGCGCCAGCCGAGGTGATGAAAGCCGAGAGGAGCATCGCCGCCGGCTCTGTCTGCGTGAAAAACCCATTAAATCTGGTAATCTGCTGTAATCCCATTAACAGGTGAGCCGACTCATCACCAGAAGCTTGTTGGGAAGAAGAAAAAGAAAAGTCTCCAATCAATTCACAGAGGAATCTGTGTTTGATCTGCAGAGAGGAGACTGTAAAGTTAATGCAAAGTGCTTTGTTCCATCCCGACCTTCATCCTGCCCGCCGGGGTCAGGGAGTCCACAAAGGAGGGGTGGGGGGAGGATCAAAGTCCGAGATAATGTTCCCCGTCTCCACTTCTTCATGCTCGTTCGGGTTTACAGCAGAAGGGTTGTCGCCCTGCAGCTCAGAGGAGAAACATGGCGTCTGACAGGAGGAGACGCTGGTCTGGGACACATCCACAGTCCCGATCCTGAATGACCCTGAATGACCCTGAATGACCCTGAATGATCCTGAATGACCCTGAATGATCTTGAATGACCCTGAATGACCCTGAATGACCTCGGTCCGGGAGCCCAGCGCTGATGCCCGAGCAGGCATTCATTCATTCATTTATTCATTTATTTATTTCCCCCGCTGGTCCTTCTCTTTGCTGATTAA
The DNA here is from genome assembly GCA_023566465.1 of Cottus gobio. NCBI lineage: Eukaryota > Metazoa > Chordata > Actinopteri > Perciformes > Cottidae > Cottus > Cottus gobio. The sequence continues at coordinate 1,513,907 of CM042232.1, forward strand.
AACATTTTTCTAAACAAAATAGGATTTGCTTCGCGGCGCAGATGGCGTCAGATTGCTCTTTTTTGGGCCTGTTTTTAAAAGTCAGGAGAAGCCCCGCCCCCCTCCGTCGCCTCCCACAGAGCCAGAGCCGGTTTGGGACGTGTGACAGTCGCCGTGAAACGCTTTCACATCACAGACAGATGGGAAGTCATGCATAAATAAAGTCCTGGCCTCATTGTGCAGATGTGAATCTATTTCTGACGTGTCTGTTATGATAGACCCAGAAGTGAAGAGGTCGTGATCCCAGACCAGCAGACACGAGCCGGCTCCACCCAAACCGACAGAAACAGAGACGCTAAAAAAAGACGTAATTAGTGGTTTGTTCCAACACTTCAAAGGAGCTGTGATTGTGTTTCCTCTCGTGGACGATCAGCTGGTCTTCTGGAAGCAGGAGACGAGCTGCTGGCAGGAGGAGGAGGCTGGGGGGGTGTCTGAAGACCTGCAGTCTGCATCCTTTCCTTTCATCCTGGATCCACAAGCCAGCTGGATCTCAATCAAGGCTTTAAAATACTGAGATGAACAAGGAAGTGAAGCACAGGAGCTGTTGTTTTTGGAAAGCAGCGACCTATTGTTTACTGTTGAGGCTCAAGACCTGGACCGTTTATGTGAATAATGAAACTGAACCAGCGTCGGTCTGGATCTCAGTCTGGATGTCAGTCTGGATGTCAGTCTGGATGTCAGTCTGGATGTCAGTCTGGATGTCAGTCTGGATGTCAGTCTGGATCTCAGTCTGGATGTCAGTCTGGATGTCAGTCTGGATCTCAGTCTGGATCTCAGTCTGGATCTCAGTCTGGATGTCAGTCTGGATCTCAGTCTGGATCTCAGTCTGGATCTCAGTCTGGATCTCAGTCTGGATGTCAGTCTGGATCTCAGTCTGGATCTCAGTCTGGATCTCAGTCTGGATCTCAGTCTGGATCTCAGTCTGGATCTCAGTCTGGATCTCAGTCTGGATCTCAGTCGTGCAGCGACGGTGAAAACGAGGCGTCAGGATGAAGCGATCACTCCGCTGTCCACAGATGCTCTTGTGTCGTGTTGAGTCGTAAATCAAACGCACCCTTTTCCTTCAGCGCCGTGAAGAGTTCCTCGACTCTCAACATTTTAGGACTGTCCCGAGTCAGTGGCTCACCTGAGCTTGTTAAGGGGCCTAAACGAGCTCAGGTGGGCGTGGCTTAGTGTTCTGTCTCATCTTCATTGATTTCTGGCTAAACTGTTTGAGAGAGCAACATTTTAATAATAAAAATACTCTCAAAGTGAACCAGATCGATGCATCTAGCTTTACAATCTACATGTTTAGTTAATTGCCTTAGTTTGTTCATTTAAAGTAAAAATCATCAATTTTCTTTCTATATATCTCACGATAATTTGATCGTAACACGATTATCGTGACTGGCCGAACAGGAAGTGTTGAGTTTGATTGACAGTTGAAATTGTTCGTGAATAACGAATAAAAAAAACAAATGTCTGTGAAAATGACCATGATGCAACACGGGGGCTATTTAACATGTGACACCAAGCAACAGAAACAGGAAGTGAGGAAGACACGATGTAACGGTCCTTCGCGAGGCCCCGCCCACCTGAACAGCGTGTCGTTGCTCGCCGGCGGCCTGGCCGGGTTGTGGCAGTCGCTCTGGCCCTCGGGCACGAAGCCGCGCTGCTTCCTGAAGCTCTGCACGCCGTTCACCACGATGGCCACGCCGTCCCGCACCCGCTTCCTCAGGCTCATCCTCCAGCGGTCCGTGATGATGCTGATGAGCCCCACAGGGAAGCTGTCCGGCGGGGCGATGTCCGGGTTCCCCACCGCCAGGCTGGGCAGGATCCAGATGTAGCCCGGCCCCACCAGCCTGGACTCGCTCGCCATGCTGAACAGGTACTGGGCCTCCTCGTGCGAGCAGTAGACCAGCAGCACCTGGGCGTCGATCTGCTGCAGCAGCCGGCGCGCCCGCACGTCGTTCATGCCGTCGGCCGACATGTCGAAGGTCAGCACGTCCTGCAGCTCCCAGATGAAGTAGCTGGTGTCGGTGAAGGACTTCACGTAGTCCACGTAGGCCTCGTAGCCCGGGTACAGGCTGGTGATGACCACGAAGCTGTCCCAGTTGTACTCCTCCATCACCTTGAACATGCCGTTGATCTGCTGCTCGATGGAGGAGCCCAGCTGGAGGAAGTTGGAGCCCTCGCCCTGAGGAAGAGGAGAACACCATCATGAGGAAGATAAACCAAGACCTGTACGGTTAGTTAGCCCTGGACCAACGAGCAAGGACCCCAAACCAAAACCCAAAACCCAAAGTCCAGTACCACGGAAGCATAATTATCCTCAGATATCCATCTTTCCCACGGTCCCTGAACACATCATGTGTGACGAATGCTTCCATCAGAACAAACGCTGCAAATAAGCTCCTGTAAAAAACATAAAGTTATGAGCTTCTCCGCTCAGCTATGAAGCCATGATTCATCTGTCTGAGACCAGCAGTCACATGACAACAGATCAGTCACATGACAACAGATCAGTCACATGACAACAGATCAGTCACATGACAACAGATCTGTGAGACCTGGATTGAGCTGCTGACAGACCAGATATTAACTATGTGCTATAGTTAATAAAACATGTGGAGCCTCCTTTTGTGGACACTTGGAACAATGTTGGATCTACAGATTACAATATTTTCACATTTTTGTAAAATACATTATCAGTTTATAAAGTTTCTTTTACATACAGTTATTTTTACATTTGATTTCTGGCATTGAACCCGTGTCCTTCTGCACATGTTTGAGTTCTCTCTCCTCAGCCGATGATGAAGATGTTTATATTGCATAGGTTTGCAGCCGGAGGTCAAAGGGTTAACGCATCTAAGTCCAGTCTGCGTGCAGCAGCGTCTCTGGAGGAAGCTCATCCTTACTGAGGGAACCCAGGAGTCCTGCAGGGAGCGGCTCTGGGAGCTAAGTGGTTCAGCAGGACTGCAGACATTCATCACTTAGACCCTCATGTCCTACTTCTGCCGCGCAAACACCGGCCGTCATCCACGTCTGCAAATTCAGAGGGATGGCACCTTCACCATCATCATCACCATCACCGTGGCCAGCCGGCTTCATCGCTTTGCTGCAGACGCAGCGACCTTGAGACAGGAAGCTTTTCAGGGTAAAACACTTCATGGCACTTCGGGGGAAGTGGAGCTTGAAGTAGAGCTTCAAACGTTTGTCAAAGGCCTCACACCTGCTGTGACATCACTGATTGGGGGTGTGGCCAAAGGTTCCAGGAGGAAAATGGCGCAGCAGCAGTTTTCTTGCCTGTGATTTAGTATCAAGTCCTTTAGAGGATCCAACGGATCCCCGAAACCAGCAGCTGGTCCTCCAGCCGGTCCTCCAGCCGGTCCTCCAGCCGGTCCTCCAGCCGGTCCTCCAGCCGGTCCTCCAGCCGGTCCTCCAGCCGGTCCTCCAGCCGGTCCTCCAGCCGGTCCTCCAGCCGGTCCTCCAGCCGGCCGCTCGCATCACGTCGACATTCGGAGGGAAAAACTCAGAATTCCTTAAAAAACATGAAGAAGAAGTTTGTCTTCCGGTTTGAATGAAGCGGCGTGCCGAGGAAGTAAAGGACTAAAGTTTATTGTTTTAATTTGTCTTTCATCCACAAAGCGTGTAGTTTATTGTCAGGTTAGTAAAAAGTAGCAGATAAACAATAAAAAATGCTTCAACCTAATAAACCAATTTACTATGAATAGTAATAATATTTTTTGAGCTCCTCCTTTTACTTCCTTTAAACAAGCCATCAGCAAAAGTTTTTTTTAAATTAAATTAGTATTAATTTATTCATCAAACCATAAAAATCATGAGGAGGTAAACATCAAAGGGATTTTTCATCACCTGTCAACCAAAATGTTTTATTAAATAAAGTTGGTTTATAAATTGTGATTATATTTGAATCAGTTATAATTCTTTCATTTAAAATCTGGAGGAGAAAGTTTATTAGCAACTTAACAACCAGAGTTATGATATTCTGGTATATCATAGTTATGAATTCATCCTGCGTGCTCGCCATCAGAAGCTCGATGTGGACGCTCGCCGTCGCTCCGCCTGACGGATGGAGCGGCGACACCGAGCGGCCATTAGCGTCAGAGATTATTGATTCTTCGGCCGATTCCAATTATTGCTCCTCGTCTTCCTCGCCAAGCAGATGTCATAATTAAGCGTGACATCGTGAGAGAGGAGGAGATTGATGATGATGATGATGATGATGATGATGAGTGATCCTCCTGGAGGGCTGCATGCTGCTGTACCGCCTCTGGTCTCTGAAGGAGGGTGTAGATGGAGGCTGTTCCTCTTGTCACATGACCTCCTGCTGACCCCTCGGCCTCGAGGGAGGACAGGAACCACCCTGAGGGCTGGGGGGTTCGGGTATCCTGAGACTGGGACCTGGTCTCCTCGCTGTCCTTGGGGGGCGTTCGGTCCTGTGATGGATGACGGCTGAATCCTGCACCGCTCACGGCCCTGCAAAGGTTTTCCTCTCCGTAGAGGTTTAATGTGACGGGGTTCATTTTGCATTTGTATTTATTGGTTTATTTTGCAGGGACGAAGCCAGAGAGGCTCATTTCCATCTGCTGTCCCCGGGCAGATTTCTTTAAGGCAGATTAAAATTACCAAAAATTTAAATAAACGAAAACCCAAAGCTGGTGACTTTCCTTTCAAAACGCAAGGTCATCAGAAAACTGGTTGAGTCTACTTCAACTGTAGGGGATGAGACGTCCTCTCAAGAAGCGTGACCACTGCCCATCACGTGTGTGTGTGTGTGTGTGAGTGTGTGTGTGTGTGTGAGGACCGCTCGATGTGAACAGCATCCTGTAAGCTGAGCTTCACCGTGTCGTCCAGAAGCTCCCAGTCAGAGTCCACAGAGAAGATTACAGCCATCGAGAGGAGAGCTTAGCTTCTGGAGGCGGAGCTTACATCCAGAGTGAAACACACACAGGAAGACATCTGTGTTCCTCTTTCACTTTCTAACACTCGGCTGAGAGATTACAGTTTACAGACGCTGTGAAGCTGGTGATCACCTCTGAAGGCCTTAAACAAGCAGGGATGTGATTATCGTAAACTCATATCTCATATTCGGGGACTACTTTATGGCCTTGGTTCAAGCCCTAAAGAAACAAGACAAGTCTTAAAAGCATTGGAAAGAAACGAAAGGTTGAATATCCTGAAAACTATTTAATTTGGCTGCAAAATATTTATTTATGAGTCGATTTTTAAGACCTTGTGTTTTTAAAGCGTCTTAGTATCATAAATATTGCTTTCATCTGTTAACGTTTTTGCCATTTTTTCACGTGATCGCGTGCACCAAGTTTAAAAAATCCAAAAGGTGCTCGACCCAGACGCTCAATACACGACGTTCACCTGCAGAGCTGAAGGTCGTGTGAAGGTCGTGTGAAGGTCGCAGGTGAGCGGCGCCGCACAACGTCGTGGAGGAGAAACAGGAAGGAAACGAGGTGGAAGTCATCGGCTCAAAGCGGCTGAAGCCGAGAGGAGATGACGGAGTGGAGGATGGATCCCCAGGTCACATGACTGAGCTGCATTCCTCTCTCTCTCTCTCTCTCTCTCTCTCCTGGCTCTTTGTGGTGACATATGTCGGCCTCCGCCGCGCAGCAGGAAACGCCCTGGCGTCGCCTTCCTGTGCCGCTGACGTCACGTCGATCTCTGCACGGCGACCAGGAACAGACTCACAACTCGCTGGTCGTTTGCCACGACGAGACTGAAATAGTTCAAGTAAACATTCTGTCTGCATTTGAGAGAGCGCAGCTTTAACACATGAAGCATAGACTTCTATACAACCAGAGGAGTCGCCCCCTGGTGGTCAGGAGAGAGAATGCAGCTTTAACACATGAAGCATAGACTTCTATACAACCAGAGGAGTTGCCCCCTGGTGGTCAGGAGAGAGAATGCAGCTTTAACACATGAAGCATAGACTTCTATACAACCAGAGGAGTCACCCCCTGGTGGTCAGGAGAGAGAATGCAGCTTTAACACATGAAGCATAGACTTCTATACAACCAGAGGAGTCGCCCCCTGGTGGTCAGGAGAGAGAATGCAGCTTTAACACATGAAGCATAGACTTCTATACAACCAGAGGAGTCACCCCCTGGTGGTCAGGAGAGAGAATGCAGCTTTAGGACGTTCAGTATAGACTTCTATACAACCAGTATAGACTTCACTCACAGTACTACTAAAATCAAGGACTTCCTTCACTCACAATCGCTGGTTGCGTTAACATGGTACTTGCTGATATCAAACAGCCGGCCTGACATCCGAGTGCTTTAACCTGCGGCGCTTTACACGTGTACCGACTCGCCGCTCGACTCCGGCTGCTTTGTGCCGCTGCTCTGTTCTGCTCGGCCTCGTTCTCAACAGCTTACACCGTTTCTCCGCCGGAGCTTTTTTAAATGCAGCGAGAGGAGGAGGAGGAGGAGGAGGAGGAGGAGGAGGAGGAGACGAGCGAGTCCAGGACGCAGACAGAGAAAGAAAAGCGACTGCTCTAGTTGGAGAAGCGCCTCGGGCTCGAGCTGCAGAAAGACAATCAGCTTCCTGACTTACATCTCTGTCCACTGCACAGGGCCGCGGCTCGGAGGACGTGATCTGCTTCAAAGGATGACTTTGAGTTTTAGGTCAGGAGATTGAGCTAAATGCATAATGAGAGAACAGGTTTGTTCTGCTTGTGGTTCAGGAATGAGAACAACCTGTCGTAGTGTAACTGCTCCTGAAGGACCACATGAGTTCATCCAGTCACAAAACGACTGATGTCAGCGCTCCACCAGGAAGGGTTTCAGATCTAACTACACCCTGACTCACTGATCAGCCTTGTTATCACCCTAATGGGCCGGTGATGAATGACAACTACAGTTTAATACACATTTCCTATCCAATATTACCCAAATAGTTTAAGATGCCTCAATCCGGCCCCTTGTTCCCCGTACAGCAGAGAAAACCTTCGTTGTAAACATGATGGCTGGCTTGTTGGAGCTCTGAGCTGCAGCCGTAGTGTAACTCTCAAAGCAGGTGAAGCTCCATCTTAACGAACTCTTCGGTCACGATCACCGCTGTTGATTCCTCCACCGTTCACACACCGAGCCAGCCGGTGAGAGCAGATTGATCCGCCGGCAGTAGCGGATTATGTATCTTTGATTTATTGTCCGCCCGACATCTGGCTCTGCAGACGCATTCACACACAACGTGCTCAGCGCAGTAAACTTTGCTTGATACTCCCTCCGATCGTCCTGCTGCTCATCGCTTCCTCGTCTCGTCCTCGTCGGGGTAGAAAACAAACGCTGCTGCCGATCAACAGGCTGAAATGTCCCGAGGACAGGAATCAGTTTATCACCTAATTTTATGCTGTCACTTCCAGAAAGATCAAACCTCTCGGCTCTCAGCGATACGTATGAAAAATGAACGAGCTCCATCGCCTCGTTGACTACCTCTGACAGCGGCCCATAAATCAATCGGCGGGGCGGCGTCGCCGGTTGTTTAGAAGACGACTCAACGAGGGTTGGAACAAACTCGTCTCCGTGTACCGGGTACGAGGAGCACCTGATACCATCACAGCTGTTCAATACTAGAAGAAGAAGAAACAAGTGCATATCACAAGTTTCATCGCAATCTGATAATATATATATTAAAAATGGTGCCGTAGAAGATTTCTCTTAAATGTGATGATGCGTATCGATGTTTTCTTAAACAAAACCACTGCATGGGGACCCGAGACCAAGAGAAATTGTTATTTGCCTAAAAGAAATATGAAATTCTGAAGCGAGGCAGGGAGCGTTGGTACCTCAGTGGGAAGCAGGAGATCACGGTTGGTTCCCAACTGGGAACGTCGGTATTAATAATGCATGCGTCGCTGTTCTGTAAGGAGCAGCATGCATTAACGGTCTGCACGTCCGTCACTAATTACTGATGACAAGCCTTCGTTCTGTTTTACAGTTGCAAGCCATCTGTCACTTGCATGTGTTTATTTTTGTGATTTATTATGATGGAGTTGTAAATGATCAGCAGGAGGGATTAACTGCTGATTGACATCTCTCTGATGGGAATTAAGGGAATTACTGGAGTCTCACTATTGTCTTGAAAGATTCAAAATGGAACTACAGATAGTGATAATCAAGTTGTAAAAAGTTTTTATTCTACCCTCAGTGTTGATACTGCTAAAAAAAAATCAAACCTCCTACTCTAGTATTTGAGAATGTATTAATCCACAATCGTTGTCGCCATCTTTAAATCTGAAGTTATTAAAATAATCTAATTTAGAACAATAACGAATGCTTGTGGTGCATTTTTATTGGAAGCTTTTGCTTATTAATTTATCTCACTGAGGCCTCTGTGAACTGCTGTACAAATGTCTCTCAGATTAAATTACAAACAGGGAACATTTTGTATAATAAGTGAGTCGACATCTGATGGGTGAGGTTCTGGTGGCGTCCCACTGGGGTCAATTCTGGGACCCCTTCTGTTTCATGGCTTTTTAATGAAAACACTCACTTGTTTCTTTCTCACATATTTCTAGATAACATTTCTCGGTTATTAAAGGGAAGCCATTCTGAAAGGATTACAGTTGGTCTCTGTCGGGTCCATTGTGGTGGCGGATCGGCTCCTATAGACGGATCACTGCTGCTAAAGCTTCCAGCTTCAGATGGAAAAGCAGTTTTAACATGTTTGTCTTACAAGTGTCCCTCGAGCTGTTTAGCTCTCCTGAGAGTTTCAGTATCTTCATGTTCTCATATAGTGCTGATAACGAGTGGAGGTCTCACTGTGTCCGTGAGAATTTATGGGATTTTGAGGGATCCGAATGCCTTCCAACTGCAATGCATTCTTAAGCACATTGGTATTTCTGATATGTTTTAATCAATACGTCAGTTATTGTGACTGTCAGTCTATCCAATGCTGATTATGGCTGATGTGATTAGCACTAAAGTGACCATGTGTGACCCTCCGCCCGATGATTCACAGTAAGATCAACTTTAAAAAAAGAGCTAGAGATCGGATCATGTGCAAAGTACTTATACCTCAAAATTGAGTCACCATTTATTTGACAGCTGTTGTTACCTATTTAGCATCGGCCGATACCCGAAGCCCAGGTTTCTGTATCGGGAAACGTTGGATGGTTCATTACTTATTTCTAGAAAGATCTCAATACTTCTACCATGAGACTGATTGAAGCTAAGAGAGGGATCTACTTCTTAATGGATGTGTGATTAAATAATGTTTCTGTATAACAATACCTTCAGTCAGATTGATCCGTCGTCTGGAGATATTACAACCTGCCTCCGTTGCTCCCCAACATCCTGTGTCTCCTAAAGCCCCGAAATTTATAGCACTTACAAACCAGGATGATGGCGAGAAATAATGAAACGCCATCAGTTCGTCCCCCGTTAACGTGCGTGAATCATATCTCGTTTAATATTAAGGAAAATGACGTGCCATTTACAACCCAGAGGTAGAGATTGCTGCCGGTGGCATCTCTACTGCCGATATTCAACGGCTGTTCATCGGCATTCATCATCGTCATTTATTGTGTCTGTTGCTTTGTGCAGCTTCCAGCATGAATCTAATCGTAGTCGCTGTCTGTGAATGACATCAATAAAGAAAACGCCTGAAGAGTAAGCGAGTGGTTCATTCAAATGTTATCGTCTGATATGTATTCTACGACCGTCCCACCAGTAAAGCCTCCACCAGACCTTTACTGGTCCTTTCCTCGTCCCTGATTGGACCTGACTTGGTGACTGTGGCTCAGTGGTGAGCAGAGTCCTTCAATCAGAGGGTCGTCAAGATTCATAGCCCCTAAACGGCTCCCATAGCTGTGCCTACGATGTGTGAATGATAGTTATTCCTGATGAGCAGGTGGCTCCTCCCATCAGTGAATGAATGGTTGTGAACGGGTGAATGATGTCATGCAGTTAAAGCACTTTAGTGGCTGGAAGACTAGGAAGTACTGACCTTGTATGGCAGGACGACCGCGGAGCCTCCGCTGATGCCCACGATGGGCACGGCCGTCTGAGTGGAGATGAAGTCCAGGATCTGGGCCACGGCCTCCGAGCCCACGTTGTCCTCGAACACCACGCCATGGACGCGGTTGGTGGAGAGCGTGTCGCAGATGCGGGTGAGCAGCGCCCGTGGGTTGGTGTTGTTGACCAGCACCGTGATGGGGTTCACCTCCAGCGGCAGGTCCATGAAGTTCTCCCGGCTCAGCCGCCCCTTGATCTCCGTCTGGTAGGCGGAGCCGCTGAAGACCACCGCCACGTTCACGGAGGGCGTGGGGACGCCGAAGGGCCGGCCCGAACAGAAGGGGGCGCCGCAGAGCAGCAGCAGCAGCAGCAGCAGCGGAGGCGGCGGCCACCACGGGGACTCGCTCAAGCAGCCTAGACGAACGCCCATCTCAGTCACCTACTTCCTGGAGGAGGGGTCAGAGAGAGGGGAGGGGTCACAGAGGGATGGACATGTCAGATACATGCACAGGACCAGTCGCTGCCTTTCACCCTGAAATGCTGTGATAATACGCGGTAATCCGGGCTGGGCCTCCAAACGGCCTTTTGTTTGGAGTTGGCTTATTTTGATTGATGACATTTCAGCCTCATCTCGGCTCGGTGTGCCGGTCCAGAGCCGTGACTGAGACATGGGAAGTGTCCATTAACGGAGCCCAGAATAGTGTTTTTAGAGTGTGTCGGCGTGCGACACGAGGTTGCGGGCCAGGCTGTTGTGTCTTAGGGTGGCAGCTGCCACCCTGCTGCTGTTGTATAGTGCGTCCAACCCAACAGATGGTGTCCAGTGTTTAATGCAACAAATGGAGAACAAGAGGATTTATACATTCTCTCTCTCTCTCTCTCTCTCTCTCTCTCTCTCTCTCTCATGACATTACTTTTGAAGCTGTTGCTTGATTTGTAAGCTGTTTCGCAAAAGTTAGATTTTTTTTTCTTCTAGTTTTTCTAAACTTACATTTGAATTATTCAAACAGTCTAAATTTACACAGCGATGGAAAGTCCCAAATCAGCTTTTGAAGAAAATCCAAGTTTGTCTGTGCGACATTGCGTCACTAATGGACTGGATTGCAACCAGTAACACTCGCCAAACTCTCTTCATCTTGTTTCTTCTTTTCAAAAAAGCCTAATTGCTTTGCTTCCTGCCCCTCTGGAGGCCTCTCAGAGGGAGCGGTGGCAGAGCTCCACGCCGTGGAAACCCTGTCGCCATCGCCAGACAGCGGCGAGCGGCGAGCGGCGAGCGGCGAGCGGCGAGCGGCGAGCTGTCAGGCGGACTCAGGCTCTTTGTCAAATCTGTCACAGTTGTGTTTGTGGCCCTGAGGGATCGCTGCACACTGGTCCCCCGTCACAGAGATCTGATCCACCGTGTGACGGCATCCCAGTGGGCTGAATACACTGTATTGTAATCCCTCGGTAATCCCCGCCAGGCGTCGCAGCCTTTCGGCTTGATTGTGGTGCAGAAACTTATCAAGCGGTTTGGCGACAGGCAGGAGGCCGTGTGTCGCAGCTCTTCTTCCTGTTTGAGACGTGAGTTTCCCTTCGAAAGGGCAGATAAACGGGCGCTGGGTGCATCTCTAGAATAGCTATCATGGGATTTGCTTTTCCAGTCCTGTCACTATAGCTGCAAGCCACATCTAACACATCACACGTGCCCAGGGAGCTGCACATGTCCTGCATGTGATTCTACAGGTAGGAGCAGGCTCATAAATCACGTTATAAATCGGTTGGTCCCCGCCGTGCAGAGGGTATCCATCACATTCCTCCCAATGACATTGGTTGTGTTTCAGCTGCGACGGCAGCGGGACAGTTTAGGGTTAATACCTTTGACGGGCGAGCGACGTACGTGGTCGAAATGCTGAAGAGCTTCCGACCTCCCGTGTTTTTAATCAAGGCAAACAGCTGAGGCAGATACATGAAGGTCGAGGCTCGGCGGTGGTGGATGTAGAATTAAAGCAAACGGGGAATGAGTCATCAATAACTTTGTGACAAGGCTTCGTCTCGTCAACATACCGAGAACAACAACGGCTACTTTGGCAAAGAGGAACTTCCAATACAACAAAACAACGTATTTAAAGGGACGGGGCGGATGTTTGTGGCTGCATGAGGTTCGTCTACAACAGGAGCAAAGTAATGCACTGCTGTGGATCTAAAATAATATATGTCAGTTCAGCAGCTATATTAAGAATATCTTCACAGACCTCTCTGAAGCCGCTATCTATCTCTGTTCAGAGACACCGGACTCCATCGACACAAAACAGTACTTTTACCTCTCAGAACACAGGAGCTGCTGCCTCCATCAGGTAGTTTGTGAAAATGTAGAATTACAAAATTAAGTGGTCACAAAACTCACGGTTCGGACCGGAGTCACAGACTGGATCGGCACAAAATAAAGAAGTGAGCAAATATAACTGATACTGTTTGCCGATCATCGATTGATCCAGGCAGATTGTTTCTGATGTTTTTGTTGGCTGATCTACAAGGTGCTCTGAAGTCATGATGATGTCATGATGATGTCATGAATCGACGGCTCCAGCTCCCCGTCTCAAAGGTCTGACAACGAGGTGAAACGGTGAAAATGTTCTAATTACACTGACTGACGAGCGCCGCTCGGCTCCCGTGCTGGTTCCTCCTCTACTGTAGTAATATTACAGTAATACCCTGACGATGGAGTAGTACCTCGTACAACCCCACTTGATATTTCGGCTAAGCCTTGTGACGCAGCTGAATTACAGATTGGTCCTGTAGATTTTCTAGCCTCTGACCCCTGAAACTAAAAGTCAGCAGAACCTTTAAAACTGCACCGAAAACATAAAGAGGCTTTTTATCTGTGCTTTGGTCTAAATCCTGTGTGTGTGTGTGTGTGTGTGTGTGTGTGTGTGTGTGTGTGTGTGTGTGTGTGTGTGTTTGTGTCCGAGGGCTAAAGGCTTCACCCTGATGCCAGGATCAGAAAGTCAGTGTGTGGTGGACACATCACTGTACATCCACCGTGTTTCGGCTGTTTGCATCATGCAGGCTCCTGATTGGATGGTGCTGGAGTCATTCTGTACCTGGTGACAGAGGGATGTGGGTTACTACTAAACCCTTGTGTTGTATAGATAGACATGCTGGTGTGACCCATTTGGTGTAAGCATGAACTATTATAACTAGTTACAAAGCTGTTATGCAATGCATTAATCATTAGTGTTACATAATATCCATTCAGACACAGTTCATGATCGATGACAGGCTCTGTTGCAGAGTTAAAGAGTTTTAGTTGTAAATCATCTTTGCAGCCGTTCATTAGTCCTCAGTCCGTACGCTCACTAACTGCAACCAGGGATTGTTCAGCTTTCTTTGTTGTTTTTCTCTGTGGGCCGGTCTGAGCTGTGTGTGATGAGGTGGAGTTAGGATACGAACACATGATGTGTCTGAGTAAAACCTCTTCAGTGCTTATACATCAAGCTTGTTTGATGCTTCCTCTGATCACAGACGACGACAGCATTTTACCCAATGTCTCCGCAATAATAAATCTGGTGCAATAATTCCACTGTTTCGATCATTTTCAGAGTTATCATCAATTGCCTTAATCCCAACGGTGAACACCTATAAGTCCAAGACCGATCCTCCGATTCCTCTTCAGGTAAACACTGTTAGCTATGGCTCAGCGTCGCCATATTGAGAGGCGTTGAGAGGCAACCGAAAAGCTCCTAATCTTACACCTTTAAACGTAAGTCACATTCTCAGATGATAGTTTCCCAGGTTGCATTGCAACCAACTGATCCTGCTCAACCGTGGTCAACACTACTCAGACTACAAATGTAATCCGTCACCCTTCCGATGCCAAAATATTGTCCCTGCTGTGTTTCAAACTTTTATATTGAACCACAAACATTCACCAAGTGCATGTGTGCACATTATTTGGTTTATTTCTGGTGATCGAGGACTGAGGAAAGAAAATTTGACAGATTTGGGAGGTCAGTCCCCACAATGTCACTGCAAAGCTATGTGTCCCCGCAACATGATTCAAACAAACCACACACACACACACACACACACACACACACACACACACACACACACACACACACACACGCACAGTCCTGTCTCCCAATGGCCAATTACTGAGGCTGAAGGTTGTTTTTCCAACCTCTCTTCTCATACAAGAGAACATAAAAGTAACTAAAGAGAAGAGCGTGAGTCCACTTTGCTATTGGCTGTTCCACTGATGATGTCATCATTGTGAGATTAGTCTAATAAAACACAAGAGAAAACCCCTGCAGTTCCTCCTGTACAACATTTGTGTCGTCTTTGACTAACGCACATTTAAATAGTGTTATCCCCCTCTAGTGGGTGACTCACGATGGAAGCACTTTTCTCTTCACTGCCATTCAAGAAATGCATTATTAAAATATCATTTTCCCAGAGCTTTATCCCCACTATCACATCCTTTCCTTTTACATCGTGGCAAACTGAGCCGGCAATAATGCAAATAGTACATCTGCATGTTGAGCCTGCAACGTGTTATCTGCCCCTGTGTGTTTTGAATATAGTTGATAAGACGAGAGGAAGTCTTCCTGCAGACGTTGACACTTCCTGCTCAATATGCACGAGGCTCAGTGAGGTGCTGCACACCTGCTGCACACCTGCTCACCTGCTGCACACCTGCTCACCTGCTGCACACCTGCTGCACACCTGCACACCTGCTGCACACCTGCTCACCTGCTGCACACCTGCTGCACACCTGCTGCACACCTGCTGCACACCTGCTCACCTGCTGCACACCTGCTGCTCACCTGCTGCACACCTGCTGCACACCTGCTGCTCACCTGCTGCTCACCTGCTGCTCACCTGCTGCACACCTGCTGCACACCTGCTGCTCACCTGCTCACCTGCTGCACACCTGCTGCTCACCTGCTGCACACCTGCTGCACACCTGCTCACCTGCTGCACACCTGCTCACCTGCTGCACACCTGCCGCACACCTGCTCACCTGCTGCACACCTGCTGCACACCTGCTGCACACCTGCTGCTCACCTGCTGCTCACCTGCTGCACACCTGCTGCACACCTGCTGCACACCTGCTGCACACCTGCTCACCTGCTGCACACCTGCTCACCTGCTGCACACCTGCCGCACACCTGCTCACCTGCTGCACACCTGCTGCTCACCTGCTGCACACCTGCTGCACACCTGCTGCACACCTGCTGCTCACCTGCTGCACACCTGCTGCACACCTGCTGCACACCTGCTGCACACCTGCTGCACACCTGCCGCACACCTGCCGCACACCTGCCGCACACCTGCCGCACACCTGCTCACCTGCTGCACACCTGCTGCACACCTACTGCAGCGCATTGTGTGCTCACATGTCGCGTCTTCTGCATGGAATAATCTACATTTATTTTCTCATTTCATATTATTTTTTCAGCCTTTTTGTGAACTGTTATTTTTTATTTCACGCTTCTTTGCCGTGTCAATAACTGACGCTGTAGCAGCTGGAATTTCCCACAATGCATTCTCCGGTCTCATCTTATTAAATCCTGTCAACTAAAGTTTCTGTTATTGAGCATTTTAATTGTGAAGTCCTCCGACTGACTTCCTGATCCAGCTCATTAATGCGAGGACGCGGCGGTAAACCGGCTGAGAGGCGCGGCCTCACCGGCCTCACCGGCCTCACCGCTTAATGACTTTTGGCATTCCCGGCATGCCGCCTCTGCTGCGGCTGTTTAACAACGTGCACCTGTCCGTCTCCGGCCGTGGGATCGATGCCCTCGGCCGTGCTTCCACAGCCGGCAACAGTTTGTTGGCATCTTTGTTGGAGCCGCTCAGTCATCCGTCGCCTGTGTTGACCTCTACTGGACGCAGACCTCTCCATGAACCGAGCCACCACCTCGAGGTGTAGCGGCCATCCGGCTGCAACGCTGCGTAGCAAAGTCACCGGAGAAGAGATTATAGGAATAAGAGAGGCAGCTAATTAGGGCGAAGAACCAACAGGGACCTCTGCAGCGTGAAACGGTTCTATCGTAATGCGTTATCAATATTATTATGACTTGGGAACTGAAGCGTGTGGAGACTGTTAACACCGTCCTTCTGCTTCCGTCTTCCCAAGAAAAACATCCTTCATTAGTTTTAACCGCCAGAAAAGAGAAACGAAGGATCTCAAGCGGCCTCGTCCATCAGGACCTTCGTCCTGTTTAACGACTTCACATGTGAATGGATGCTCGCTGGTTACTGTCTGTCTCTCTCAACCGTCAACTGATCCTCTACAACAACACCAAAGTTCGTTTTGTGCCTTAAAATGATCGAATCTAAGGATCGGGTCTCAGTTGTTTCCTGTTAACCTCCTTTTGCAGGAATTTTATTTTCCCGCCTGTTTCTGGACAGTTCATCCTCCATTAAGTTTACTTTAAGATTGCTTGCCTACAGTCGGCTTTTTGGATACTTCTCCTGCTGCAACTTATCCCAGCATGCATTGGGACTGAGACTGCAGGGCTTCTTCAAGAATACAAGCAGGTTGAGTTATTGATCTACAAAAGGTCATTTTGAGGGTGACGTATACCTTTAAATAATGAAAATGTGACGTGGACACGATGTACATGCTTTGCAGTACATTTCATACTCGCCTCCAACACTTCACTTCACACGTTTCCTCTTTTTTGTTGCCTGTCATCTGATTCTTTGTCCGTTGAATCAATTTTCACTTTTCTAAATGCGTTGTAAATTATTTATTTTAAGATGCTCATTTGGCTGGTTTTCATATTTTATCACGCCCCATTTCCCATGAATTGTGGTTTAACACTTTTTTTGTTTAAGTTAAATATAACATAGCAAACAGATTATGGTAAGATTCATAAATGTGGGACTATTGCATTTAAATCAGTGTTTAATTAGAGTCAATGCTTTCTGTGACATTTGATGTCCACCATTACAGCGTGATGTCATCATCACATAATAATCACAACGTCTCTCTTTGCGTCCACCTGTATGAATACGTTCAGCTCGGCTCTGAATAAAATCCAGCCGAGCTGATCTCCTTAAAGCCTCATCCATTTAACTGATCTGTAGATTCATCAGTGTGATCAGTGACGAGCCAGAAAAACAGTTTGACATAGTCGGCCTGCGTCCACAAAGTACTTTGAGTTTAGTTTCCTCGGCCCGCTGAAGTCCAAAAGCTCCTCTAATGTGATCCTGTATCTCATGACTCATCTCTGATAAACAAAAACAATATCTGGAGCCACGATCTGACCCCGCCCCCTCAGGTCCTGACTGATTGCTTGGGGAATCAGTCCAGATCACCATGAATATAAAACCTGGTCTGGTCTGTCCACAATGCAAAGAGCCAGACCTGGTCCTGTGTGAGGCGTCTCCGTGAGGGGTGTGGCTAACGCTCCTCTCAGGCATTAGTCACAGCCGAGCGCCGTGAGGAGTCTATTCAAACACATGGAAGACAGTAACGGCTCTTTATATTCATGAGTCTGGCTCAGCTCCACGTGGCCCGGTGCTGAGTGATGGAAGTGGACTTAATTAACGGGACCGGACCCCAACCACGCTGTAGTCCAGATAGCAAACATGAGCCTCAGCTAACGGCGGCTAACTCAAGATCCTGAAGCAGTTTTAATGCTGTGGACGTTCCTTCTGTGGCCGTCAGTTCAAGGTCAGTTCAAGGTCAATTATTTCAGCTCAACACCTAAAAGAAAAGGGTGATAACACCAGAGGAGTGCTGAGGGTCCTTTGACCTTCAATTGTCATCTATCGCCCCAATAGGGCGACACCTCTACACCATGCAGCTAAAAATATGACTGAATAGATGCTAATATTAAGAAAGTCAGATAAACATTCTCATAGAAACTCTTCCATATTTAAAGATTTATTTTTTAATTTTTATTCTTTCCACAAGGTGCAAATTGAAAATGTGCATGAAAAGAGGAAGAGGATGGGAAGTGCAGACAAGCTGAGTCACACCTGATTGAATGTTACAATCATCATCTGTCTGATTGTATTATTTCACATTAGTTTGTGAGTATGTGAAGTCAGAAGTTGCAGCTTGAAGCTTGTCAGCAGCTCATTCTGAGGCTGAGACATTCAGGAAACTAATCCTGCTGCCAGAGCTGAATTTAGCAAAAACCCTCCGCGGGACGCTGAGTGCTCAACTCCTGCCATTAAGTTTGCAAATATCTCATCAAATATTAATGCACCAAAAAGTTCCATTCCAGTTGCAATCCGACAGCGGTCGAGACAATCGCTCCTCTGTTCCAGTCCGATGCTTCACTTCCATCCATCAAACTGTTGGGAAGAGAGCAGGAAATGTTCCTGATAAAGACAAAGAACCGTAAAGAACAATAGAGTTGTGAATGGACCCACGACAGGGTTCTAATGAAAGAACCAAACAGAACGTCTCACATTTTAAATGCTTTCCAGTGGAGATGAAAACATAAATCCTCCAGTTGAGCCACAGACATTTTTCTATTATATATATTATATTTGAATAATTTAAAAAGGTATAATATACAAATGATAATTATGTTTTTATTTTTAATTATGCATATTTATTTTCTTTCTTTTTTTCTACTATAAAACATCACTATGTGTTAACAGTATTTCTGCAAAGTTTGACTTTGATTAAGTGAAGTTAAATATTTGTAGTAATTCATTTAGTGCACATTTCGTGTACCGTAAGTTTAGGTCTGCTGAGAGTAAAAATGCCCTAACTTTCTTCCTGGACCTTGAACGCCTCTCGTTCAGAGGGGCTCTGCTCAAGCAGACGCACCAACACACACCAAGCAAGTATAATTTCATCCATAAGTCATATTTCAGTTTTTTGTCTGCAAAAATGTTCTTTATTTTATTGCAGCGTCCTGTGTTGCGTTAGCGCCTGACTCTCGGTGGTTTTCTCCATCATGGCCGTGATGCATGGCCCCCTCACGCTGTCATATAAAACATAAAAACAGGCGTAAGCATCAGGATGAGCCGGTTTACTGGAGCTCCTCAAAGAGAGCGAAGCTCCTCACGTGATTTACGCCGACCTCCGACTCACTTAGTGATAGTGGGTCCTGAGGCCCTGCAGACACATGCAAGACCAGCATGCGCACACAAGGCATGCGCACACAAGGCATGCGCACACAAGGCATGCGCACACATTACCTCCACAACACGCAGTTAACCTGCCATGAGGAAGCCCAATGAATCTTTACTGCTGCGCATGAGGGGGAAGGGAAGCTCCTCAAACGTCTAGAACATCAACAGGATTCTATTGAAGGGTGTGTGTGTGTGTGTGTGTGTGTGTGTGTGTGTGTGTGTGTGTGTGTGTGTGTGTGTGTGTGTGTGTGTGTGTGTGTGCGTGCGCGTGCGTGCGTGTGTGTGCGTTAAAGGATTTGAATATTCAGGGAGAAGCGGAGCTGAACTGAGCCGTTGGGTTCTGATCAGGTTTGGAGCGGTGCTTTATTACACGTCTGCCTTTGGAAAGCCAGCGAGGCCGCGACCACAAGTCTGAGTGGGTTTCTAAATGAATCCACAATCACCGGGTCCGGGACAGATGTTTTTGGTTTACCCCCTCCCCACCCCAACCCCACCTCTCCCCTTTGCTTGATCATATTTATTGCATTCAGCGAGATCGAACAGGCGGCGCGAGTGTTTCTGAGGCCGACGGCGTCCGCGAGGCTGCAGATCACCGCGGTGTCGCCGACGTAATCCATTTAGTCCGTGACACGTGGGTGCGTGGCTTACGGGCCTCGCCGCGGCGCCGTGATATCAATATTCCTACTCCGACCCCGCCGGCCGACCCGGATGTAAACCCCTGTGGGCGGAGGAGGCCTTCCTCCCTCCGCTCGGCCCCGTGTGCGTCCGTATGTGGAGCAGGGATCAGCGTAAGACCCTGGTGGTTAAGCTGAGGCCGTGCAGACCCCCCCCCCCCCCCCCCACCGGGCCAGCTGGCTCTACAAGTTGGGCGGTGCCCACACATACAGCTGATCTCTGACATACACACACATGTGCACACGCTGTAATCCACATATGAGCATACCACTTTGTTTTTAATCCACCCTGTGTGTGTGTGTGTGTGTGTGTGTGTGTGTGTGTGTGTGGTCCTGACTGTTTTCTTCTTCTGTCCATCCTGCCTATGTATTTTAAAGCAGGCTTGTAAAAGATAAACCCGACTACAATCAATTTAAAGGGCCAGCTCGCCCCGAAATCAGTGATGGAATAGTTCAACCACAGAAGATACGTCTTGTTTGTGCACAAAATGTTTTTGTATTTCTTAAATCAGCCGTTCAGCTCCACTTCAGACGGCGAGTTCACGAGAGATTTGCTTCCTAAAGTTTCCTGTAAATAAGTCGTTCATCCTTAAAGCGGCGACTACAGAACGAGACGCATCCTGTTGATGTGAACGTCTGAGAAGATGAATTATTGATTCCTGCTGCAGAGAAAACGACGCTCCAGCTTTTGGGAAAGGTTCCGCAGGTCGTGCATCTCTTCTTCCCCCCCCCCCCCCCAATCCCCACGTCTCTTTGCAGGCTTCATTTTTCTAAGGTTATCGTTGTCACCATCCTTCATGGAGACGCTCCCCCGCCTTGTCAGAGCTCGGGGCTAATTGTGAAAAATTAAGCAGCACACACACACACACACATACATGCACACACACACACATGCATGCACACACACACACATGCACGCACACACACATACATGCACACACACACACATGCACGCACACACACACACATGCACACACACACACATGCACACACACACACACACACACATGCACGCACACACACATACATGCACACACACACACATGCACGCACACACACACATGCACGCACGCAGCTTTGAATAGAAAACAATTAAGCTAATCAATTTCCCCCATATTACAAATTGCATATGCGCCCGGCGCCACACGCATGCACAAACACTCAGTTTGATGTCAGAATCCACAAGAGGCAGAATGACAGGGAGGAGAGGAGCCCCCCCCCCCCAGCCCCCCCTCCCAAGGGGACAGGGCGTTAGGCAAGGTGCGAGCGCTGTGCCATGAATATAAATGAGGCCCGGAGTCTCTGTTGTGGCCGTGAGCGCCACCATAAACTTATGCAGAGCAACGCAGCTGCCAGACTTCTTCCCCCGCCCCCCCCCCCCCCGCCCCCCCTCCACAAGTTTAAGATCTCTTCAGATAGCCTCGCTACGTACGCGAGCTCCCAGAGGACTCGTGCACCTGCAGAACCTCTTTCACTGCTGCTCTCAGTGACCTTGGATGACCTCCTCTGCCTTCGTCCCGCCCACTGCAGTAAACCTACCTGCATGCTGCTGTCCGTCAATCCCTCCTGTACCTCGAGGTCCGGTCCTGACACCTGATCCTGGTCCAGGAGACCGGCTCTGAGTCTGGTGACACGAGCCCAGAGGTCAGCCGGCCTGCATGCTGCAGCCTCACATGCATACATGATTATATATGATTATTATATATAATGACATCATTATGTGTTTTGACGTCTTCATGAGTTTTCTTCAGAGTTCTGCAGGTGCTCGTTCTTTTCTTGTTGACTCATCTTAACATTGAATACTTCTCTTAGTTCCTCCATTACTTGTTTTCTGGTTTAATTTATTTTATTAAACCTCAGACTTTCTGCACAACAACAGAGGTCCTCTTGTATTTGTTCACTTTTCCGTGAGTTACTTCCATTATAAAGTAAATCAATCAGACCCTGGATGAATACAACTGAAACTGTTGAATCTGTTATAAACATTTATATATATAATAAAATTGGAAATATCCCTGATGAACAGGAGGTGAAACACTTTACGTACTTTTCCTCGTTTCCAAAACTGAACTCAGCGATGAACAGGATGTGTCTCTGGGGCGCGCTGTCGCTTTAAGAGGACGCATTACAGTACAATGACAATCACACTGTTGCTGCTCTGTTAACGACTGTGTGTGTGTGTGTGTGTGTGTGTGTGTGTGTGAGGGTATTTTGTACTCAGGTGTTTGCGTGCAATGACACAGGCGGGGTGGGGTGTGTGTGTGTGTGTGTGTGAGGGTATTTTGTACTCAGGTGTTTGCGTGCAATGACACAGGCGGGGTGGGGTGTGTGTGTGTGTGTGTGTGTGTGTGTGTGTGTGTGTGTGTGTGTGTGTGTGTGTGAGGGTATTTTGTACTCAGGTGTTTGCGTGCAATGACACAGGCGGGGTGGGGTGTGTGTGTGTGTGTGTGGGAGGGGGCATCGCCTAAAACCAAATAAATCTAATCTGCTTATTCACTGAATGTATGAGTTGTGCTATTGATCAGCTGAGAAGACTCCTCCCACACTGCGTGATAGCATTGCCTCCTCCAGTCACGTGCTGACACACACACACACACACACACACACACCTATTGCCCCCCACACACATGCCAGTACCTCCCATTACTGAAACTAGGGCATGGTTGGCATCACTTAATGAACGGACATTTTTCACCGGCCTGACCGGGTGTTCATGTCGTCTCCTTCCACTCTCACGTTGGTTCTCAGGTGAGGAGGAGGAGGAAGAGGAGGAGGAGGAGCAGCACAGGAGTTAAACACACACCTGTGGTAAAGGTGATTTGGGCTCTAGTCCTCTGTGTGTTTGAGAAATGATTCACAAGAAATATGTGAACATACAACCTCAGGATGAACAGGGTTACATTTCATTTATCTGAGGCTTTTATCCAAAGAGACTTACATGATATACAGTAGACACAGCAACGGTGAGCAATGAGGGTTAAGTGTCTTGCTCAAGGACACAACGACATGGACTGGCTGAGCCGGGGTTTGAACCACCGACCCTCTGATTGAAAGACTGACTTGCAATCAAACAATCATTTGTGTCTCGTCTGTTTCATCTGATCGTTTCTAGAAAGAGATGAAACTCGTCACATCTCAGGTTTGAACCTGAAATGTGAAGTTTTCATCATAATGTGGATGAACTGAGTTTACATTAAACCATCGCTGGCTTTAAACCCGTCTTTGTGTTTTCCCTGCAGGACTGTACGGCCACAGAGGATCGTATATATATATATACTATATATATATATATATATATTATCTTTTAATCGAGCTGAGCCTTTAAGAGTCAGGTTAGAGACCTCAACCAGGTCTCTAACCTACGGGACGTCCCGGTGCTCCCCCTGTCCCCTCCATGAGCTCATGAGAGACTCTTCCCTCCGTGAGCCTTCAGACCTTCATCATTCATCTACAGACAGTTTGTCACTTTCCTGGAACCAGCACACCGGCAGTTCAATTTCCACCATGCACCACCACCACCATGCACCACCACCTGCACCACCACCACCACCACATGCACCACCACCACCACCTGCACCACCACCTGCACCACCACCACCACCACATGCACCACCACCACCACCTGCACCACCACCACCACATGCACCACATGCACCACATGCACCACCACCTGCACTACCATGCACCACCACCTGCACCACCACCACCACCACATGCACCACCACCACCACCTGCACTACCACCACCACCACCACCTGCACCACCTGCACTACCACCACCACCACCACCTGCACCACCTGCACTACCACCACCACCACCACCACCAAAACCAGCACCACCACCAGCACCACCACCTGCACCACCACCACCTGCACCACCACCACCACATGCACCACCACCACCTGCACTACCACCACCACCACCACCACCAAAACCAGCACCACCACCAGCACCACCACTCTACGGCCACAGAGGATCGTATATATATATATATATATTATCTTTTAATCGAGCTGAGCCTTTAAGAGTCAGGTTAGAGACCTCAACCACCACCTGCACCACCACCACCACCACCACCTGCAGCAGCATCCCGGTCCACACACACACACACACACACACACACACACACACACACACACACACACACACACACACACCCAGAAGCCAAGCGTAGCGTGTCGTCTGATCCTCCTGCCAAGGACCCTGCGGAGTCCGGCTTTTGATCCGATCCTCTGACAATTCCTCTATTGACAGTTACAAGAGAGGAGGAGGAAGGGACACACACACACACACACACACACACACACACACACACACTTCAGGTAAAGTTACCTGTGCTGGCGATCCTCAGCTCCGGCTCCTCGCCGCTCATCCCGGGTCTGCGGCTTCAAGCTGTCCTGCTTCCGTTTTCTTTCTTTCTTCTCCTCCTCTCCTTTCTCTTCTTCCTCTTCCTCTCCCCCTTGTTGGCCCCCCTCTCCTCCTCTTCCTCTCCCCCTCCTCCCTCCCTCCTCCTCTCACTTGTTTGAGTCTATTTCAGTGGCGGCAGCAGAGCAGCCCGCTGCGACGGTGGCATGGTTTCCAGCACTTTTGGCAGAAGGTCACATTATCACTCGCTGGTGGAAAAAAAGAAGGGGGGGGGGGGGGAGAGGAGAAGAGGAGAAGGAAGAGGAGGAGGATGGACGGAGTGATGGAGGGGGATCGAAGTGAGCAGGTGCCCGGAGGAGGAAGAGGAGGAGGAGGCAGATGTCCACAGCTCTAAATGTTCCAGGTTTGAGTTAAAGTTCCCTCAGAAGCAGCATTTCAGGTGAGACGTCCCAGAATGCTTTGAGGCAGAACCCTTCAGCGTGCACATTTATGTGTGAAGCGATTGCCTTTCTTTTTTCCTCTTTTTAAGATCTTCAGCAGCTGCTCACCTCTGGGGTTGGAGGGGTGGGGGAGGGAGGGGAGGAGGGGGGAGATAATTCCTCTCTTGGCTGGAGACTTCAGAAGGAAACTCACTCCGTAAAAGCACAAACAAATCCTCACTCCGACCCGTCGGCCTCGTCCTTGTCCACTGATGTACTCCCGTCCACGCCGCGGGTCCCGTCCATCACAGGCTGTGCCGGGGTGCCCCCCTCCCCCCCCGCCCCCCCCCTCCTCTTCGCCCTCCTCTGGCGCCCTTGTGGCCGCTCCATCCAAAAGAAACCAGAGCTCTGGTTGTATAGAAGAGGCGATCCAGCTGCCCGGGGCACGGCGGGGAAGTATCTTCTTTTGGGAATGTCGCTGGATCCCTCCCCCCTGCCTCTCCCAGGAACCCCACCTCGTCCTCCTCTTCTTCGTGGTCTTCAGTCACTTGTTGTCCCGGTTGCCTCGTCCCACCTGAGCGCCGCCCTCCTCCATCAGCAGTCGCTCCGTAATCCCGAGTCCTCCGCTCCGTGTCACAGAGAGCTTGTGAGCTCTAATCATTATGTAGTAAGGATTTATCCTCTCGTTCTCCCCCTCCCTCCCTCCTCTCCTCTCCGTTTCCCTCCCTCCCTCCTGGCTCCCTCCCTCCGCCGTACAACTCTCAACATACTACAACAGCCTCTTTTTCAGCCTCGCACTCGAATGCATCGTCTCTGCTCACTTTTGGACTCGTTCATTCCTCCACTTCTTCCCGTCCTCACGTTTCTCCGGCGTTCCCGCTCAGCGACTCGTCCTCAACAGGTTTGTCCTTGAAACGTTCTCTGGGACAGACGAGTCGGGGCTCATCCTTTTTCTTCCCTCCTGTCTGCATTACCTCTTCATGTGCCGGTGTATGTGTAAGCATGCACAGTATTTATGAATATTATATAACATTATGGAAGCAAACATTAGAGCCTAAACACGACAGTCCAGAAATGTTAAATATTACTTTGACGTGGTTTAGAAATCACATTTCACAGTTTGTCCCACTCAGACGGCAACCTCCGGTCCTGAAGAGTCAAGCTGCATTCTCTCTCCTGACCACCAGGGGGCGACTCCTCTGGTTGTATAGAAGTCTATGCTTCATGTGTTAAAGCTGCATTCTCTCTCCTGACCACCAGGGGGCGTCTCCTCTGGTTGTATAGAAGTCTATGCTTCATGTGTTAAAGCTGCATTCTCTCTCCTGACCACCAGGGGGCGTCTCCTCTGGTTGTATAGAAGTCTATGCTTCATGTGTTAAAGCTGCATTCTCTCTCCTGACCACCAGGGGGCGACTCCTCTGGCTGTATAGAAGTCTATGCTTCATGTGTTAAAGTTGCATTCTCTCTCCTGACCACCAGGGGGCGACTCCTCTGGTTGTATAGAAGTCTATGCTTCATGTGTTAAAGCTGCATTCTCTCTCCTGACCACCAGGGGGCGACTCCTCTGGTTGTATAGAAGTCTATGCTTCATGTGTTAAAGCTGCATTCTCTCTCCTGACCACCAGGAGGCGACTCCTCTGGTTGTATAGAAGTCTATGCTTCATGTGTTAAAGCTGCATTCTCTCTCCTGACCACCAGGGGGCGACTCCTCTGGTTGTATAGAAGTCTATGCTTCATGTGTTAAAGCTGCATTCTCTCTCCTGACCACCAGGGGAGACTCCTCTGGTTGTATAGAAGTCTATGCTTCATGTGTTAAAGCTGCATTCTCTCTCCTGACCACCAGGGGAGACTCCTCTGGTTGTATAGAAGTCTATGCTTCATGTGTTAAAGCTGCATTCTCTCTCCTGACCACCAGGGGGCAACTCCTCTGGTTGTATAGAAGTCTATGCTTCATGTGTTAAAGCTGCATTCTCTCTCCTGACCACCAGGGGGCGACTCCTCTGGCTGTATAGAAGTCTATGCTTCATGTGTTAAAGTTGCATTATCTCTCCTGACCACCAGGGGGCGACTCCTCTGGTTGTATAGAAGTCTATGCTTCATGTGTTAAAGCTGCATTCTCTCTCCTGACCACCAGGGGGGCGACTCCTCTGGTTGTATAGAAGTCTATGCTCCATGTGTTAAAGCTGCATTCTCTCTCCTGACCACCAGGAGGCGACTCCTCTGGTTGTATAGAAGTCTATGCTTCATGTGTTAAAGCTGCATTCTCTCTCCTGACCACCAGGGGGCGTCTCCTCTGGTTGTATAGAAGTCTATGCTTCATGTGTTAAAGCTGCATTCTCTCTCCTGACCACCAGGGGGCGTCTCCTCTGGTTGTATAGAAGTCTATGCTTCATGTGTTAAAGCTGCATTCTCTCTCCTGACCACCAGGAGGTGACTCCTCTGGTTGTATAGAAGTCTATATAAATTACTGGTCATTTAAATACAATAAATCAAAAATATTGCCCTCTTATTTTGTTGTAAAAACCCACTTCGGACTTAATTGCAGCGGCTTTATTGACCACGTTAAATTTGATGATTATCTATTAACATTCCTGCACAGCCTCTGGCCACCTGACCAGGGTGTATACACTGCCCCCCCCCCCCCCCCCCACCCTCCCCTACACACACACACACACACACACACACACACCGCGACCCTGAACAGGATAAGCAGTTAAAGATAATGGATGGATTCCTGCTCAGCTGCATTGCAGTGAATTAGGGCAGTCACCTTTTTATTTTCAACCTGAACTCTGGGTATCGAACCAGCGAGTGACCCTCCCACATCATCAGGGCCGCAGCCGTCTGAAGGTTTCAATGTTTGGAGAAGTTTGGATTCAATACTCTTGATATGGAAAATGTTGGAAACTGGGTTTGCTGACTTTGTGAAACGTGCTGGAGGAGGTTTTTATATTAAATATGCTTTATGGATGCAAACAGCAGGTGGAGCGTGCTGCATCCCATCAACCTTTAGTTTTACACCTTTCCATAAAGCTCACAATGAGCCTCTTTACGACATTGAAGCCTTCCTGGGGGTGTTCAGGTGGCCTCCGACCTCCGAGTCTCCTCTTCTTACTCAAACGCGACCTTCGCTTTGACCTTGGTCGTCATCCGGCAGATGTTCCCCTCGCCGCTGCCGTCTCTGGCCCCTCCCCCTCGGCGTTGCCGTCTCTAGTCGGCAGGATCGCGGTGGACGTTTGTTTTGGAAGGTCAGGACGGGAAACAGCGGGAAGACGGACTCGACTCCGACCGTATCAGGTGACTCATCTCTGGTCGTTCTGTTCCCTCCAACCAGCGCCACACCGGCCTGCAGCCGTCTGAGTCTGGCCTCACGGGTCAGGCCATGAGCCCCCCCTAGAGGTCAGACACCAGAGATGCACCTGCTGCTTCTAAACGCCCTCATGTGCGCCTCCTCGTGCACTCTGCCTTCAACAGTCTGTTCTTTAACCCCCTGAGCCGGGTTCTGCTCTTCCGGCTCACATGAGCATCTCCGATGCCGAGCTGCAAACAAGCAAACTAAAAGACTGCAAACTGAGCCGAGCATAAAAAGCCGTTCATCTTCATTTCTTTTGGCCCCGTGGAGGAGAAGACGAAGTCCTTTCTCCTCGGTGTTCTGGTGGTGGAGGCCGGGTGGCGTGACCACGGATCCACCGGCCTGGGATCAACCGCTCAGAGAGTTGGCTTCTCTCCAGTAAAGGGCCACTAGAACCGACTGAAATTCTTCTCAGACAACGGTCATCCGGATGGTCTCGGTGCACCGTGCATGCCGTGCTCCATGCACAATATACCACCATGCTTGACATGCACGGTGCATGTCATGCACCGTGCACGCCGTGGCTGCAGGCGGCCTCTCGTAGAAACTACGATGCCCGGCCGGGCAGGTGGGCCGAGGCGAGGAGGAAGTGTGGCACATGTCGGAGGAGAAGGCCGGCATATGCTCTCTCTTTGTGGCCTGGCCACTCCGCTTCAGCGGACACGGCAGAGACCAGACCATCGGGGCTCAAACTTCATCCGGCTTCCACCAACACGTCCCTGTTCTTTCTGTTTCCAGACGTGTTCTTGTGGCGGCGTTGAGGTAAAAAGGCCAAACTGTTGGTTGTAAATCCCGAGATGGGTCAGATGCATCCGGGTATTGACCAGCGGCGCCTCGGCTTCCAGACGCTGCCGTTTGTTGATGATTCCTGAATGAGGAATGGATTTGTTTGTCCTCTTTTCAGGAAGAACAATACTGGCCTGGTTATTAATAGCAGCTATTAATTAAGTGTTTATTTGGCTTTTCAGGCACACGAAGTCTGAAAGAAAAGTGCTAAATTTCAAGGATATGAAAAAAAAAAAAAAAATGTAAAATGCTTCCTGTCTGCCGATATTACACATCATGATATTCATGTGATGGGGTTCAAATATTGAATAATAATAATAATAATCTATTATCATTATAAATAATTATTCGGCCAGCAGCAGTTATCTTTCATCCCTTGTGTCCCACATGACCTCATCATGAGCTGGACCAGCTGCAGAGCTCTGACCTCATACCCACCCGACACCTCCGCTCACCCAGACGGGCGTGAACACACGACGTCGTCCGGTCGCTGAGCCGAAGCAAATCTCTGCTCAACCTCTTGGATTTCAGAACCAGGAGACTGGACCTGATTCAGATGTCCACAGTTATGTTTTCATCACAGAAAGAAACAGAAGGAACACGACCACAAAATTACCAGAATCATAAAACCCAGCTGGATAAAAGGCTTTAAAACCTTTGAAATGGTGAATTTGAATGAGAGAACAGACGTGAGGTTGCAGGTCTTCCTTTTGGCTGCGTAGAAGCGCGGTGCTATTTCAGTTAACTTAAAGAACACCAACCGTTGTGTTAATTAAACAAATGTTCTGATTGTTCTTCGCTCTGCAGCGTGAGGATGAGGAGCTGTGAATCCTCTCGACTCCTCCGGTGGAGGACGTTCTCTGCAGGCGAGAGTCCCCTGTTAGCACCTTCACCGAGACGTCACACACACATACTGAGAAGTGTGTGTGTGTCCTCAACAGCTTGCCGGACAGCTGCTGCTATCGCCGGTGTGTCGGCGCCCTCTGCAGGCGCAGAGACACAGCACCGCTCCAACACTGAAGCTTCTGAACAACATGCACAGTGTGAGGCAGCTCAGTGCCCCATGGTCTGCATGCTCTGTATGCTCTGCATACTCTGCATACTCTGCATGCTCTGCATACTCTGTATGCTCTGTATGCTCTGCATGCTTTGCATGCTCTGTATGCTCTGCATGCTCTGTATGCTCTGTATGCTCTGCATGTTCTGCATGTTCTGCATGCTCTGCATGTTCTGCATGCTCTGCATGCTCTGCATGTTCTGCATGTTCTGCATGCTCTGCATGTTCTGCATGCTCTGCATGCTCTGCATGCTCTGTATGCTCTGCATGCTCTGTATGCTCTGCATGTTCTGCATGTTCTGCATGCTCTGCATGTTCTGCATGCTCTGCATGCTCTGCATGTTCTGCATGTTCTGCATGCTCTGCATGCTCTGCATACTCTGCATGTTCTGCATGCTCTGCCTCCACCTGAACGGGCTCTGGCTCCGTCAGGGCAGCTTTTGCCAACCAGCCCTTTAATCCACAGGGTGAATAAAAATGGATTTGGCTGGAACAGACGCCCATAAGCCGCCTCAACCCGACACAGTCCATCGTGTCCGTCCTCCTCCTTCACAGGTCGCTTCTTCCAAACTGCAAATACGCTGTTTTATCCCCAAACTGGTGTTCATAACATCCTCCACTCCGTTTGAGACCAAAGGAGCAGAATGAAGGATTCAAATCACATTAATAATCACGCCGATTGAACAGCTGATCAGACGCAGCATCGTGTTGCTGGAGGACGAGAGGAGCGAGTGATTCCTCTCCTCCGTCTCTAGAGGCCTCGGACAACAGACGGGTCACAGCGAAGCCACGTTTATAAATCCGGTGTGCAGATGGACACCAGTAGTGTTCTAAATCCTGAGAGCCTTGGCACAGGGGAGAGAGGGAGGTGGGGG
This sequence comes from Cottus gobio, assembly GCA_023566465.1. Taxonomy (NCBI): domain Eukaryota; kingdom Metazoa; phylum Chordata; class Actinopteri; order Perciformes; family Cottidae; genus Cottus; species Cottus gobio. The sequence goes on from CM042232.1 coordinate 1,544,529, forward strand.
GGGGGGGGGGGGGGGGGGGGGGGGGAGAGGGAGAGATAGAGAGGGAGGGAGGGAGAGAGAGAGAGAGAGGGAGAGAGAGGGAGCGAGAGAGAGTGGGAGAGAGAGAGAGAGAGGGAGGAAGGGAGATTTGAACTATGCCTGAGGAAATAATTGAATAAACTAACACATATACAATAATCATAACTGGTTATGAGGGTCTCTCCAGTGCTCCCATTCCAACGCTCCTAGTTCATGAATTCATAAATATGACTTTCGGCAGCCGGGAAGTTATCGGAGCCTCAAGCATCAAACTGCTTCCTGTTTCCTGTGAGTAGAGAACAGCAGCTCGACGTTTACGTTGTTGTTGTTTAACGTTGTTTGTTCCCATGTAAAGCAGGCGGATGCCTTATCGGGTTTATCAAATATGAATTCCCAAAAAAAGAGCATCTAGAGGAGCATATTTAAGATGCCGCTAACGGAGATCATGCTGCATTGGAAATACTATAAGATAATGTAATAAGAAGAAGGATTATATTCATTAAGATGTGTAATTGTGTACAATCTGTAATTTAACGTTTTCTTTTTAGCATTAATGTGTTTCTTACTTTCTTGATTCAGTTTAGTTTTATTTGAATACTTGGTTTACTCTGTAATATTCATATATTTAGATTAAAATAATAAAGTGTATCGAGGGCTGGGTGATCAAACGCCTTATTGTTATTATTATATTGTAGGATTTGGACTTTTCCCGCCTCAGCTTCTGGATGGAGAGCTGAAAGGTCAAAGGTCACTCCAGTGACATCGTCTCCATATTAAGAGGTGAATGGCTTCTGGGAGAAATAAACTAAAGAGTCAGCTTGTCCCAGTGGCCCCCAGTGGCTCCCAGTAGCTCCCAGTGACTCCCAGTAGCTCCCAGTGGCCCCCAGTGGCTCCCAGTGGCTCCCAGTGGCCCCCAGTGACTCCCAGTGGCTCCCAATGGCTCCCAGTGGCTCCCAGTAGCCCCCAGTGACTCCCAGTAGCTCCCAGTGGCCCCCAGTGGCTCCCAGTGGCTCCCAGTGGCCCCCAGTGACTCCCAGTGGTTCCCAGTGGCTCCCAGTGGCCCCCAGTGACTCCCAGTGGCTCCCAGTTGCTCCCAGTTGCTCCCAGTGGCTCCCAGTGGCTCCCAGTGGCGGCTTCCTGCTCTGTACTGGTGATGGTGAGACGAAGTGAGCTGTCCCCATACGTCTTGTTAGTTTAATTACTTCTTAGCTTTATTTATACCACTAATATTAATAATCATCCCCCCCTCCCTCCCCCCTCCATCTGTCACTGGACTCGCTGCTTCGTGACTTTTCTAATTCCCCCGTCTGCCCTCACATTACCCAGAAGGCCGCGGGTCACCGGTCGCGAGCTCTCCTGCTTCTGTCGAGCCCATGCGGCACTTTCGTCCTCCATTTATAGAACACGCCTTCCTCAGGTTTCTTATCACTATTTCTCTCCCTGATGGGGTTGAAGGAGGGAAGGTGAACTTTTATTTCCTGCGATGGGTTATTATTTATTACAAGCTCTCGCCGTTCAGCTACAAAAGCTCATTTTAAGGACGTACAACGTTCCCGTTCTAAAGCGGAGACACACCGCAGGAGGCTTTGTGCGTTGTTGTGCACGAGAAAATCTCCATCTCTTTGTTCTGGGGTTGAATATTTCAGCGGGTGTGAACCTCGTGGAGCTTCAGTAAGATACAGAATATGCATGATGCTGTCACAACGTGTGGGATGAACATTAAAAATGTCCACTTTGGGAAACAAGAAGGGAACAACTCTGTTAAAGGGATCGTTGTGATGTTTGGATGTTTCACTGCAGGAAAACAAAGTTCTGCTGTGGACGGAGTTTAGACTCCTGAAATATATTATATAATAATAATAATATTATATTCAGAATGTTTTCACCTCTTCACCATCTCTGCTAAGACACCAGGCTCCGTTGACAGAAACAGCTGTTTCCTCTCTCAGAGGAGCTGCTGCCTCCATCTGCTGGATTGTTGCAGTTATTGTGCGACTTACTTCAATATTTAATTTAATGCTCAAAATAAAGGCTTTTGAACTCCTTTTGAAAATATATCTCAGATTAAATCTGACATCAGTTTCTATAAACCAGAGAATGCTGAAGCTTACTGTCCACATATGTGTTACATACAATACATAATCTTCTTTGGTTAAATCTGGGAAAAGTGCAGAAAGATAAAGATTTTAAAAAATATATTTTGTATACTGTGTATAAAGTAAATCAGTAAAGTGTTTTCTAATTCTCAAAAATAGAGAACGCATTAAATCAGAGAATAAAATATTATCTTTAACCATCACGTCCTTTAACTTTTACAGCTATTAAATCTGTATTTAAAGAATCTGCATGTTATTTCTGGGTGTTTGCCTCCCTCTTCTGGACAGACGGAGTCGTTGCTTTCACAGCGTTGGACACTTAAAGCTGAATGCTGCTCCAGTCAGTGATGAGCCTTGATGCTGCAGGAGGAGCATGCAGCGCAGGAGGAGCATGCAGCAGGAGGAGCATGCAGCAGGAGGAGCATGCAGCAGGAGGAGCATGCATCAGGAGGAGCATGCAGCAGGAGGAGCATGCAGCAGGAGGAGCATGCAGCGCAGGAGGAGCATACAGCAGGAGGAGCATGCAGCAGGAGGAGCATGCAGCAGGAGGAGCATGCAGCGCAGGAGGAGCATGCAGCAGGAGGAGCATGCAGCAGGAGGAGCATGCAGCGCAGGAGGAGCTGCAGTGCAGGAGGAGCTGCAGTGCAGGAGGAGCATGCAGCGCAGGAGGAGCATACAGCAGGAGGAGCATGCAGCAGGAGGAGCATGCAGCAGGAGGAGCATGCAGCGCAGGAGGAGCATGCAGCAGGAGGAGCATGCAGCAGGAGGAGCATGCAGCAGGAGGAGCATGCAGCGCAGGAGGAGCTGCAGTGCAGGAGGAGCATGCAGCGCAGGAGGAGCTGCAGTGCAGGAGGAGCATGCTGCAGGAGGAGCATGCAGCAGGAGGAGCATGCAGCGCAGGAGGAGCATGCAGCAGGAGGAGCATGCAGCAGGAGGAGCATGCAGCGCAGGAGGAGCTGCAGTGCAGGAGGAGCATGCAGCGCAGGAGAAGCATGCAGCGCAGGAGAAGCATGCAGCGCAGGAGGAGCATGCAGCGCAGGAGAAGCATGCAGCGCAGGAGGAGCATGCAGCGCAGGAGGAGCATGCAGCGCAGGAGGAGCATGCAGCGCAGCCTTCACATCCTTTAAATTGACAAACGCCGTAAGTAGCTTCGGATGTTCTCCTTAAAAGCCGCTCGGCACTAGTTACGAGGAGTTTAAGGTCAAACTTTTCCTCTCGGAGCGATGTGAATGACTCCGGCTGCAGATGGCGGCGAGCCGGGTCGAGCCGGGCCGAGCTGGGCCGAGCTGGGCCGAGCGGTGCAGCGCTGGCAGCAGATGGCGGAGAGCCGGCCTGATGAATGCTGTGTCTGAGGCTGCAGACTAGAAACCTGCTGCTGCAGCTCCCCAACACACACACAAACACACACACACACACACACACACACACACACACACACACACACACACACACACACACACACACACACTCACACACACTCACACACACACACACACACACACACACACACACACACGCGCTGTATTATTTGCAGCATAAATGTGTTTTAGTACACAAATGGTACAACGTCTGTTTCAATTTAAGACTTTTTAAAAACCACATTAAATGTCCTGTAACACCTGTTGCTGTCATGCCGGGTAAAGTATGAAGGTGGAAAACCAGGAACGATGTTCATTTCATAATCACATTGTTTAGGACTTTCCACCGTTATACAACAACAACTGTCAATAATATAATTTGCTGAATGAACACAATGTGGATCCAGATAAACATGAAATGGATGAATATGTTAACCAATTAAAAATGATGAATTCCTTTAATAAGTTCAAGTTGGTTCTTGCCCACATTGAGACTGATGGTGCTTCAGAAACTCTATTAAAAGAGTAAGCACAAACATTTTACAATGTTATTACATAACTTTAGAAAAATAAATCTGACTTCAATTTGTGTGGCGAGAAGTTTACAAACAAAAGAAAAGAAAACAGCTGCTCGGAAACCCGTTTTTTAAAGGGATGCAAAATGGTGATGGATTTTTTTTTATTTATTATTTCTCTTATAATCTGCCATCTGACAAAACAATAAATTATGAAAATTAAGATTAGCTATTCATTTATTTATTAATATATTTTAGATTATTTAATTAATAAAAAATACAAAGACATGTATAACTACACATATAAACATGATAATACTAATTAAATTAACTTACATTATCTCTACATACATAAAAGAGACATTAAAAACATATATTAAAATAACTAAAAGAGCTGAACTGATTGGATGCAGACATGTGAGCCAAACAAACATTAAATATATTTTCAATTAAGAGTACACAGATACACACTTATATACTCACACACACCGAGACACACACACACAGTGTGCAGACACACTCTTATGACAGCTGTGATGAATTATCATCATATAAATGAACTGAAGAGCTGGTTTGGATTCATTTAGCTCATAAATCATCTTTGTTAATTGTATTTGTTACCGAAGTTACACGAGGGGATTCCGTACCTACAAAATTGATGGCGCCCACAAATGTTTGAGTTATGTTTTTCCCGACCGACTCGCTGCTGCCGCTCGTCTGCTAGATGTGCCGTGACGTGATGAATCGGGTCCTTTAGCCCCTTTTGGCTCAGGTCCAGAGGCCCATTTGTACAGATGGGGGTTTTACGTGGCCCTCCCCATAAAGCCAAAGCGTCTCGCCGCCTCATAATTGTGTGATTACGGTCAATCGCTGTGGTTTGGGGTGACGGATTCCATCCCGAGCCCAACAGATGCTTTTATCATATTTCAGATCCCCATTTGACCTTAATCAAGCGTTACATGTATGAGTGAGACGGGGAGATCATATTTCACAGGTGAGGAGCCGAGAGGGAAGGCGGTCGAAGAAGAGAATCGAACCACCGAGGCCTCCAGGAGCAACGACCTGGTGCCACCTAGTGGGAATCAGATGCCATTACAGCCACTAAAAGTATGGTAAGTGGTTTTATGAACATACATATCCAAATATCATTTGACTACATTAGAATTGTCAACTGTTGTACTTGTTGTAGCAACCGTTAAAAAGATATTTTTTGTATACATATATACATATTGTATTGCTATAATGGACAGTTTTATTGACATCTGGACTGCACACAGCCTGATAATACTAATATTATTATTAGGGGTAAATAAATTGTGTTGCAGCTAAAGCTATATGAAGGGTTAGTTTGGCTTCTGGGTCTATTCTAAGTAGACAGAACACCAGAAACCAAACTTTCTTACTGTATTCATTTTAAATATTAAATAAAAAAAAGGTCAAACTTTCAGAAATTATTGTGTCATTTTGTTTTTTTAACTTGTGATGTGAAAATTATTAGTACTAAACGATGACTTTCACAATTTTTTTGGACAAATCATACATTCATTAAGACATAATATGCTATGACTTTTTAATACTTTTCGACATACTTTTCTATAACTTCTTTTCATATTTTCTTCCAAGACCCTATACAATTCCTTTTTTTAACAATATTTTTCTTAATTTGTTTTTCAGACATTTTCAGACATTGAAAACTATGACTTATTTTCATAATTTCTACTATCCATCTACTGGACTATTTACTAGTCTGGTGAGATGTCCAGGTGTAAAAAATGTCAAGTCATAAAATATTTTTATATATATATTAGTATGGAATGTGTAAAAATAAATAAAAATGTCTTAAACAAGAAAAAATGATGAATGATGAAAAATGTAAATATATTGTGTCATGAAAATGTCAATGTTTAGTATGTAAAGTATAGTAAGTACAATATTTTAAAAAGTAGATGTATAGTATAGGAAAATACTTAATCCATTTGCCTTTTTATTATTAAAAAAAAAGGATAATTTCATCTTTCTTCTTCTAGTGTAGAATTTAAGAAAGTGACTGAAAAGTCATAGTATAGTGAATAAAAAGTCAGTTTGTTAAAAAGTAATTGTATAGTATATTAAAAAAGTGAATAAAAAGTCATAGTATAAGATGTTAAAAAAAGTGAATGAAAAGTCATAGAAAAAAAGTATTTCTTCTAGTCTAATATGTTAACAAATTTATAAAGTCATTGAATGTTAAAAAAATGAATAAAAAGTTGTTTAAAAAGTGAATAAAAAGTCATAGTATTTTAAAAGAAAATTTGAATAAAAATGTTAAAAATAAGTAAATAAAAGGTCATAGCATAGTATGTTAAAACACAAATTGTATAAAAAGTCATAGCATAGTATGTTAAAACACAAATTGTATAAAAAGTCATAGCATAGTATGTTAAAACACAAATTGTATAAAAAGTCATAGCATAGTATGTTACAACAGAAATTTAATATAAAGTCATAGTATAGATGTTAAAAATAAGTAATTAAAAAGTCCTGGTACAGTATGGTTAAAACTCTCATTAAAAAGAAGTCGCTGTATAGTTTACCACATCAATAAGTCACAGCATGTTTTCTCATATTTATTACATATTGTGCACATATTCACAAAACAATTTGTCTTTCTATCTTTTTTGGGGCTCTGCTCTGTGTTTGTGGACTGAAGTCAAACAACGAGGCTCTGATCTGTCTGTTTACATCCGTGTCTTTGAGCCTCTACGTTTCCCCTGAAGGCACAAGCTTCTATATTTATATTTATTTTACCCGCTTGCAGCTAAAATATAGAGTTTATATATAATTATGGGGATATTTTATATTATCACAGCTACATTTCATCTTATTTTTTCCTGTAACCGACAGACAGGTGCTCTCCGTCTTGTGGACCCGGAGGGAGTTCGGCATAAGACAAATGGGTCTGGGAGCGTCGCCCCGCCCCCTTTTCCACCTGGCTCATCTCACAGGATGCAGCCATGTTGCCTCATGGGAGTTGCAGTCTTACCCCCCCCCCCCATCCCAAGAACTCATCACTCACCACAAAACAGCGCTGACACACTGCGGCTGAAGTAGACAAGTTTATTAATGATAATAATGAGGATGATGAGGATGATGATAATATTAATAATTAGTCATAATTATAATAACGTTAATGTCATAATAAATAGAACTCTTCATCTGAAGCACATAAAGAGAAGCATACAGAAAGAGAAAAAACAAAAACACAAAGTTCAGAGTACAGAGCCAGAGGAGGGGGCAGGGACTTCTAGAGACATTTTTTTTTTTTTACCTTTCAATATATCCATTTAATTTTTTAACATTTTTAAACTTTATTTAACTGGAACATTTACAAAAAGGAGAAAGAGATAGATTTTTAAAAAATCCTTATAAATAAATTTTGTCATTATTAGAACAAAATACAAGATTTTCGGGTAGTCAGAGGATGTTTTTTTTTTTCTTTTCCCCCCTGAAAGGACAGCTGGGGGGGGGGGGGGGGAGGGGGGTGAAGGTCATTATGTACAGAACACCAGGATTACAAAAAGGGGGGCCAGTCGACTCACATACTAGAAGGCTAGGTATGGTGGGAGGAGGGTGTCGCATGGGGGAGGGGTCAGGGGTGGGGGGAGGCGGGGACTCTCAGAGGGGGCGGGGCATCCTGCTCGTGTCACAGCTCAAGCAGTTGTGCTCAGGAAGATCAGGACCACGTCGTTATACTGAAGGCATCTGAAGGAAGGAAGGGAGGGAGGGTCGCTTTAACCCCGCCCCCCAACGAGGGGGCAGGCTGGAGCTTATTAAGACTTTAACTTTCCTTTTTGTTTTTGTGTAAAAGGCCGAACTTCTCTGGACGCAGACGTGAAACCCGGCGGTTTCAGTCGAAGCCGAGAGACAAACAACCACAGCTGAGAGAAGAAGAGCAACAGAAGACCCTGATGGAAGAACGGCTACTAACATGGAAGACCAGCCAGACTGAATCGGGGAATATCCCACCAATACATATTGGATCAGAAACACGTGAAACAGGAAACTCTAAGGCAATAACATATCACGTGTGTTTAAACTGCTTATTGAGTCACGGAAGCTGCGGTTATCTTTGCATTGAACGGTCCCATAAACTAGAGGCCGGATATCTACTGCAGCTGTAAAGAGCATCTTCTTTAAAAACTGTTGTTCACGGGCCAGCAACAGGAAGTCAGAAAGCATCGTTGCTGTTTTTATGGGATTTGCTGGCGATGAAGATATAGAATATATTTTTACTAGAAAAATGTAGATAACAGCTTCACACGTGACATTGTGTGTTTTTTTTTTTGTTCGTTGCAAAGTGCATAGATCATTCAGTGGACAAAATCACATCACGTGACCAAACCTTGACGTAAATATAGCAAAAAAAAAAAAGCTGTGGTTATTTTTCTCCTCAGTGAAGTCAAGCAGATTTTTTATATATATATATATTTTTTGCCTCCCAGGAAGTTCCTGTCAAAGTAAAACTCCAACCTGCTCCCGAGCCGTTTGCTCTGACCCACCAGCAGTCAGCAGCTGTAAGTAGGCCAGCGGAGTCACATGACTCAGAAACACACCTACAGGTTTTTAGAAAAGAAAGCGAAGCCTGCGCGTGATCGCTGCATGGGGGAACAAATGACCGACTTTTACCCCAATTAGACTTCACAACAGTTAGTTGCCATGATATAGATACTCTTTGTAATATATGAGAAGCTGTCTACAGATGAACAGAGGTCGCGTGGGTAGGAGCCCTGATTCAGAATACTTTTTTTGTTGTCTTTTCTTTTTAAACCTGAAATAAGATGGAAGTTAATCAAGAAGTGTGAGGTGAGATTTACTGTACAGGATATTAACAGTACCCACTGCAGTTCTGCACAGGAAGTCAGGAGCTTAACCTAGTGTCACCTTCTTGGGAACAACTCACACAAAACCACTACGGAGTAGTGTACCCTGAACTCTCAAACAAAGTTGTGCTTCACCCGAAAACCTGCTCGCCTCTGACGTAATAAAATAACAAAAAGGAAAGGAAACAAGTTTCAGGGCCAGCAGGTTATTTCCAATATGCAATAAAAGCGCATGCTGCCCACGAGGGTCCGCACGAGCACTGTGGTTCATAACGCCGAGGCTGCTGCAGGAGGCTGCAGGAAGCTGCAAGATGCTGTAGGAAGCTGCAGGTTAATGCATGATGCTGCAGGATAATACAGGAAGCTGCAAGATAATGCAGGAAGCTGCAGGATCCTGCAGGAAGCTGCAGGATCATGCAGGAAGCTGCAGGATGTTGCAGGAAGCTGCAGGATGTTGCATGATAATGCAGGAAGCTACAGGAAGCTGCAGGAAGCTGCAGGAAGTTGCAGGATGCTGCAAGATAATGCAGGAAGCTGCAGGATGCTGCAGGATAATGCAGGAAGCTGCAGGATGCTGCAGGAAGCTGCAAGATAATGCAGGAAGCTGCAGGATGCTGCAAGATAATGCAGGAAGCTGCAGGATGCTGCAGGAAGCTGCAGGATAATGCAGGAAGCTGCATGATGCTGCAAGATAATGCAGGAAGCTGCATGATGCTGCAAGATAATGCAGGAAGCTGCAGGATGCTGCAAGATAATGCAGGAAGCTGCATGATGCTGCAAGATAATGCAGGAAGCTGCAGGAAGCTGCAAGATAATGCAGGAAGCTGCAGGAAGCTGCAGGATGCTGCAGGAAGCTGCAGGAAGCTCCGGCAGCGGCGCTCCGTGATATGAGCCGAAGAGCCGCGCTCTTCCCTCGGCGGCAGATGAGCGGATGAAGATCTGGGTCACGTCGATACACATCCGGGGCTCCGCTGTCATCACGGAGTCTCGCTTGTCTCCTGATCAAAGAGCACCGAGACGCGCTTCAAATCATACTTTGGTTCGAGTAAGAAAAGAAAAAAATCAATATTCATAAACTTCTTTTTTCTTCTTCATATATCTGACACCCACAACACACCTTGCGCTAATTAGCGAGTCCTCCCAGCTCCAATGAAGGGCTGAAATTAACGCAGATGTGATTCTTTTTTCCTGAAGGAAAATAGGATGTGATGTTTTTTTCATTTGATGGGGGGGAGGGGCAAAGATGTGGTATTGTGTGTGTCAGTCTGTGAGTGTGTGTGTGTGTTAAAGGGGGAGGGGTTCAGGGGAGATCAGTTCACACTATCACCATCACACTTTCAATCATATAACACATGATCACATGTTACAGTAAATATCAGGGACATATTTAGTTGGAGGGGGGGTCTGATATCTATGTTCGGGGGTCAGAGGCTTCCTGCCCACCCCCTCTACTCCCTGACATCACCACAGCCCATATAATAGATATGTATATATATTTATATACAGAGAAAAGAATACATACTTATTGGACACCCTAGACATTAATGTACATTCAAAGAACTGAACCGACATTCTCGTTTAAACACGTTTACAGTGACTCTTCTGATAGAAAGAATTAAGGTTTTCGCTTCCGCCAAATAAAACGTTTTTTTTTCCCTCTTTCAAAGTTTTCAGTGCTGCAAAAAAAAACAAAACAAATAAACACACAAATAAATATTCTCAGAATACATTGACAAAATAAAAAATTTGACATATTTCAGCCCTCGTTCCTTGTTACCGGTGGATGGGCACTACTGAATCTCTATGAATGTTTGTATCTAGCGGCACCGTCTCGATGCCTCAGGCTTGTGTTTTGGTTATGCACCTGCTGATGTCGTACGATGGGATTATTGGGTTATAATTCAATCTGTTACATGGACGGTGATGAGTTATTCTCGTCGGGTGGAAACGTGCATCCTCGGTCGTACGCACCTCGCCGCCGTTTGTCCGTCGCTGAGCGACTCGGAGGCTCGGAGGCTCGAGTCCGGCAGGTGAGTCCAACCGGTCCAGTCATTGACCTGCCGGGGCGTGGAGAGGGGGCACCGGGGGGAGGGGGGCTCGGCTTCACAGCGTCTCACCGTCCCGCCGTGGCTCACCCCCCCCGACTCCCCAACGCTGTAAACCAGTGACGCGAGCCCAATTGGGGAGAGCGGGGATGCCCAATGGTGCTGCCAGGAGAAAGTGACATCACGGCAGTATCCACGGTGACAAGAGGCGCCGCCGGCCGGGAGGAAGGAGCAACGTCACCGGGCCGGGGACGGAAAACAGAAGAAAGACAAAAAGAAAAGGAAGGAGGTCGGGGAGGTTGGAAGGAAGAAGGCGGAGCCGTGAGACCAGGAGGCTGACCTTTGACTCCGCCCACAGGAAGTACAGCGTAGAAAGTGCTTCTGCCTGGATGCCGAGCTCCCCCCGCCCCCTTTCTGCTTCTGTTTACACGACCTCGGCGGCACAGCAGGGTGCCCGAGAGGGGGAGGGGGGAGGGGGAGCTCCTCCTCCTCCCCCCCCCCCCCCCCCCTCCTGCATACCACAGAATCAGCATCAAGGGCCAACTGTTCATCTCCCTTACCAAAAAACATAAAAACAGATTTTGTACATATATACTGCTTTATACACACTTTTTTGTTGTTGTTACCATTGTACATCACAAAAGTATAGAAAAATAAAATGTTTTATAATAACGGGACACTTTTCTCTCTCTCTCTCTGTCTTTGTTCGACCCGGTATGAAGGGTGGAAACGGCCGTCCGTCAAGTTTTGTGGCCGTTGTGACGTCGCTGCCACGTTGTCGCCTCGTCTCAGTAGAGGGACTCCTCCTCCTCCTCCTCCTCGTCTTCTTCTTCTTGTGTTATTTTCTTAAAGCTAGTTCTCCTCTCTTCGTTGTTTTCATCTGTGATGTCCATCAATACTGAGTACAGATCTTCCTTTTGTATTTACTGGAAAAAGGGGAGAAATGTAAAGTTATTATAGGCATAAAGTAACGAGTTTAGTCCTTTAGGTCACAGAAAGAATACTTTGAAAACAATTAAATACAAGTAAACAAGTGTGAAATAAAACATTTTATACACCAGAGAGAAGTTCACAATGTGAAGTGGAAACGGTCAGAAAGAAAACAACGTTTTAAAATGTTTTCAGCGGAAAAACAAAAGTTTGAGCCGCAGTCGCTCCTGCAGTTTCTGCCGATGCCGCTTTCCCAATATAAAGATCAGTCGAGGTCGGCAGCTTGGCAGTGCAAAGTGAAAGTCTCAGTGTAATGGAGTTGGATGTAAGCAGAGGGATGGGGGAGGGGGGGAGGAGGGGGGAGGAGGCGAGTGTCCCAGAACCCTCGTCATGTCAGACGCTCTCTAATTCGTTGTGATCTCCTGCAGCCCAACGGAGTGTCTGACAAATAAAGAAATAAAGAAACGAAAGAAGTCTTTAATTTGGAAACTCCTTTGTAGTGCGTTACCCCCCCCCCCCCCTCCCCCCTCATCTAGAGAGACAAACAAGCGTCCACGCCGCCTCCCCTCCATCTCGTGGAGGAGCCGGCCTCCGCCCCCCATCCATCCCATACCTCGGATTTAGGAGCGCTCGCTGGGGAACGGCGTCTACGGAAATATCCACGCAGCAGTCCTGCAGCCAGCGGGGAGCGCGGGCTGCATATAGAAATATTTATAGATATATAGGCCTCGCTGACAGGCAGCTGCAGAGACGATGTATTAATCAAGCCCGCCGACGTACAGGATCCAGGGGAGGCTCGGTTCAGCTATCAGGGCCGGGGGCGGGACGAGTCTATCTTTAGGACTTCGGTTCAGCCGGGTTACAGAGGAACTACTTTCTCCTCTTAGCTCTGCTTTAAGCTAACGTGGAAGGATACTGCAGTGCACCTGTTCACGAGCAGCCCAGCTAGTTACGATTAACGTGAATCGACCGTAAAACGTCCTTAAAGTAACTTTTCCTCTCGTGGAGCGACCTTGTTGTCCCCGTTTAGTTTCGAGCCTTTTTTCTTTATTTAAATGATATATTATTTATTGTATATTATATATTCTAATAGACACGAGTCCAAGAATCCCTGTAAAACAGAATAATGTCGTCCGAATGGGAAAATGCTGCATTCGGATTAAACCCGAATTCAGAATGTCCAAATGGAATAATTCAGAATGTTGTCATATTTGTCGATTATAATTGTCCCCATTTGAACCCTTCAGGCAATTATAATCATTATAATTGTTACCGTGAGCGACCTTACGACCTCAGAAAACATCGTGAAATTTAAAATAAAACGTCTTTTATTCCAAATATGACAAAATTCTGAATTATTCCATTTGGACGTTCTTTAAAGAAACAAAGTGCACATCAAAATAAAACATAATCCAGAATCAGATCATGATGGAGGTGTGAAGGCAGACATGATGTTTATATAACTGCTTTATTCTGACACTCAAAACAATCAGATTACTTTTGTCACATAGACAACGAAATCAAAATGAACGAATAAAGCAAAGAAAAAGGCATATTAGTAAATACTCTGAATACTTTAGCTCTGAAATTACACCTTTCAGACAAATATATCCTCATTATAGAAATTACATACAGTTCAAGAACAAGTTGAGCTGGATTAAAACACAGATAACCCACTTCATATAGGAACACATATAAAACACCATATAGTGTGTGTGTGTATATATATACATACATTTAAATGTATTTACAAAGTACTGTAACTGTTTTTGCTTGCTTCTCTTTTGTACAAATATTTTTTTATGACTAATAAATGCACCTGCCAGCTCATCAGGGCTTCATGAATACTTATTAAATACAAACGAGTACTTCCTCAAAGGTTTGGATCAAATAGTCTGTTGCATATCAAGCTGGTTGTGGAATACGACGAAAGCAAAACTTAAAAACATATCAAAGTACGTGTTTTCATAAACTCACGTTCAAAAGTACTTTTCACCGGCGGCCATTTTGGATTTTTTTCTGTAAACTGCCCTCGTAAAAAAACATGGCGGCAGAAAGAGGGCGTCGACCTGTTTATGCATCAGGAAGCGCGATGAAACTGCAGATGTTTTATTATAATAACTTTGGGATTCAGGAGGTTATTGAGGAGGTCCGAGCATATTAACGTATATTAATAATAATGTGAGAACCATAACTCATTGGAGTCTTACTTAAATATTTTAGAGATCAAACATATTATCCAGATGCAGTTTATTTGTCTTTTTTATTTTGACACATTATTTATGATTTTTATTTTAATTAAAATACGAACAATCTCAAGTTTTAAGAGTTATTGAGAAAAATATGACTGCTAGTTTCATTTTATTCTCAAAAGTTTGATGTTTATTTTGACATTTTGTCTTAATTCTCTTTAAAAAAACACAATATTTTTATTCATCTTTTCTTATGCCTGGAAATAATTCTGAAAGTTTAACATTTTGACTTCATACTCAAACTGCATGATACAAATAAAAACAATATAAATATCCTGTGTCTGGCCTCAATACTTTATCCTGACACACACACACAAACGTTTAAATGGAAGAGCACAAATCCATATTTGTTTTTAATAGATATTAAATGTTGTAATTCAAATCAGAACTAATAATCTATAATGTAAATATTATGCTTTTGAGAAATGAGTTACTTGATGTTTGATATTGTGTTCGATCAATGCTCCACGTTATGAATATTAATATGTAAATGAGGCCAAAAGTAAAATAAATACAAATAAAATAGTTCTAAGTTATATAATTATAAAGTAAATAGAGTTGAATTATATGATGTTATTACAGGGATGAAGAGGGAAGTCGTGTAAAAAGCATTCACACACACACACACACACACACACACACATATATATATGTACATATATAAATATATGTATATATTAACATATATACACAAACACACACACACACACACACTCTAAAACACAAATAAATGTATATACATATATATTTATATATGTATATATATATATATATATATAAATACACATATATATGTACACACAAACACACATATACATTCTAATACACAAATAATATATATATATATATATATATATATATATACATATATATGTATTTACATATGTATATAAATGTAAATATATATACTATGTATATATATATATATTATACATATATATATGTATACACACACAAACACACATACATTCTAAAGTATACATATACTGTACATATATAGACACACACACACATACACACACACACACACACACACACACACACTCACAGAGTTTGTACAAGAAACTCAGATTAAATGTTAAAAATAATAATAATAAAGTTTCTTTATACTCGAGCGTACAAAAGGAAGAACGATGTTTGTTTTCTCGTGATTATGGTTTAAATTTACATTTTTTAATATATACAACAATACTCTATATATAATTGCAACGTCTCGACTAAACATAACTTGCTGTATATGATATTTTTTTAATAAATATGTTACATCTCATAAAGTTTTGAAAAAGCTGAAAACAATTAAAGAGCAACAAACTATTATTTTGTTGTTATTTTTTCTTCTTCTTTCTTTTAGGATCACAAACACTCCTGCGAGTGCACGTAAATGTAAAATACCGCCGACGGGAGCTTTGAGTCGCAGCTCCACCGCTAATGCTAACCGCTAACTGCTAACCGCTAATGCTAACTGCTAACCGCTAATGCTAACCGCTAACTGCTAACGCTAACCGCTAATGCTAACCGGTAACGCTAACCGCTACACGGAGGCTTCCTCGCGCAGCACAACGTCGTAACAGAAGCCGATGTGCATAACGTCTCACTGTACTCGTGTGTGTGTGTGTGTGTGTGTGTGTGTGTGTGCACAATGAGTTATACAGCTTATGTCTACATATAATACAGTTCTTCCCTCCATCCTCTCCTCTTCTTGCTTAGTTAAAAAGGAGAAGCGTCTCTTGTAGAAAGCCGAGGACGAAGCTGCTGGTTGTGTGAGAAATGAAGCCCCGCCTCCTGAGGAGTGTGTAGTCCCGCCTCCTGAGGAGTGTGTTGTTGTTTGTGAGTTTCAGTTTGTTTATCCTGAGGTAAAACATGTGCAACGCTTAAAACAAATAAAAATGTAATAAAAATAACAAAAAGAGAAGAGAGGCCTGTGACTCACAGCCTTCTGTCTGGTTCAGCATCAGTGTGTGTGTGTGTGTATCAGTGAGGATGATGCAACCATGTCTTCTGCAAATTACGGTCATATGCAACTATTTAGCGATTTTTTGGAGGGGAGAGAAACTGTAAATAAATAATTTGACGATGAAGCAATTTTTCTATTTAATCTGTGAAATATGAAAAAAGAACTGAGAGATTTTAATATGTACAAAATGATGAAAGAGGGACGGACTCATCAAATAACTGGAGAAGTCTACGTTTATTTCACGTTTAACTCGAGCAAAGAATTCAACAAGTTATGAAGATTCTCTGTAACCGAGCTGCTCTTTTTTATTATTTGATCAATAAATAATAATTCACTGAATTTATGCCTGTTTTAATTTGTTTAAAAGTAAAGAAAGTGATGTTTAAATCAGCAGTTAATTACACTAATATCTATATATATATACATATACAGTATATATATAGGACAAAAAAACATTCAGTAATAAGTTAATAATTTAACTGTAACTTAAAAAAGGGTTATTAAGTTGCAATTAAAAAAAAAACTATTCTGTGAATTCTTGAAGAGTCGTATAATATATATATTTTTTAATCTTCAGAAGGTCTGTGTTAAAATAAAAGAAGCGTCTGGCGGCTCATCTGCAGACCCAGACCTCCACCCCTCCAGAGCCCCCCTCCCCCTAAAAACCAGCAGGATAGTTGCATAGGATCCTCCGGTCGTGGTTTGCAGGCGACAGGCCCGGAGTCTGAGACAGGAAGTGTGACCCCGTGACCTCCGTCCCTCCGCATGCTGTCAGACCGCGCGGTACAGCTGGCAGTGCACGTTAGTGCACGTTAGTGCACGGCAGGGAAAACAGAACTTTGCCGTCTCTGAACTCAGAACCACGAGGCATGTTAGTCAGCGAGTCGGGGAGAAGGGAATTGGAATGGACCCGATCAGCATCCCCCTGACTCCGCCCCCTGTTGGTCATGAGCAACAGGGGGCGGAGTACATGCCCCGTGTGTCCTCAGTCGCACACACACACCTGTGACATGCATCATGCTGCAGGAGGCTCTGCCGACTCAGCACCGGGAACAACAACGTTCCCAAAGGAAAACCAAAACAAGCACAAACATGAAAACAAAACAAGAGCAGACCAATGATGACGTCACATAGGTTGTTGTTGGGGAGGGGGGGGGAGGAGCTTAGCTCTCCACCGGCCGGTTGCTTGTTTGTGTTTGTGTTTTTTTTAAAGATAGTTTTTGTTTGTTTGTTGAGGTGAAGGAGTGGTAATGTCTTTCCTGTCTTTCCTTTCTTTCTTTCTTTCTTTCGTTCTTTCGTTCGTTTAGTAGGGGGTGAAGCGACTGTACCCTCCTCTGTAAAGGCTAGCCTGCAACATCAAAGATGAAAAGTACCAATCAGTATTCAGGTGACAGCTTTAGTCGCTTTCTCTTCCTCCACAAAATTTCCTTCCTTCTTTTCCCAGTTATTCGGGGGGGGGGGGGGGGATATGTTTAAGCCAATCATTGGAGTGTGTGTTAGGAGCCGGTCATCAGGAGTTAAGCTGGACGAGGCCGTCTGATTAATACATTAAGAAAGTATTTTAAATGATATTGCTTCGCTTTTTTTCACCTGAAGAACACTCCTCCCCCCCCCCCCCCCCCCCCCCCCCCCCAGAAGTTCAGAGCGGTTTAACTCTTCAAGTCTGCAGGAAACTCGCCCTGAGACACCCGGCTGCAGATATCTGGGGCAGACACACACACTGCATGCACACCTGCACACGCACACACACACACACACACACACACACACACACACACACACACACACACACACACGCACACACACACACACACGCACACACACACACACACACACACACACACACACACACACACACACACTCGCCCTCCTCTCATCTTTCGGAGGCTCTGCAGCAATTAAGAATTCAGACGAACTCCAAAGGCTACTGAATGTCTTCAAAGGGTAATTTGTGTAATTTCGGGGGGAGCCCTCTCGCTGAACGCCAGAACTTTCATCCGAGCGAGAGAAGCTTCTTCTGGAAAGGAGTAAAGAGAATATCCAACCTCGACCTCAGAGGAACTAATTATTGTATGGCTTTAAAATGCGAGTAAAAAAAAAAAGCCTGACTTGTCTCTGCTGGAGGAGCGCTAATGAAATATGATTAAAGAATTAGGACCGAGCCGGTCTCTGCTCTCAGTTTATTTCGACGGCCCCGGCCCGGCTCCCAGCAGCTCTTTGTCCGCCCCCCCAGAGTCCAGGTCAGCCCCCCGAGCTCCCAACACACACAACGTTAGCTCTGATATTTTTAGGGGCCAAATCCAGGCTTTCATTGAGAGGACGATCAAAGTGGAAGGAAATTTAGAGGAAAAAAGAAGAAAGAAAAAAACATTCAAGCACATTTTTTTTTTTAATTAAGTAAATGAAGAGAAAAAAACAAAAGAAATGTCTTAATTAATGAAAGCTTTTAGCTAGCAGCTGCACCGGGGAACTGTTCGCTTTTTTAAATTTATATTTATTGAAAAATCGCATGCATGCCGGATGCTAAATTTGAGTAATTTCTTGTGGGCGGGAGGGGAGGGCGAGACCACTCCCCCTCCGTCTCGCTCTCTCTCTTTCTTTGCGTCCACGATGGTCCTGAACCTCGAGGTTTTGCTCTGTAAGCCCCGCCCCCTCATCGTCATCGCGAAACAACAGCAAAGAGAAACTCTCAGTTTTTCCCAAAAAAGCCCTTTTTAAATTTATAGTCACTTTTCATCTTTGATGTTACAGTAAAGCTGCAGAGCTAAAAACAGACATTAAAAATGCAACTTCATCCCTTCAGGTTCGGTTTGGCTAAATGGGAAAAAAAACATAAAATCTAATAAAAGTGATGAACTCCCTCTGCAGCGAGCAGAGAGACGTAGATGTACTTGTTATGTTAAGATGCAACGTTCATGTAAAGAACAAACAAAACAACAACAGCAGCAGAAATCTCTCATTCTCATTTCAGGAGAATTAATATGCATGAGGTGGCAGAACATGAGTTTGTTGCATTAAACGTCTGAGCCCATTTTCCACATGCTGCTTTCTGCAGTACCGCTCAGCTCCACTAGGGGGCGCCACAACGCATGGCACAAACAAACAAACAAAATGAATGGATGAATAAACACATAAATAAAAACCAGCGACCGCTGCAGTGTCTGGTCTTTATTTTTGGTGTGTGTGTGTGTGT